>VZSV01000116.1:2125544-2193887 GCA_013398735.1 Nothocercus julius
AAGTCCCATGATGTCTTTGGTACTAGATCAACTTTGGGTATAGGAGATGAAGTCAATATCCGGTTAGTGAAGGTAATTACACAGTAGTATCAGTATCGTACTAGAAAGGTTTTATGATAACAAGCCAATGTCAGAGATCCTGTTCCTCCTCTTAGAAATTTTTAGATCCAAGTTTAAGGATATCTGGAAAAATGACAGTTTATCTTTGCTGGATTTCTGAATACACTAAACTAATGAGCTTTTCATTAAGAGTTGGGTGGTTTTCTCCCCTGAAGACTTTACTTCTAACCTCGCAGAGCTCATGGCCTACACGCAGGTGCACCGTAGCAGTCAGTACCAAGAAAGATGGGATACTTAGTAGTGGGACAAGGAGATTTCACTGCGGGTTTTCTCCCTGCATTTCAGAGAAAAGACAAAGTGACTGCAGTTAAAATCTAACAGGGACCTACCTGGTGTGCACTGTGACTATGACCAGCAGGACCCTGTCCTGCTGAGCAGGTGGATCTGCTGCAGTCCCCAGCAGTTCACATTCCTGCCAAGCAAAGTTCCCATGGAACAGGCAGCGGGGAGCATGTCGAGAGGGGGTGCAGGGCAAGCTCGCTGCTGCATTCAGGGCTAGAAAGATGCAGGTGATGGAAAAGCTGAGCCACATCACACCCAGTCTGAAACGCCTACGGATGGAAGGGATGCTCTGTGCTGTGGCTGTTACTGACAGTTGACTCGGCAACCCAGCCAGACATTATAACCACACTCGGACACACATCTTGCCTAAAAGTAAATTTACAAATAATAAAAAAAAGGAGGTATTTGTTTCAATATCTGCCTTATCCTGTTTTCCTGGGATAAACTTATTCCCATTTGCCCTATTCAAAGTGCTGACTTATGTGGCAACTGGGGAAAACAAAAGAAACAGAATTATCTGGATTTAATGGAAAGATACAAATGTGAGCACCTTGAGACACTGAACCGAAGAACAATAATTACAAAAAATGCTTTGCCTCTGAAAGGGCTTTTATGTTAATACAGAAAATGATATTTCAGCAAGAACTTTTTTAGTATCATGAAAAAAAAAAAGCCAAGTACACATCTTATTAACGTACCTGTAAAGTGATGACTGAACAGTGCAAAGCGTCTAAATTTGTTAAAATACTTGATTTACTTTTTGTGCATGTACACATACAAAAGTACGCTAATTAAACATTTATGCTCGTTACTGAAAACGATTTTTGAGATATTAAATTAACAAAGTTCTTCAATATGCCACAACCTAGGTGTAAAGACATTCTGATTCTTTAAAAATCCAAAGCTTTAAAAAAAAATGAACTCTGTCAACTCTGTTTCAGACAATCAGAAGTTTCTGGAGGGAAATGAGATCAAAGAAAAAATTAATTATATATGATAAACTGGCCTCTGAAATTTTGTCCTTGTTAATCAGTATAAAATCTTTTTCCACACCACCTTCATCATCCTTCTTTAGTTATGTAATCTTAAACCCTAATATACTGTTGAAAAATAATAATAAAACTAACCCAAATTATACCTATATTTGCTTTTAGGAATAAATAAAAGAAAAAACCCTTTGCATTCTCCTCAAGTTAAAAAAATAATAAGCCAAGCATTTTTTTGTAAAACACAGAACTAAATACTTCTAAATTATGAAAAGAAGGTAATCTTTCAATTTCCTCCAAAATGTAAATGGGAGACTAAGAAGTTCTAATATTTGAGTTATTTTTTTAAATAAAATATGCTAAGTTGATACCAACAACAAACAGCCTGTAATACCTCTCCCACTAATACTTAATAGGCCCATTTCCGTACTTATTGCCAACACTGTTCAATAACCTTTCCCTCTCAAATCATTCTAAACACCATCCCTGAATAATATGTATATAAAATTGTGAGAACCTGCTGTTCAGGTTTTCTCTAAGCAAAATTAAAAAAAAAAAACACATAGTCTAACAGACACTAAATCTGTAATGTGTGATAGCTAATTAAAGTTTGGGCTTGCAGCTTCATAAATGACACCTCCTTTTAATGCAAGGTTTTGTGATTCAAAGGACAACACTTTAAGCAGCTACTTACTTCACTGAGGAGATTTTTTTTTTTCTTTTTTTTTTTTTTTTATTCAAAGGTAGAGATGTTCAAAACCATGCATGTGTAGAACATGGAATACCTGCTCATCAGTAATCAAGTTTAACACAGCCATTCACAGATGTTACATGAAAAAAGAAAGGGTTTGAAATCCCTGTCGTATCTCTTAAAATATTTCCCTGTCATGGATGACAAACCAAGTCCTCCTGCCTCACTCTGCTGCTTGGCCAGGAGCTGGTGACACCAACAGCATCCAAACTTCCTGGCAGCCTGACAAACAGATGTGGGGAATACAGGTGGCACTGACTTGAAGCCATAATGAGATGTGGCTGAATTAATACTGCTGCAACATGTGAGCTACTTGAAAACCTGGTCTTAAGGGGGTTGCAAAGCAGTTCATCAGCAAGCAAGCAGCTATTTTTAGGGCATGTAGCAGAAGAAAATCGGAACATTTTCAGGTGTTTTGTGGAATACCTGAAGCGCTCAGCCTGTCATGTTAAACTTAAAAAGGGCTGGGAAACTGTTGACTCAGACAGGTGTCTGAAAACATGCAGATGTAAGATAAGGGTAAGATATTTTATAAAGAGTCTTAGTACTGGTGTTAGAAAATACCCTACAGTGTTATCACGTTTAAGTTTTCCAGCAAATAGGGTTCAACTTTAACACATATCAGTAAAAAACACCCTGCTTGCTCTTACCCCTTAAATACTTCAGTACACTGCCAACACGGTTCAAAAAGCTAATCAGATGGACAGATGGTTACCAAACCACACTAGACTGGACTGTTACCAAAACTGACTCACTCTTTATGATAAAATTGGCTACTTCCAGCCTATCCTAGACGAATTACCGTTTCAAAGTCCAGAGGAACGGAAGGAAAGGGCGTGAATCCTTCTCTGTGGCTCCAAACCCACGAACAATTTCTTTCACTAAGTCAGTCTCGCTCTCCAGGCCACCTCTGCTGACAATGAGGTATGGGGATTGCCCAGGAGGAGTTGTGTGTCCCTAAATTAAAATTCTGAATAGCTGAGAGATAAGGAGATTATATGGTATTAAAGCAAAGCAAATGCCATGTACCTAGGAATTACTGCTTTTAATAAGCTAATAGCCAACAGTCTATCAGGACCACAAGCGGAACAAAGTACACACACAAGCAGTAACAGCTAGTAAGAAGTGTGCACTAAGCAACCTTTATTAGAACAGGAGATAATTAAAGCCACCAGGGAAGATCACAAAATATTCAGATATTAAATCCTACTAACTTCAATGAGGTCTCCACTATTTCCCAAAATGTTCTGTGCCCTGTCTAGGAGGGCAGAAAGAACCTCCCACCCCTTCTGGTGCTAAAAGGAAGGCAAAATATAACTTATCAGCTCCCTTTTAGATTCTTATTTGCTAATAGAGCTCTCTGAGGCCAGGGAGAGTAGTGCACACAGCCTCTGCCTCCTTCAAACTCTGAACGGCTTTAGGAATAGTGATTTGCTTTGAAAGACACCGCAGCACGGGAGTTTTATTTTGCTACTGCTTATGAACTACACAGCTGTAGAGCAAAGGTTTTCAGCACAACAATATTATGCAAATGCAGAACATATAGGCCCTGTGCCAAAGGCATTGATATTGTCAGTGTTCCTCCTAAACAGGATAAAAGAAAAAAAGAAAAGAAAAGGAAAAAAAACACAAAAACTAGAGCCACTTTGATTGTAATCAGTCAAACCAGCCCTAAAAGCAGCTATGTCTGGCATGTTAATGCAGTTACAGGTCTATTAGAACCTGTTTTTCAGAAAGAAGCAGAAGAAAAATGCAAATTGCAATTCAAGGCAAAATTAAAGGTTCCAGAGTTTATATATAAGAAGCTATCTCTCTTGTTTTTTTTTTTCCCCACCTTTATATAAACTAGANTGACTATCTGTATTTACATACAAGAGTAATTTGGAATGACTCTGACCTACCAACAGGATCAAACCTGCAGCACTAGCCTTTTTGCTTCGTCTCCCTCTGCCTTGAATTGATGCTACGTTTCTGGACCACCGAATATCCTCCAGCAAAACCCATCCAAGGGCCACTTCCCCACAGGATCCCAAATGGATCATACGACCCAGGGAGGCTTCATGGCCTGATGCCTGCGGAGAAGCAGTGCCAGCTGCATGGGGCCCTTGGCTAATGACAGACCAGACATGCCCTGCAGCCTGGTACTTCTGTTTTTCAGAGAAATTACTTATGTTGTTTCAAATAATGTCTCTTTAGGGGCTTAAAAAGGCTGATGTGCAGCCTATCGCTCGGGGCAGCTGAAATTAAAAACTGAGCTGTGTTGAACAGTTACTTTATCTCTCCTAATTATTTTACAAAATCCCTGGCCTGTCACCCTTCTATTTTCACTTTCTACTTCTCCAGTTTGGAGAAAAGCATGTTACTAAGATGCATCCAAAAATCTCATTTAACCCTCTATTTATTTCTTAACCTCCCCCCCACCCTGTGCCTGCTTAATAAATCCTTTCTGTAATGACTTATAATAGATTCCCCTCCCACTTCTCGATACTACAGCCTAAAATTAAGGCATAAAAGAAAGAACGACAATTCATTTTCCTTACTTAAGTATAAACCATGAGTATAAACCATGTCAAGTCAATTTAAATAACCCACCTGTTTATAGCAGCACTTTAAAATGACTTTTTTTTTTTTTTTTTTTTTTTAATGCTGACTCTTTTATTGAAGTATTTTCATTTGATTCCTCCAATGCAGGGTAAACTTGATAGGAATAAAACCCATCAACACCAAAATAGCCCACAAAACTCAGAGACATTAGGAGAAATTTTTTAACAAATACACAGTTCCACAAGTTAATTTCTAACATCAGTAACAGAGGCAATATAGATACTTATTCAGTGAAACCACAACTCCAAATGCTTTGGGCAAGGATTGACATGTTTTTCCCTACAGAAATTCAAGTCCTCTATTTGCGAATAATGCAGATAGAAGGTTTCCCATATGCACAAAGTGATTATATATATTAAAAGGTAGATATATTTTCACACAAAAAAAAAGACTTTTAAGTTACTTCAGTACTGAGATGGTCCTTTTTCAGAATAATCACTGGCACATAAAAAATAATTGCAAGTAGCAGCAGCATAAAAATGTTCAGTGAGCTACATTTTATCTTTATAGGCCAAAACCTGGCTTGAACAGGGAAAGAAATGGGATGTTATCCGTTTATATAATCTTAACTAGAAAGTTCTTCTAAATGAACATCCATTCCCCACCTCAGAGGAGGCATTAGCTATCCATCCTCATGAACATCTGTGGATGTGTGCGAGAAATGCAGGTTTAGGCACCTGAGCCCTCACTGCCATCATCACACACCACCCAATGAAACAATAAATGTACTTTTGAATCATGTAACACATAAACAAACAAGAAGATTTTCAGGTAAAATCATCCCATTCAAAATCTAGGTCAAAATATATCTAACATCACAACTCTGTGATTTGTCTTAAAGTAGTATTTTCCTTAAGACCAGCCATTCTCAGGAGACTGTAAACTGTAAGCAGTGTCTAGTCATACATTTTCAATACGGTATGACTGGAAAACCAAATAGATAATTGTGGCATGTTTCACATTATTGCCATGTAGTGACTTTTGAGACTTGAGACCCAAAGAAAAAATCCAAACCAAAAAACCCTAGAAGCAAGAAGAAACACAACCCTGAAGGTAACATGCAATTAAGAAATACGTAAGCGAGAATGTTCTCCCCACCTCTATATTCCTCTCAGGACAATTTATGGACAGGATTTCTAACAGGTAGTGTGAAATGGAGGAAATCCAGTAAATAGGAAAAATCACAAGATAAGGTTAATTTTCACTAGCATAGAGAACATCCAGTCCCATTTTACCTGTTCTGCACCATGCTCATTGCCATCCAGTCTGCAGGGTAAACATTCTTTCCAATGAGATCTTTGAACATTATAAACGTTTCCATCAAGAAGTCCTAAAATAAGAAAATGCAATAATTTGAGACAGTGGTGAGAAAACAGACTTGAGGTGCTCCTCTTATCATTATGGGACTAAGAGGCAGGGCATAGTTGTGCTTCACTTGCGAAATCAGTGAAAGGATTCCCAGGGATTTCAGTCACCACAAGATTGAGGCTGAAGTCACAGGCTTAAAATGAAAACTAAACGCCATTCATCTGCTAAAAAAGATGAGTCATAAATGAATAGAAAGAAAAAGTTACAGGAACTCGCAGCAAAACTGCCAAATTATTATTTAGCAGAACAGCCTCTCAGTACACAAAGAATAAAGAAATTAGAAAAATACATCTTGGCTAGTCCATTTAATCTAAATTTAATATTCCAAATTAAATAGTGAAGAGACAGGAAAAAATTCTCAAAGCAAATAGTTTGTCTTTTCCTATAAATGTGTTACAATCACTGCCTAATGAACTCAAAATTAACAAAATCAAGTCTCTTACATATCTACTGCAGATAGGCAGTTCTACCCTTGAACTTCTGAGCAAGGCCACAGCACATCGCTGAGCCTGGCAAGCTCATATGTCACCATCTATTACTGAAACCTCACAAGCAGCTCTCTGCACAAGTCTGCACTCTTTCGTGGCAAATTACTTAAAGGAAACCAAAAGAACAAGAAGTCTCAACAGCTTTACTGGAAAATAAATCTTTATCATCTTCACTGACATAGGCTTACACGACTTAGAAAAATGAAAAGACAACAATTGAATGCTTCAAAAAATAAAAACATTAAATATACTGGCATAACTTCTTTTATTTTTTTACTTATTGTTTTCAATGAGCTATGCAGAACTGCTCAAATTGATTAAGGATTACTACTACTGATAGTTTTCATTCAAACTGCTACATGTAACGTAAATACAGTGCTAAGCCAAGGACCAACTACCCGAGCTGCTCAGAAACTGAAATTACATTAAAATACTTCTCTATTAAGAGGCAGACTAAAGCATTTGAAGAATTGCAAAGACTATCCATGACTGGATCTGCTGGCATTTCAGTTATGGGACAACTCTGACTAAAGGAGAGGATGAGCATCTGCCAACTCAAAATATTACCTCTGCAGAGAAACTTTAAACGGCATCACTGCAGTTTGTGCCAGCAGCCAGACTTAATTCAGAGTTGTGCCAGGAGTGTAAATAAAGGGACAGACAAAAGTCTACTAAAACTGTCCACAACAGAGTGACCACTGCTATAAATAAGGATATTCTTTAGGTATCATTAATTTATTGTAGGAACTGGCACTGTGAGAATAAGGGATTCACCACACCTAGCACAAAGCATCATGTCGGACAGAAATAGACTTGGTATTGAAAATAAGAAGTGGAAATCGACAAGTATGTGCAAAAAAAAAGGAAGAGTGGGTTGGTTAGTTGAGTTTTTCAGGACAGTGTTAAATTATCCACTTCAGTACTGTGGTTAACAAAGGTGGCGTGTATATCCTTCCAAATTTCAGACTCCAGCACTACTCAAGCCACCAAAAGAGTGAGATAATGACCCAGAGATACAAAATGTCCAAAATAAATTTCATGCTAGGAAGAAGCAGATGAGGCAATCCAAAAATAACACCACTGATTTTTCATAGGTAATGAAAAAACTTAGAGATAGAATTACATATTCACCAACTCCCTGATTGTTTACGTACTCACCACTAGTTCTGAACTTGTCTGAAAAGTTTCAATATAAACCGAGTAATGTTGGTTGTTCATCTGGTTTAAGATTGCAGTCATGCAGGCCACAAAATGACTCTACAAAAAATAAAAATAAATAAATAAATAGACATCAACAGAAAGAAAATACACATCTAGATTACTTCAAATAATAAACTGTATTATTTGTAATGCAGGAGTATGCTAAATGTCTACTAAATCCTTTTATGTTACTAAAACAAATTGCTAGATTAATAAAACACCATATTTTGGCAAGTCCGTATGGAAAAAATAGAGTAAGAACTCAAAAAGGACAGCAAAAACGCTGCTCCAGGTAGGAGCAGTCTCTAATAAGGAAATGGCATCATTTATGAAACACCACATGCAAACACATATTGTGTGAAAATTCAATTTTAACAAAACTCAATAACAGTTTAAGACTCCTTAATAAGGACTATGTTGCTTGGGACTTTTCCATGAGGAATCCATAGAAACTAAAATATTGCTATCAAAATTTTCAACTTAGGCTAACAATAGAGTCTACAGTCCTGCACAAAAAAAAACACTGCAAGGAAGGATATAAATTTCCCATGTTTCTGAGTACCCATTACAGAACTTTCTAAAATTTCTATAGAATAATACTATCCCTTTCATCTCCCAAGACTTTTCTCCAAGATCCTCAGAAGGAAATATTTTATTTTTCTTAAGCTCTAAAGAAAAATGTTACAAGTACTGAGTGTGAAAAAGACATTTTTGATTGCTCTAACTACAATAGTGAGCTTAATGGCTAGTATTTTCCTTAAAGTTTTCTTCCTATTGATGCCTCTTACTTTGATACTGACTTTATAAATTCTAATTACCCTTTTTAAGTGAACCTGCTTTAAACATATTCACTTTCTTTAAGTAAGAGAATATGGAGGACACCAGCATGCAAACTATTTTTCTAGGTTTACATGAAACTTGGTATTTTAATGGTTTAGAATCAATCCGTTTGCCTCGCCTTTCCCTGAGATGGGGAAAGTTAATTCCATCTGGTCCTGGGCTTCAGCGGGCAGATTCTCCCTGTACCTCTGAGTCACTTCCTATCTCCTTCGCATCACTAAAGCACCAAGGTCACCCGATACTGAAGTAGCAGCTGCGGTTTGTTTTACCCAACCATTTTGTCTACTGCTCAGGGAGAGCCGGCTCTCCTTAACTTCGGGTTATGGCCACTAGAGGTCTTTTACTTTCATATGGTAGCTGCTGCTCAGTTCGTACTGCTTTTTTTATTTATTCCTACGTGAGCAGATCCAGTTCACTTCTTGCACATAAACAGGAAAAATTGCAACATAAAGGACTTATTATACCATCTTTTGGAATAACATTATTGCTGGGGAGAGGCTTGCCTACTTCGCAAGACTGAGAAGATAGATTTTCTGCAGGTAAACTCAAAGCTTTCAGGTAAGATATCGTGTGCTCTCGGGGACTGATGCTCTTCTAAAAGCAATGCTGATTTTCCTGCTAAAATAGTTTACTTTTACAGGTATGGCTCAGACAAGTCTTTTTAGTGATTTTTAATCCACAGTTGTTGGCAATAATGAACTGTAAAGGATCTAGTAGTTAAACTGTGATGGTTTTTGCTACGATGCCTTGATTTTAATTAAAAAAAAAAAAAAAACTGACAGAAGTTAGAGAATATTGTACAAAGAAATAACAGTCAGCAATTTCAGGAGTTAAACACATGCTCCTGATTGCCTCTTTACATTCATTCTAAATAATGACTTCTTGAAGTAAGTAGGATTTCTTTGCAAGCTGTGAATACACGTACTGTATTGCTTAAAGGCACAAGGACTTTAAGAATGTTCATTTATTTGTTGAAACCAACTTAGAAAATGTGCCTAGCTAGATCTCTTATTAGGATACAGTATGAATGCCTATTCAGGGTAACTGTGTATGGTCATTTTAAAACTAACATATGGTAGGTTTTGACCCCTGAAGACAGAACCATAAATAGAGATCATAATTTGTTAGCCAGTGCCTCACACCAAATCTGTCACATTGACATCACTGTGACTGATGCATGTAAAAAAAGACAGTGATAGTAAAGCTGGTTTGCTGCAAAAACTTCCTCCACCATTTGCATGCAACTGTAAGGCAGGAAAATACCCCAATACCGTTTGATCATTTTCTCACGAGCAATCCCCACTGGTAGAAACAAAGGGCCAGCTCCTGTCCAGGCTGAGAGCCTGTCCCCACGCCAGCACCCAAGGAAGAGGCACTTCCCGGGCCCGGGCATGCTCAGCACTGCGGCCTTCAGCACTGGGGCAGGGGGCAGGATGAGACCTCCTGCGAGCAGACGGCAAATCCCCAGGCTGCTCAAGTGCCTCTGCTAACACACGCAAAGAACCCGAAGTGCTTGAAAGCAAAGCAAGTTATGCACAAGAGCCCTCGCTGAGACTTGCACAGCACAACATGGACAGCAGAAATTCTGAATCAAGCACTGCCTACGCACACAGTAATCGGCTGCTTAGGTCGCTAAACTTTTTGTTGTTGTTGCTTTTAAAATCAAGCACTGTATGTAATCATTGGATATTAAAAGAGGTTGCAGCACAGGAGATGAAATCCTTCAAGTAAAACCCTACAGCGTCATTTCAGCTGTGCTTAGGCTTGTTAGGATTTATCTAATGTATCACAGCAGAGATGCTTGATTGGAAGTAGGTCAAATGTGCAAAACCCAAAGTTATCCAAGTAAACGCTTGACAAATAAGGGAATAGTAACAGAAATATTAGCAGAAAAAGCTCTCTTTGGAAATACTGCACTGTTTTGAAGAGAAGCTGTAACAAGCACATATTTTCAAATTTATAACATTCAGTTGCATTTGAATTTTAAAGACTTCATGAATAGAAATAGTGCTGAATTCTAATTTCAGAATTAGCCAAGTGGCTGACAGTCTTCCAAACATAAGGAAATAGACAGTATAAACACTGCACTTCTATCACTAGCAGGAAAACAGCGTAAATAGGGAATGAGACACAGAGGAGGAAATCTCTAGCAGTCAAACTACCCATCAGCTAAACAAACAAACAAACAAACAAAGCATGATTAATATCAAACTTCAGTGAACAACACCGTCTGACTTTAGTCATTGCAGACATGGACTAAAAAACATGACTGTTTTGGTTGTGTACATCAAAAGGGATCACAGGTGCATTTGGGAGAACAAATGGGGCACTGAGGTCAAGACAGAGAGAGCCTGCAGAAAAATATCCCCCCACTGCCATTCAAGTGCATATGAGCTATGGATGCAACTCTTACAGCAAAAGAAACATCTTAAAAATATTAGAGTCATATGAGTAAGATGACAAACTTCAGCACCTAGCAACTAAATCCCAGCATACTTTATAATAGCAGAGGGTGACAGGTTGCCGTAGTAACTTCAAATAATGTACCAGCACCATGAGAATAAATAAAGCAAATGCACTGCAAGAAGAAATCGCAACAGAAATAATGCAGAAACAAGCTACTAATTCAGCAACAGATTTGAATGGCTACTGTGGATAGTTTTTCAGGGAGGTGTATTTCTGGAATAAGCAAGGAGGGTATTTATTTCATGTAGCCACTTAAGTAACATTATTGTCCTTAATAGACATCTTTTCCAACAGAAGGCCACAGTCTACATATGTAATAACCATATGTACATCATCAAAAGCAATCAAATAAAATGCAACATGAATAATTCAAAGGTTTTGTAAAGCCAAACATACCATAGTTATATTTATATTGCCTTTTTTAAGCTGTAAGTTTCCTCTTTTTAACTTGAGTTTTAATTACTCCTTATACTTTAGCTCTCCGTTAAGGCAAGTTAAGAGGCCTCCCTGACATACCACCATCCTCACAAGCCTTACTTTCATTTATGAACAATTTTCTGCTTTGGTCAAAGCAGCTCATCCAAAAAACTGGTCTTTTTCATAGTTTACCAAGCAAACCTACCACATACACCAGATCTAATTCTGAACCCCCTTTTAGGTTAAACCAGAAGTTTAAAAAGCCATGCATGTTAGTGACCGTAACCGTAAAAAACTGTGCATATAATATGGACGACAGATGATTTCTGCATGCCAAATTGTTGGTTTTTGTTCACAAAAAGAGTTCAAAAGTCTTTCTGAAAGAAAGATGACAAATGTTGCTGTCAGTATAACTAAAAAAAACCCCTGCATACGAACTGTGTCAATCTAGTGCTAGAAATCAGCATTATTTATGTTTTATCACATGCACATAATGCAGAAGATCTCCTAACATATACACCTCACAGAATCATCTCCCCTGCTCAATATCACAAGCTTAAGAGCAACATGAAAATTACCATAAGTGCAAAGTATGGAAGATGCTCACGAATGCCAGGTACAACAGCAAGGATTCAAAGTTTATTTACACACATGCTGTGTGGACCAGTTCCTCAGGAAACCACCCTAAATCTGGACAACTCTGGCACAAGCCATGGGTAGCCCAAACATTCTCACCGCATGACACACACTGAAAACAAGCACTTGGAAAAGAGAAGCCGAATTTGAAGTGCTGAACTGCTATGTTTTCTTCTTCCCAGAATCAGAACCCTCTGCCAATGCATATGCTCTCCTAAACTGTGCTGTGTTCGTTGTAAAAAGATCAAAAATATGAATATTAGAATGGGCTGGGATGTAACCATCTGGCTGCATAGAGTACATGGGGAATGGGAAACAGCACCTCAGCCAAGCTGACTGGTAGTTTACCAATCTTATTAATAATTATTTTATAATAACCTACATAAATCTACTCTTCTAGTAGGCTTAAGTTTTTAATTTTCCATTTATATTTGTTATAGTTCATTGGACCTGTCATCCTATCTTTTATAGATGACTGAACTGAAGTTTAGGCATCCTATTGGAACATCTTACTGACAGCTTTGGATTTCTGACCAAAACCATGCAGGGCTGGGTTAGTTTGTTCTTTTCTTTACTCACACATGTTTTGGCCAAAAGGATATAAAACTATATAAATGGTAGATAAATGGATAGAAAAATATAGGACAATTTTTCTAACCGAGTGAAACAGTAATGGCAGCTGCTCTATAAGACTTAAAGATATGTTATAAAGTAAACAATCAAGCCAATTTCAGAAATATCCCCTTTTAGGCTTTTTCAGGCACAGAGCTACAGGTCATTTCCTCCTAGTTGGTTAAAAGCAATAAGACAAAGGCATAAGATATGACCTACAATTGGCATGATGTTTTTATAACACAGTCTTTGCCATCTATCTTTTACCTCGTGTTGAGCAATACCCCACAGGGAAGATTTGCTCTCTCTACTCATTTGCTGCTACTGTTGCTGGGGTTTTGGTTGGGTTTCAGACCATAAACACACCCAGAATTTCCACAGTCTCTGGCTGGATTGAAGGTCAACTGCAAGCCTGTGCTCAAACACAGTTGTGCAACTCACCGCAGCTCCCACAATATTAACACTGCCATCACCTACAAGCTGTGCATATGGACAAATTACACATAACATGATCTAGGGTCAAGTAAGAAAGCAAACATTTGGAATGGACAGTCATTGCTTGAATGCTGAACCCCCACTTGTGCAGAGCACAGAAGTATTAAAAAACAAAACCGAACAAAACTCTCACACTCAAAGAAAACCAGCTGTCCCACCTCCCCAGGCTCTGCTGCCCAGACTCCCCTCCCATCCGTATCTTCAGGGATCTTCACCACGTTACACTGCAGGCCTTCCCCCCTCCTCTGGAATCCTAGCTTGGTTTTCAGGCTGCTTTCAGTCCAGAAAATTATTCCTACCCCAGTACCCAAGACATTCATTGAAAACCCCAAATTTCCTTATGCAGTCAGGCAGCTTGTTTCCTTAGTTGCTTATTCCAAGCGCTGTTCTATTTCCCTATTGTCACCAAAACAGAGGCTCAGGCCCGCTGACAACATGTGCCTTGCCTCTTGAACTCTCCCACTGCACTCACTAACACTGCTGAGTTAAAGATGATACAAGTTAGTATTTCTCAGAAACAAGGCAGGCGCACACAAAATACACACAATTCAAAGGTAAGATTATTGCTAATTTGTTTCCATCAGAACTAAGTTATTTACTGTAGCAAACTTGGGCCAGTCTCTCGCTGGAAGAAGGTCTGAGAAATGATGAAATCTGGAAGGAGGCAATGCTGCAGCAGGGCTGAGCTGCTCCCTCCATGTTAAGAGGGGATGTAACCAAATCCACAGGACTACCACGCAAAACTCAGCAGCTGCACCCGCATCTGGGAGAAATTAATTCAACTGAACAGTTTATTCTTGTGTAGATAAAACAGAGGGGGGAAATGTTCATTACACCAAGTGAGGTAGCTTCTTTTATTTCTGTGTAAATTATGTCTTTCTAATTCACACACACTGTGAAGACAAATAGTTTGGCTGCCGGTTCTCTTATTTTAAAACTAAACAGAGACACCCTGAATTCAGAAGCCTTAAACTGATTTTGTTCTTTTTCAGCTGCACTTACTGGAGACAAGAACAGGAAAATCAAATTAAAAAACAGACTGCATGAGCACAGATGAGACTAATATATTTCTAAATTGTCAAAACAGAGTTTTCCCATAAAAGTTCCAGATAAAACTGATGAAAGGCATATAGCTTCAGAAGCTTACTTGACAATTAATCTTAGGACGAAAAGTTGGCTGTCTCAACTTTTTTCCAATAACTCGCATCCATTACCCTGACATATCTATCAGCTGCATATTTATTGGATTAACTAATAGCAATCTCCAAGGAATCCACTAAGATATTCCACTGTAGATCGCATGTGTTTCAAAACATTATTTGTTGCTATTTAAGCAACAGCACAGCTACACTTGAGGTTTCAAAACAAAAGTTTTTCATCACAAGGCCAAGAAAATCTCATCAGAACCCAAAGATTTCCATGGTGAAGCTCCTCAAGTATCTATCACCATGCATTCTTGGTGCAGAATTAAAGTCAGTTTTGACACAACAGATAAAAATCAAACACTGAAACATTTGCAAATATCAATATGCAGCCATGTCTTACATTGAATTAAAATGAGTAATACCTTAAAAGCCTCTGCCTTTGTGTGGTAATTCTGGATTAATCTGTGCAGGAAGAAATGACCTGGGTGGACAATCCCTTTATTTTAGCCAGGGTCTACAGTTTTAACATACAGTACTTCTGTGGCGCTCACTTAGGCATAGCTAAGTAAAAACGTAAGTCCGAGTCAGAGAAATTAAATGTTTCTAAATGCTTTGACCTTTTTTAGCGTCTGCCATGATAAATAAACTCCAGCTGTTTTATGGAAGGAGCCTGGCACATTTTCCTAATATGACAAACCTCCACTCACAGCAGTGTAAGTTCAAATTGTCAGTTCGGGCTGTCATACTGTCATTTACAGTCTCCTCCTACAATAAGACCATCACCTGGAAATAGAAGAAGATAACACAGTACTGTCCTGTTGACAGCTTGCCCTTTCAAATACGATACATCCATTAGGAATTTACACTGGGTTTTACTTTTTCTAGAATAATTAGTCTTTATAGGTTGAAGTAATTTTGGGGTCTGGTTAGCAGAAGAGCAGGCAAAAGATTAAGTTCATAGGAAAAAAAATCACAATCTTTTTAAGACAAAGAGTGTTTTATATTAAATCTTATCATCACTTGGTAATAGAAGCCATAGGCATAGTCAGTGGAAGGAGAAACAAACACACAAAACACATTTTTAACCATGAAAGGATAAAACTTTTTTAAAAATACAGAATAACCTACTACTGGCTACTTTGCAAGCTACTGCTAATAAACATCGCTCTCAGGTGTGCCTCTTCTTAGGCTATGCCTGTTGTTTCAATTCCAAAGCAATAACATCATAGAAATGGAGAATCTAAAATACGGGAGAAAGCAAACAAAATTGCCAAAATGGCACTTTCCACACCAATAATTTTGCATGTGCTCCCAACCCTTGTGGAGGGAGGACATGATATCATGCCTCCCACACTGGATGGCTTTGGCAGAATAAGAAATATACTTGTAATAACCAGGTCTCTTTGCACGAGCCCAGTGAGAGTTGAATTTATTATGTACTGATTAGAAAGCACCATCAGGGACAAAAATAGGAGAATAAAATTTGAAAAAAAAAATGTATTATGGAATATATTAGCTGTTGGATTTTCTTATTTTTTTAATGAGCAAAAGCTGTATCTGCCTGAAGCTTGCAAAATTATTAGCAGAGGATTATCTGGATCATTACCAGATTGGCATAGTTAATGATAAATATGCAACCATACATATAGAAAACACTTTCTTGAAGAAACACAGGAAGAAAAGCATGTCCAACATATTTGTTGTGTTTTACACCTACGTGTTGATAATAAAAACCCTGTAAAGAATCTGAACAAGAACTGTATCAGGTCAGGAAACTTCTTAACGGGTGAAGCTACTCCCAAAAGGGGATTTTTCAATACGTTACCGTTTTCTCTCAATCTGGGACAGAAATTTTTCAGTGAACTGGGGGGAGAAGTCACCCAGCAGAACTGCAGAGAGCCCCAGCTCCTGTTCCATCAGCAGCACAACCCTTAGTTGCTCAGTGACTGCAGCTCTAAGAGCTCTGGACTGCTACGACTGCAAAAGGAAAAGCTGAATTCCTGTTTCACAAGGGCCTACATGCACTTTTTCCACCTCTTCTACCCTAATTCCCAATAAACATGGCAGAACAAGAAAACGCCACGCAAGAGTATGACAAAACTTGCCTTCCTACAGTGAGGTCTATTTTCTGCAACAAACTGGTGTACTCAGAGCAGACACCCCTGCTACCTTCGAAGTAAATCTTTCTAAAAACAAATAATATCCTCACTCTGAAATCGGTCTCACACATACACACTACACAAACCCTCCACAGAATAAAGGGTGAGCATAGTACCACATTACAACAGATGCTCCCAAACACAAACTCATTTTCAAACTTTTTCCAGCATTTTATCAAACGTGCGTATCAAGAAATATTCATGGTGCTATGTTATCTGGTCACATGAAATCTTTTAGAGGACACTTGCACATTAAAGAAACGCTCCTCTTCTTGCGATGCTTCAGTGTCAAAATATTCAGAGCTTTTTGCGGAAGGCCTTGATAGCTCCTTGCTCCTGAGCTGTGATTTTACAGGAGAAAACTGCATTACTGACAAAGTAATTATCATCTTATCAACCAGGCCAACAGTAAAATGATGCTGTAGGTAGCTGTTAGGTGATATGTGTTGATACAGCTGAAGGAAATGCATTCCTAACCAAAAAGAAAGCAAAACTAGAAGCACATTTCTGCATAAGGAGTCTTGATCAATGAGCTGGAAGAGCCAAAAATGGCTCAAAAGAAATATCTAATCTGTCACATCATGGATATTTTGTCTATGTACCTCCTAAAACAGTATCATAAGGTTCTTGCAAGTTTATTGCAGCAATTAGTAACCAAGTGTGAAATATCAGTATGTATCTAATACTGCAGACCAAAAAATTATTAGAACTACTGCAACCCATGCCGCTACTAATTATGTTTATATATTAATGCTATTAGATTTAATTGCTGTTTTGAACTATAATGTTGAAACTATGCCTAAAAACTTACCAACTCATGCTATATAGAATCAAATCATGATTATTACAGTATTCTTTTGAGAATATGCAAAGGGAACTGTTAATGAAGCAAGTACGTTTTACCATTTTACTTTCCTAATGCATATGCCATACAGTGAACTCTATAGAATCATGAAGGACAGAAGATGCATTTAATAGATGCTTCACTTTCATACACTCAAAAGAATTTAAAAGGTATTTTAAGAGAACTAACCTCAAGGATACTACTACAGAATGCTCTATAAATAATCTTCTTTTTGTTTGTTTAAGTTAGCATAAAGCCATTGACCTGAATGTTACGTTAGCGCTTCCCAGTGCCTGTATCTTCTGGTCTCCTGTGTTGCTTCAACTCGTGTGAGGCAACCAGCCCTCTCGGAATTCTGACTGCAAGCTGAAAATAATAGGAAATGAGTTTGTAAGCTAGCAGTGAATCTCATACCCTTACTGAACTTCAAAGTGGTCTGGAACCCAATTGCTCATTTAGAACATTATCAGTCTAAAAAATGCATGTGATATGAAGAAAAGTAAATCATCTGCTCAGGAGCTGAGGAGTTCTGGAAACTCATGGAACTCCCTCAGAAATACCTGCACATGCCACTGCAAGGTGGACACATGACAGATCCCATACAGCTCAATAATTTCTATGCTCTTGTTTCATAGCAAGATGTTCAACAGGCACATTGAACTGCCAACAATTCATCTGAATCAGAAAAATAATTTTTGCAAGACCTGGAGCATTTTTGTCCTGACTGATATGTTTTTAGCACTTAAAGCAAAGCTGTAAGAAGAATGGAAATGAGGAATGTAAAACACGAGACTCTTTTAGGACTTCCTTTGTTTGCAATGAAAATAATAGAACAAATGATAATTTTCTATCATCTTACATGTTCCTTTAATAAAACTTGTGAAAAAAAAAAAAAAAAAAAAAAAAAAAGGATGAAAAGCATTCCATGTTTGGAATGAGTGTGCCCTGTTGACTGCAGTGCAGTTTAATATCAGTACACATATTCCCTGAATATTTTGAATTGTGGAAAAGAAAACAAGTTCTACAAAACAGGAGGTTGCTTGGACATTTGACTGCAGAGAATCGTGAAGGTAAATTATAATCTTCAGCAGTTAGAAGCTTTAAAGCTATCATCAACGAGAAAATAAGGAATTACCATCATATACAGCTATTTAGGCCAGCACAATTACTGTAGGCATAGACTAGGAAAGTTTTTTATGGGAAGGCTCATTTCTCATTACTTTTTAAATTTTTTAAACATAGTTCCTGGGCATTAGTTATAAATATTATACACTATAAAAATACAAGAAAAAGGTATTTACAACTGAAAAGGAGACAGAATTATATGTACACATACTGACACCTAATAAATAAGCCAATAGGAGGAGGAGCAAATAAAATAAGAGAGCATTAGTAGATCACCCTTTGTCCTTTCAGATGATCATAAAAATCCAAACGCAAGTTTAGTTTGGGCTTGGCAGGCTCAAGTCCCAGATGCACTAGAAGAACTAACACAGCAGGAAAGCAACATAAAAGCCACCAAAATTTTTGAGGAACCAAAAGAGAAGAACTTGCCTTCTATTTAATACAATATTACTTTGAATGTCACTGCACTGGGTAAAGGGGAGTCTCTGTGGTTGCAAGGATGACTGTTCTGTAGAAAACTGAAGAAAAAAAATGTAGAGCAGAGTGGGCTGGCAGAACAGCTCAGACTGGCTAATGTTAGCAGCTGCAAAGGAAACCTTGTTCTAATACAATTCTCTGGCTCTGGCTCTCTCAGCTGTTCCTACAGCCTTCTGCAACCTCCTTGGGGCACAGCAGCTATCCTGGACTGGCTAAATTAGCCTGTCAGTCAGAACAAAAACTCACAATGTAGGAGGAAACAACGTGCAAACCTATTTGGTATAATGGACACACACACAATGTATGCAAAGAAGCCTTCCTAACCTAATTATAGCTAAGAGGAATCTTAATTATGAACCAGACACACTTATCTGAACCCTACAGTCTCCTGGAATACAGCCATGAAATGAAAAATTCCACAGACAAAAACATCTCCATCAGGATATGAACTTAAACAAGAATATGGGCAGATGTGTGAACATGCAATTCCCACTGAACTATTTTATTCCTGGGATTCAAAGTTATACATACGCCTCTTGAATGCCAGTTGGCCATTCCTGCTTTTCAAGTGTTTTTTTCTGGGCTAAAAGTTGGGAGAATAAAGTATTAACGTTGACAGATTAGCCACAGTAATATCTTTGTGAGTTCTAGCATAGATTATGTTTTAGAAAGTCTTGCTTTAAATTTAGTAACACAAAGAACAAGTGAAAGGGGAATGAAATGCTTATTTAGATACCTTTGCTAACATAGTCTAAGTCTAATAGATTTCTAGGTTGCCTGAACTGCCCAACCGTGTGTCAGAGTAGTTAGTATTGCTTGCTTCTTGGCACTTTATCTGGAAAAACATCTGAAAAACTGCACACTGAATTATGTCTGAAGCACTGCAAAAAACATACTCCGCATTACATGTTTCATCTACCTTGGGAGTACTCAGGAACACATTCTAAATTTCCACAGAACTGCACTGCTGCCTACACAAGCTATATCTGAAGCTATTCCCAAAGTACCCTTTAATAATAAAATTATGACTTAGAAGACAAAACAATACAATTTTGAGCAAACAACCTCACTTCAGAGTCAGTAAGGCTACTGGTATTATGCAATGAAGAAAGGAAATGACTTCCAGCAGATTAAGGACGTGACAATAAGCAGCCATCCTAAGGGGGTCTATCCTAGGGACACGCAGAGAACAAGGAGGCTGCTCCTTATTCCCGGGACCCCAAGGCAGGGCAGGCCACACTGCGCAGGCTGCTCCAGTACGCAGCCCACAGCTCTCTGCTCGCGTCACTAGGGACATGACTGTCCTGTAAAGCCCCTACCACATGCCTCGTGCAGCATCCTAAACAGCAAAAAGCACAGGCAAAGTTACTTTAAGATAATACATATTTATACCTTTGAACAGCTTACACATACCTTATAAGGGCTAAAAACATAGGAGACACAGGATTTCTGCTAATTTGTAGATTTTTATTTTTTTTTAAATATTTGTTAATACAGCATGTATACAATCTTCCTGTATCTACAAAATTTTCATTTGCAGAAATTAATCTCCAACTACTAGCTGGCGAGGATACTTGTTTCCAAGCAATTTTTGAGACAGCATATTCCAATTCCCACAAACAAGGCCAGGACGGCTCCAAAGCACCAGCCTGCTTAAACTGACAAACAAACACTCCAGCAGATAACTGGACAAGAGAGATTTATTACACTTATTACACAGTTATCAGCGATTAACTTCCTATCTTCAACTATTATTATGTTTGTTAGTTAAAAATAAAACGTGAGTTTATGCAAGCTATAAAATCAGTTAGAAACTGCCTGCTCAGAGAAATGGCATGTTGCAAAATACCTTCAGCAAAGTTCAGAGACCTTGGTGTGTTTATGGATGTTAATCTGTCCTGTAAGGAGCACACCAGTCAATGAGGAAAGGGCTAAAATAACAATTTTTCTCTGACATTATACTGGCTTCCTCTTAAATATCATATTGATTTTATTATCTTGTTACTTACTTAAGGGACTTCATGGACTTACTGTGCTTCAACTTCCTAAGATTAGCAAGTTGCACAGAACTTGCTTTATATTCAGTTCTTAAACATGTAGGATGTCCCATGCCAAAAGATCCAAAGTAACTAAGCCTGGCCCCTACCTCGAGAAGACTCTAACAACTGGCAGTAACTTCTGGACACTGTAGAGTCTCATTTGCCTTATATCAGCATCTAAAAACTACTATTAAGAACATTAAGAAACAACTGACACCATCGACAGAAAATCTCTTGTCCTTCCAAGTTTGTAACGTATGCACATCTCAGCACACAAGTCATCAGTGTTCAATCCCAAGGTAATTTAGAAAAGAAAAAAAAAAAGAGAGAGAGAGAGAGAGAGAGAGGGAGGGAGAAAGAAGAGGAGAGAGAGAAATAATATGTAAATCAAGTAGGGAAAACAAATCATCCACTTGTTGGTCTTACTCTGGAGGGACAAGATTTGACTTTCATTTGCCTTTCTATTTCTTTGAGAAACAGCTTTTAGCCTCAGATGCGTTGCAAAAATGCCATACACATAGGATCGATACCTCTGACCAAAGAATGAGCTGCAGAGAAACTTACATTCAATGCCTAAGACTCCTGATTTTGGAAGCAGTGGAAAGGTTAGAGAGGTCTTGTAAGACTACGGTACTTTTTATGCTGCCAATAATTTATTGAAATGTTTTTGCAAACCCTCTCCTAGCAAGTAACAACACTTTTAAAAAGTTCTCTCCAGCTTTAGACAAGGCAGCCAGGCAAAATGAGGCCACAATTTATTTTTAAAGGCACTTGCCCAGCATAATAACCTAGACACCTCATAAACACTCAATCACAAAGTATTAAAATATACAGGAGAGGAAAGTGCTATGAAATGACAGATTAAAATCAAAGAATTACAAATAACTTGGTGTACCAGATGGCAAACATGACTGAGGTAAAACTGGCTTCAAAATGCTTGTGAAAGAAACTAAACTAAACCCTTTCTTGAGTACTGTGAGAGGAACATGGCAGGGACCGAAACAAGTACAGTCAAATGACCTGTCTCAGCCCTTCTCCATTATTTATAAACATGACCAAGGCTTTTGGGGTGTTAAATCCTCGGTCGGGATACCAAGTGCTGAGTTTTTAACAAAGTCCATTTCGCTGAGGAGCTCAGCATCATGAGGTTGGTGTATCTCAAAGTTAGACACCTTACAGCAGGAACAGTCAATCAGAAGTGGTTTCTCCAGCACTCTTCTCTTCAGTCTGTCTAAGGAACATATATTTCTGGTAGCCTGGAGAAAGCATGAAACAGTCTATACAACCACCCTAGCTATGACCTTACAAACAATTATTTCTTCACTATGTTCTGGAGAAAAAAAAAAAAAAAAAAAATCAAAGAGGAGACCTGCCAACTCATCAGGTTGTCCTAACAGATGCAACTCCAGAACGATGGAACTTGAAAAGCCTCTCTGCGAGGTTGAAAAGCAGCCACAATCACAACCAACATCATGATTTTTCTCAGAGGAGTCCCAGCTCATTATATCTTAGCTTAGATTCCTTCTCCACCTGCAGAAGCTTTTCCTCATCAAAAACAGGCAGCTTAAGGGAAATGTCATTCTCTGCATATATCCTGCCAAAGCCAATAAGCATAATTCCAGTCTCTCCAGAGGTTCCTGTCAGCCATTTTCATGTAATCCAGTCTCTAAAGGGCCATAATTCAATTCCCTCACACTGAAAATGATTTCTGAGTCCAGAGTTGGAAAGATTCAGCTGGGCACATTCAGAACTGTACACAAAAAACATCTCATGGGGACAACATACACTGCCACATGCATATTTTATGTCATGCACTGGCCTGAAGGAAGGGGTAAAAAAAAAACAAAAAACCCCAAGATGCAGATTTTAAATTCCAGTCCTGTTACCATGATGAGAACTGGCACCATCTTTGCACACAGGTTTCAGTAAGAAACTCAGAAGCAACATGAAAACATATTTCAGCAAGAATCAGGACTGATTCCCAATCACTGTCTCCCACTGTGTTCAGAAACTTTGTGATATGAGCAAAAGTAACACTCAGATATAAGCAAAAGTAACACTCACATGCACTGAAGAAACAAACAGGATGGGCAAGTAGAGCACAGGGACAAATTCAATACAGGTATTATGAGGAAGATTAATATTCCTGAAATCTGAGGGACTTGAGTCAAAACATACTTCTGATGTCTTTTTCCTCATCTGAACCAAGGTTTTGGCGTATTAAGACCCCAAATCTGGATAATAAAAATATGATATTGCAGGGTGCTGGTATCTTGAACTGTAACTGACACTCCACTGACAAGCCTGCAAACAGCCCAAAATGGGACTGAAATATGATGGACAATATGGGACTGGCAGAGGAACAGTTCGAAAAAACAAGAGATATCAGGAAGAACATTTCTGGAATCATGAGCTGATAGCTGAAAGAAGAGCTGAGCTCATGAGTTTCTGTTAAAATAGGGGATGGCAGGACTCAACTACACAGCAAAGGTGCCAGGACATATATTCAGTGCATGATGTATCTTTCTTTTAGGAGTCTTCTCAAAAAAGACACAAAGAGGAAGGGTGGAGGAGAACAGAGGCCAACCTGTCATCAGTACAATTAGTGTTTAGAATCTCCTGACACCTAAGCATGTAAGCAAACCTAACTTAAAATATTTTCTATACCACACTTAGTACTTAGGCATTTAAATCCCATATAAGTTGTATATTTGGTGTTAAGCGCTTCATGAAAATATGCTGCATCTTCACAAGCCCATGCCCTTCCCTTCCCAGCAGGGCGATCAGGAAGACAGGATGAAAATTAAGATGCCGGACCTTCACTGCACTGTGTTCCTCCATCCTGGAGCACATATGGTGCCAGGATGGGCACTGCAAACAGTGGGACATGAGAAGCCTCAGGATTTCCAAGGAACTGAACCAGGTGCTAAAATATCTGAAATGAGACTTATGTCGCTACAGAAGAGTAGGCCATTCAGAACTGGAGAAAAAACACTAATAAATAACTGATCATCTTTGTCAACTTATTACTTGACAGTTTGAGGTTTTGTAGAGTGTGACTTGTGGAGAACACTATGAGACTCCTATACAATGCAAAATTCTCTGATTCTTCTATTCTACGTTCTGAAGAACCCCTAATAACTTGAGGCTATGATAAAACAGCCTGCTAAAATACAAAGGCTACCTTAAACTCAAGGTGAAACCATCAATATTCATTCTGCAGCCCATCAAGCTGTAAAAAATTCCTTACCAGCCTTACAGAACTTAGATCTTTGCAGAAAATAGGAGCATGAACTCCACTGAGGTTTCTTACATTATAAAAGTTTAAGTTGTTCATTAAAAGCCATCCTAGAATGACTTACCAAGACTCTAATTTCTTAAGCTTCCTTTAAGAAAACACTGGACAAAGAAAGAATTGGACAATGACTTCTTTAGCCTTGTTTCATTCAGAATAAGGATTTTGACAGGGCACAATACCATATGTGCCATAAAACTACTTAGTCTGCATATATTATTCTACAGTTACTACAGCTTTGCCAGCTATAATTATTTCTATAACACCCAAATTCATCTGCTGTTTCAATCTCTGTAGATAGGTCATTTAGAAGCAGCAAAAATCTAGATTGAATCAGGAAGTTGAAAGTGCTGAGGAGACAAAGAGGTAAATTATACTGATCATCTTCATGCCAAAAGCCCTCCAAAAATATCCTATACTTAGTGATTTGCAAGAGGCTTGTATCAACTCACTTTCTAAGAAATACCACGCAAAGCAGTTTGCTATGGTCACCATAAAGAGAAATGATCTCTTGGTTTAAGCAGACTAGCAAAACAGAAAATTAGGGAGTTAAATGGAAACTGAATGAGTTAGAAAAAAAGCCACAAGCTTAACTTTTTCCTCAAACTCAAAAAGGCCCTCCCATCCTATCAGTCTCCTACTCCTAATACTGACTTCTTCCACCATTTTTCCTCATGCTCAGGTAATTTATCCTGCCATTCATTTCCATTTCTGCTTACATAGCTCTATAAAGGTAACACATAAACACAAGTGCCATGCCAATAAGCAGGTTTTTCAGTTACAGAGAAGTATCATTCCTGTCATGAAGAATAACAGCAACAATTGATACTGGCAAACACTTTTGTGAAGACAACGTGAACTGTAATATTTGGAAGTTACCCCAATGAGCTAAATGCTCAAAACAGAAGTTGTGAACTCTCAGTGGCAAAATATGACCCCTCATCATAACACATACAAAAAAACAAAGTCAAATAGACCACCCTTACATTCTCATACCACTGAAAAGAGAAGCACGAAATAGACTCCATATTAGTGCCAGTGTTTAACAACAAACATTAACCATCAAGCACCTAATAGGCCATTTGCTTCAGCAACCAGTGAGTGAAGAGACTGGAATGTATCTACTATGTTAATTAGGCAAAGCACCCGCTGCACAAGGCCCTTCCTGAGGATTAATGAACAGCTGCTCAGGGAAGGGAGGGAGGAGGAGGAAGAGGAGGCAGAGGAAAAGATGGGATAGCTTGGAGCAAGGTCATGGAACCCTCACAGAAATTAAACTCCAGTAACTTTCCCCTATCAAAAATATTATGGTTGTTAAAACATATAAATTTAAACCTGATATACGGTCTGGCATAATTTAAATGAAGACATTAAAGGCTTTTCCACGAAACAGATCATTAGAAGTTTTCATACTTCCATGTGAAAAACAAAGCCTGTAAGTTCCTGTGTTGAGAAAGCAAATGGGATGATGCGTAAAACACTGTAACTGGCAATGTTGCATTAATTTGTAAATCTAGACACGGACACTTTAGTAAAACTCATTAAAACTCACTAGTTAGCTATAATGTACCCCTGCTTGATTTAATAGAAACAACAGCATTACAACTTTCATTACAGAAAACTGTATCAATTGCTGATCAATACATGCCACAGCAGCAAAATTGCACCGGATTAGAGTGAACTAGTCATCTGCAGATTCAGGATACAAGCATCTAGCTCAAGTGCTTCCTGTAGCAATCTCTTAAAATCCTTAAAGGCTTATCTGTATATACAATATTAACCATTAGATTTGTAAAGTTCCCATTGGAATTTAATTGGACAAGAGTAACTTTGAAGCAATCCATCTGCCTGGAGCACAGCAGCTGTGATGGGAAGCTGGGAATGCCATTGCAATATTCTGATAAATTCTCAAATAAAACTGTAAAAAGCCTCCAGTACTTACTGGATGATAAGAGAATTCAGAGCTTGGCACAGAAGCTTTATTTCTATTTGGAGAAACTATTTGACTTGTTTATTGTGTATACTCGCTCACAGGGAATAAACAGTACAATGATTTGAGCCACCTGATACTAACACATCATCAAAGTAGAATCTGATACAACCGTAATTTTTGTTTCCTGTCATCTTCTGCACAATGTCACTGCAGAAGGGAATGTTCCCAAAACTATCAAAAATCATCCGACACGTTCATTTGCTCCTATAGCCTGATGATAGAATAATATCACATTATTACATTGCATAAATTATATTACACTGCCTGAATGCAATATGAGGCTATGTATGTCTGTTGCTATACTCTATGACAAGATCATCCCCACGACACCCATCACAAGAATTCTTGTAAATTAACTATGGTGAAGCCTGCTCAAAGCTTAAATAAAAGGTATAGTCAGGTAACAAAGACAGTAAAGGCTAATGAAGCCACTACTGGAACAATAATCTGAATTAATACTATGGAGAGAATTTAGTCCCAGTCTTAAGAATCACTGTAATCATAAAAGCAAACCATACAGGACTATTTAGAATCCTCTATTTCCCAAATCTTACATGAATTCCTCCTCCTGTCCCTACTCTATTCTATAATACCAGCTACTTTAAGATTTAGCATGTTCTATTACAATATACAGGAATGATAGTTTCCTTCAAGAATATCTCTTTGGTATGTTCATCCAAATGAACAACTTTGGATGTTTAAGATATAAGATCTGCTACCAGACAAGCACTCTTCACTGCACATTCTGAATGTTGGGCCAATCTATTCTGGAATGCTTGGGGTAAAAAAATCACATTTAGATTGAAAGTCTATTATATAGATTATATGTGTGGGAAACAACAAAATAATCCTTAGCACCATGGAAACCTGGAATGTGAAAAGTCCTGGAAAAAAGGGTGTATCAAAGGGATATCAGTCAAAAGTGCGCTATGAACAAAACCATATATAGTACATTCTCATACATGTTAAGCCCCAAGAAGCCATTATGAGCATAGTAACCAAAAAGATGCCAAAATAATCTATCAAAGTAACTTTAATATGAAAACATTAAAACAGTATTACTGCTCTTAACATATATGATCACTAGTCATACATGAAGCTCTCTACTCAGTGAGAGCAGCTCAAGAGCTAATTTTCACCCCCACTGCCTTTATATTTTCTTACTGCAGTTTTGGTACACGGCGTTTATTAATAAGGTTTTGTTACGTGACTCTCCCATGCCAACATGCCCAGCCAGCTCCATTTGGCACACAGGGGGATGCTGCAGGAAAGAAGCAACAATAATGTGCAGCCCTTCAGCAGGTAGAACATTCCCATAAATGCTCCTTGCCTGCACAGCTGCCTAGCTTGAAGTAATTATCCATGTTACACAAGGCCCAACTTAGAGAAGATCTATCAGGGTACTCAGCACAGGGAAAACATCTGTAATCTGCATAAGGAGTGACAAACTACTTGCACTTGAAGTTTGATTAATATTATCCCTATGGAATAAATAGAGAGAATTTGAGAAGTGGTCACTGCTCATTACACCTTTATCTATGGAAAAACATTTTTGTGGCAAACTCATGCTCAAAATTAAAATGGTAAGTCTTGAACAAATATTTTATATTGCATAGGAAAGGTATTTCACAAGTGCACAAAACATTCCATACATGTGTTAATCCTTACTGAAATACCATGAAAATTTATATTCCCTTGTTTAAGAGCTGTTCTTAAATTTGAATACATACAATGGGAAACACTTAAAAGAAAACACCTCTGAATCATTTTTTGAAGCTTAACTTGCCGAAGAAGAAAGAACTCACATTTATATATTTAAGTTATTGCATATTTCAAATAACCATATTGATTATGAAATCATATGAAATATGAAATCTACGAAATAGACTAAGTAGACATTTTCAAATGTAAAACAAGATCTAAGACTTTGGGTGGAGGTTCAAGATTTCTGGGTCAAGCCTGCATATAGTATTAGGTGGTATAGAGATCACAACAAAGAAAAACATCTATTTTTCTGAAAATATGGAATATGCATTTGGTTGCTTTAAAATATTTCATAGAAGAAAACTTTAGATACTTCATAACTACAAGATATTTTTTCAGCTTATGTAGAAGCATCTAACCACTGAAGTGGCAGAAGGAGAAAAGAGCAGCATTTGGCAATTTATTAATTTACAATTGTTGTCTTTTAACTTTCAGGAAACACTATCTGCTAGTCTGAGGTTTCTTGTTCTTTGGTCTGGTCCGCTCTTCTGATGCCCAAGTACTTACAGAACTTGCCAAAATGAAACAGTCCTCAGACACTCCTGGCTTTATATTCGCATAAACTAAAATACCAACTACACATCAATAACTTCTTCCACTGAATTCAGCTGGGTGCTGCATTCTTCCCTTGTCTGAAGTGGCTGCTAAAATAAAAAGATGTCAGAGGAAGAGAAAGCATCTCTAAAGAAAGCATTGCATTTTGGTATTAATGGATATGTACCATCACTAAAACTATGCATCAGGAATAAAAGCACTCCTAAAAGTTACCATGTCTGCTGTTCACACAACATGCAGATGAGTAGTATGTGACTAGTCTATGCTAAAAGAACTTAAACTCTAACTGAGAGCTCACTGTCAAATAACAGCCATTAGGAAAGCCATAGACTCAAACTTATCTGTAAATTAGTTATTTATAAACCTATCAGTCTGGAACAATCTTATAATACAGAGATCATGATAGCTTTGCACCATAAAAACACACTTCTCCATTCCCTAGCTACAAGAAAACTTTCCTTACATCAGTTACTTCATTTCTTTACCTTAGTGTGCGTGCTTTAATCCATTGCTGTCTGTACTTTCAACTATCATTTTAACAGAACCAAAACTTGAAGGAGCATTCCTTAAGACGAATTCTCACACATCAGTGAGATTGTAAGTAATAACAAGAACAAAAGGATTTCCTTTCTTAATGAGTAGCTAAGGTATTTCTTTATACCTAAGGGAGAATCGCAAGATGCTGTTCAGATGACCTAATGAAATGGGTCGCAGAGAAACACATTACTTGCAGGCTTTAAACTGTCATTCAATGGCCCAGCAAAGCATGAAAATGCGCCCAGTTCTACTGAAAAGGAATAGTCTGGATTCTGCTGATTTTATGAGGCAGCCGCAGCATCGAAGAAGCAAATCTCAGCAAGTGCGATTCAAGGACGATGGGATTAACACCAAGGCAATGGAGGTCACTGAAAGGGATGCTCCTCCCTCCCAAAACACAGCGTTCCTGAGGGGCAACGCAGACATAAATAGGCATCAAGTTTTTTTGCCAAATCAATCTCCATCTTTCCCAAGGGCTCAAGAAGGCCTTCAGAATATTGCCATACAAACATCTCCTAGTCTCAGGAAGCACTGCCCAGCTTTTAAGAAGAAAAAGCTGACAATAAGCAAATCATTAACAGAAATGACAACCGAGTCTGCAAATTCCATGCCAGTAAATGGCGATCTTTCTGAACAAGATATAATGCTTTCAGACATCTCTTACCTAAGAATAAGTAATCATGTGGAAGGCAGATTTCAAAAAAGTGAGCTGGACAGTCAGGTACACCAAAAAACAACCACCAAATTGCAATGCAACGGACCTATCCACTCAGACTCTGATGATTTCTCAGTACCAGAGCAGCCAACCTCTTCTATACAGGTGCCAGAATACATACATCTGAGCTTCCCACAGAACAGCAATGCTTCCACAGACGCACTAGACATCACCACGGATTTAAGTAATTCACTGCATTCTTCTACTGCCATACATCAATCCAATGACAACAGCACATCACCATCTAATTCTGAAGAACCATATCCTTGCTTAGGCAATTCCAGTTATTGCAGCGAATGCACTCCACATCCTGACTCCTGCGACGCAGACTGCGAGTCATCCGTAGCCAGCAAAGACACAAGAAGCAAGGAAGCTACTCCTCTGCTGCATCCATCAAACCACAGTTCATCCCCTTGTTTCCCCAGAGACTCTCAGCCGTCTGGAGAGCACGAAACAGACACCAACTGCGTGACACTAATGAATGACAACCATGCAGTAATGTCACTGACCAGCAGCAATGCATCAAAATCCGTTCCTTCATTTCACACTGAGATGGAGAAAAATTCCACCCAGCCAGATGTTTCAGACTGTAACAATTGTATAGAAGGATTTCATATAACATCTTATCTGCCAAGGAATGAAGTAAAACCACAAACCAGCAAAGAGATTAGAGAAATTAATCAAATTCATTTGGCACATGGTGAACTATGTGCCCTCCAAGGCAGGCTGCAGTCTGTAGAGGAATCCTTGCAGTCCAACCAGGAGAAGATTAAAGTCCTTCTGAATGTAATTCAAGATCTGGAAAAAGCCAGAGCTCTGAGTGAAGGGTATGGTGCATTTTAATACTAGAAACTATTTTATTTGGTAATTTATTGGAAGTCTGAAGGAGATGTTAGTGTTCTTTTAACCTTTGCTATTGAAAAGAAAATTATTGAAATATTTAAAGATGAGTTTGCAAAATCATCCCTCACCCACTGTTTCTGATATTCCACAGAGAAGCAAGTGTCTTTATAGCTTGGCATTGAATAACGCTGCCTTTACGAAATCCAGTATGAGATACTGTTTAACAACTCCTTTTTATTTAGATTTACAGTGTCAAATACAATGTCAGCAACACACTGTTGGCAGCCTCCTAACTAAAAGCACTATACAGTCAAAACAACAAAACTCAACAGCCTAATGTACTAATGAAATATAATAGATATCAATGGCAGGGAAACTGTCTCTTACTCTCAAGGTCACACATGCACTTAATAGCAAAGCAGATGAAATGGTTTGCATTAGCAACACCATGCTTCTGTTGAGTAAATCACTCATGCCTTCACAAGCAAGCAGCAGTAGTAGTGGCCAAACCAACACATTTGTAGACTTTTTTGGGCACCACATGGGTGGCTGCATCTCATGACACCACAAGCAACACAGCTGCTTAAGGGGAATGCTTTAAGGACAGGAGAAGGCACAGTGGTGAGTCTACTCTAAGAGGTTCAATTTGCTATTAAGATTTCCCTGGGGGTGGCATTGGGGACCTAAAAGGGCTTAAAACATGCACACAGAGCATGTGATGACTGCAAGCACTTCAAGAGCATGAGACAGATTTTAGAATGACTGATTCCTGTACTGTCCTAAGAGTGCATGATCTGTACTTACTTTCAGTATGTTCTCATAGTGACTGCTACCTCAGGGCTGCAAGAATTATTTATGTAACTGATTTATGCATTGTAAGTAATAACAATACTATAAACGCAGCTTACGCCTAAGTTCTGAGGAATACATACCTTTGTATGACAAAGCATTTGTCATACAAAACATTTCTATATTCAAAATACACTCTAAATGGCAGAGCTGAGCTGTACAAAACCCGACTCGCAGTGAGACATGCTCTGATTCTTCAGCACTGTTGCATACCCTTTCTGCGGAATTACCACTAACATTTTGCCAAGTTTCACAATGAGATGCTGCAGATAAGCTTCAGTCTAGCTTGTAGCATCATCTACAAACCACCACAGTAAAAATGAACATTGTAAGTGATTCTGCAGGCAGCATAACAACCTCAGTGAATAAAGACCTCTTTTATTCAAAAACAATCAAAAAAGATTTTTCATCCCAACTTAATTCTTCTAATTCCAGTAAAATTGCTCAATATAAATGTAATGATTCCTTCAGATAAGGCACAGATATTCTAATCCAGATCTTTGCATCATAAAAATGATTTAACTCTAGTTGTTAAACCAGGCTTAGAATACTGTGTATCCCAAGCATAGAACATTTTCAGAAATGACAATTTCATGTCCCATCTTATTAGGTTATTCTTTATACCAAATTTCATAGCAGGTAGGAATAAATCTGTTCTTCAACTTTATGCCTATTTCAGAATTGCCCTGATGGTACCTGCAGAAATATTAAAATTCAAAGCAACTCTTTCTTTTATTGAACAGTCTAGCTCTCTCTACAGTAAAAATTAATAGTAAATAATAGTAAAAATAATAAATAATAATAGCAAAAATCTGAAGCAAGGAAACAAGAAAAGAATGGAATGAATGATTCATATAATGCACTGGCTACTCAAGTACTTCTAAATGTGCTCAAGGAACATTGTGATCAAGTTTTTTTTTGTATCAAGAACTCAGGTAAGAGTCAAAAAAACAGAAATCCCGAAAGCAGGAGGCACAAGGACTATGACAAAATATGAACTAACTTGGGGTTTGGTTATTTTAAAGCTAACTAATCAGAGAATTTGGCAGCTGAGTTTTCAGCAAGGCAGTGCACAAAACTATTTTTTTCAAAAAAAAAATCCTAGAAATATGTTAATTTATCTATAAACATAAATTACAAGAAATATTGTCTATTACAGGCGTAACTTCTACCACACTGGTCAAGACCTCAACAACTGCAGCACTTGCCAAAACACGGCGTGCATCATCTACAGGTACCACAGCCCCTCATGCTGTTTGACACTGTCTGTATGGCCCTCAAACATGAACAAGGCTTTGCTTAAAACTATAAAAAGGTCTGTTACTATACATCGTATCTGTAAAAAGAAAGACCAAACAGAAAATTTCAAATCTTCTGACACAAACACAGAGAGCAGTTAGCTGAATGATGCTGCATTTCTGTGAATTGCACGTGGAAGCTTTTATCACAATACGCTTACTGGCATGCTTTGAAAATCTCTCTGATGAAAATCCCTTTGCATGTTACACACTTTTAAATAGGATATTTTTATAAAAAATCCCAACCTTGGAAAAGATAAAGAATTGGTCTTCTAAATGCCAGTAAGTTATAGCTACAGTTCATGTTCATATAGAAGGCCCAGGGCACAACAGACATTAGCTGTGCTTGTTAAAACATTTGACTGAAAAAAAAATCTTTTTTTTTGAATCTTTCAAGTTTCTATGTTAATCTTCACATTAACTTTTTGCTCTTGTTTTTACACCTACAACCAATACTCCAACATAGACAATCCATTTTACACACACAAAGACAAAATGTGGCCTAATGTTTTAAGCATAAGGCTGTGACTCCAATCATATATATTGGTTATATCTGGTAACAAAGATATAAAAGATATTAAAGGTAATCATCTCATAGTTCAAAGTAACATACAGAACAAGGTACAGATGGGAAGATCTGCTCTACTGTTCATAATAAATGTACACAATTAATATCTAGTAAAAAGTAAAATTGTAAGAATGCCATTTTAAAAAACAAACACACAAAGGCATTCTTCTCCTAACTTCTTGATTTTCTAACCTCTTGATTCTCCCAGTTGTTTCTAACCACGACGGTGCTGGAGGCACTACAATAATTAGCAGAGTGCACAGTTTCTGCTCTGAACATTTTCTAATCTTAACAGACAACACAGAAGACACCAAGCAAAAACAGGGGTATCATTCTTACTCATTAATATTCATTCTTATAGAGACGTAAGTGCAAAAGACAGTTTTACAATCAAGCTTTCAGAGTATCCAATATTTGAAGCTCATTACAGACTCATTAGACAATGAGTCTGAAAAAAGCAGTCACGCTCATCAGGTTTTCTAAAAGATATGTATAGTTTTTCTACTAACACAGTCTCTTTGCTGTCACTAATCAAGTGTTTCATCTTGTTCTCCCTTTCCCTGATCCTAAGTCATCAATGATCCAATACACCAGTATATTGTGTTACTGGCAGTGAATCATCTTTTGTTATGTACATTTTAAGCAGTCCCTGAACCTGTCAATATACCAATCTCATGTCAACCTAGGTGTTGATTAAACTGATTGCTAAAGCAGCAGAGAGCCTTTCATTCTTATAGTCACAGAAAATTCCAATCTGATACACAGCGGCTATAAGCTTAGCTTTATTAACAACTATTCAAGCAGTGTTATGTGAAATGACTTGGGACTTTCAATCTAGATCTTATCAGGCAAAAGCTTGTATTACAATAAATAAATGGAAGCAGCAAAGCAAAAGAGAATAGTTATCTCAGAATACAAAGGACAAGTATTAAATGGAGACTTAACTGATCTCTTGCCTCTGGAGATGATCTCTCCAACATTAAATTAGAAATGTGCAAAAAGGAACGCAAAAAGGAACATGAAAAGGCATTATCCTTGCAGCAGGTATGTTAGAAACAGAACGTATCACTCTCTAGCGCTCCTGATTTGTGATTTCTTAAAGAGCATTAAGTTACAGTTTTAATAGTACACTGACAAAAGAGGCACAGATCAAATTTGTCTTTTTACATCATTTCCATCCTTCTCCTTCATATAATGATTACATAATCATATATTTAATTTATTATGTATTACTCCCTGACCACAGATCTCTCTCAAGTTCTTCTATGCATTAGAATTGTTTCTTTCTTTTTACCAACTGAGTTGCTTTACTTCAGTTAAAAAACAGAACCACATTAATTAGAAAGGGAAATAAACTTCCGGTTAATTTTAACTTTCAACACAGCATTTATGCATTTTTATATATCCATAAATATACGCATGCAAAACTAATTAATATAGTGTTAATAGAAACACACATACTTAGTAATTTTACAGATTACTTTCCCAGGGCCCAAAACAGGAATGGGGTCTGGTTGTGACATCTGTTATACAAATGTACGTAACAATGATGTCTTATTTCCTTCCAAAGAGCTTTATGGAAAAAGCACACAGAGAAAAAACTCCGTCCCCTGCTCCCATCTTCCTGAAAATTCAGCTGGCAAATCCCAATCTCCTCCCTAGAAAAGGTGGATGGAATAAAGGAGCATTTTTATCATGTTAACTACCAGCTCATTTACAGGGTCACAAATAAGGCAACTTGAACCATTTCAGGATTCTTCCTATTCTGTACTGCAAAATACAATGCCATACTTTACTTCTCACCATCAAGAATGATTTTCATATTAATGAAAATTTCTTTTTCAATGCAACTGGCTGGAACATTGCCCTGCATTAATATGACAAGTTATTATACCAAAAAAAGTAACTGCCACTTTTATTTACATAAAAGTAACACTCCCCAGACTGCAGGCTGCCATAGCTACTTCCCAGGAAATCTCTAAATCCCCTGCCAGCTTAATTTTTACTAAGATCAGCATGAAGTAAACCATTCAACTTTTTACATGACTTAAATAACCAAGTACAAATCATTTTTCATTAGGCTTTTTCCATAGCATATGAAACAGATTTCATCATTTTTCATCTCATCCTTGACTACTTATAGTTAGACAGCTGCTTCTTCTTCTCATTAGATTTCTGGTCATCAGTACCTTGGGTGAAGGTGAAGCTCATTGTTGATCCTTTCTCAGACTAAATACTCTTCACAGACAATTCAAACTGCTATATAATAGAGCTCCTTAAAAATAACTATTAAAAAATGCATTACCTCCCTTAAATAGAGGGGAGAAAAAAAAAAAAAAAAAAAGACAATGATTTATTTGTCAAACCTTTTTACTTCACTGGGGACACGGGTCCCCAATAATACACTCTAACCAGGTTTAAGGAAGGAGTGTAATGGCTGAGATGGGTCATCAAGCAGGTAGAGAAGACTACGAAAAACATAAATGTAATTAACAACACAATATAAGAAGTTTAAGCTACGTATATATTTTTATTACAAATGTTTTCTCTTGTTCATTTCTAAGTTTGGCTTGGATGCTCAAGCCACTATATCAAGCAGCAATTAACAAAGAAAAGGAATATGGGAAAGAAGAAACAGTTGTTTCAGAGAACTGCCTATCTCAACAAAACCCACAAACTCTGAGGAATTTTATTTTGTGGTTAAGCTACTTATGGTCAAGTTAACACATGCTAAATTTAACATCTTCCTCAACTATAAAAGCAGCACATTGGAACCAAATCATTTGAAACTAAATGATGCCCATTCATAAAAGCAAGCACACATTAACCATGAAAACAAAATATAGAAAAAGCCTGTCTAAGCTGTCAATAAGTCATAATTTAAAGTCACAACAAAATCAGCAATAGCCCCCTCCACATCTCATGTAATATACGGGCTAAAAATAAGCCACAGAGCATAATGAATTTAAATTGTACAGGCCATTTCTTCTCATTGTATTTTAAGCTGTCTGTGAAACTGTCACATATATAGAGAGCCAGCACATACACAAGCATGATTTTTGTTTTATTAATTTAAGCAAAAAAAGGAGTGAAAAACTTAAGTACATATGAACTGCTTTGCAACTCAAGGGAAATGTTATCTGATGCTATAGACTCTACATCTTTCCCCCCTTAGTTATTGTCCCATTGTGTTTGAACCCAAAATGGAATTCTTATCTCACATAAATGAAGATGATTCCCTCAGAAAAAAATAAGAGATGAACCCCTTATTTTCAAGGCAGCCCCCTATACTGTCTTGCATTTTAACTAAGCACTTCCTAACAAGTATGAATTTTTGACATGTTTTTAAAGAAGGAATTTCTCATTTACTAACTTAATCTCTTCATTTTTTTCCCATAGTGTAGAATATGACTTCAGACAACAAGAAGGAAGATTTCATCAGATTTTGAAAAGGCTGGATCATGCGGAGCAAAGCCCGGCTCCAGCTTCTCCTCAAAAACTGCCACCGGAACCTCCAGTCTCCGAGAAAAAAGAAATAAGGAGGAAAACAAAAAAGATGAAAAAGAAATGCTTCTGGTGGATTTGACTGCCTTATGGATCATATATGGAAACACAGAGCTTCTACATTTCAAAAGAGACTAGAATACATATGAAGACATTGAGAGCACATACCTGCTAGCTGTGCTATAACAATATCAAGTAGGAAGCTAAACACAAAGTTTAATAGATCATCTGAAAAATCAGAAGAATTGAATCTGCTTAACAAATTATCTTACTGATTAAATACTCAGAGACTGTTTTCAAAAAAAAAACCTGTTTTGTTTTGTTTTTCTCATCCTTCTCCAAGAATACTTTCATATGCTTTGTAAGGACTTTTTTCAGACCTCCCAAAAATAATGGCTATTAAATCTCTACTTTAAAAACCAAGTGCAGACAAAGCTAAGAACATCATTCTGTCTTCACTTCCTACTTTTAAGCAACATGGACAAAAAATAAAAGAACATGCACCAATCATTAGGCAAATCACATAACCAAATACACGTTCAGGGTGATCTATGTTACTCAAAAACACAAACTAACAAAAAACATTTCTCAAAAGAGACAGTGACACGTGTTTCACATCCCCAGTGAAGTATTTTGTTGCTCTCGTCCAATACATAACAAAGCAAAGCAAATATTTCAGGTTAAATGTTACCCTTTCCTTTCATTGGTTCATTTCAAAAAGCAATAATTTAAAGGTTTCATACATTTAAATAGACTTCTGTAGAAAGATTCTCAGAATTACAAAACATGAGATTACTTTACAAAGTTGAGCCCAACTCCCTTCTCAAAGCAGGTCCCCTTGGATAGCACTGCTCAAAGCTGTGTCCAGTAGAGGTTTGAAAATATTTTATTTATATATATATATATATATACACACACACACACACACGCGCGCGCACGCACACACACATATATACATATATATATAAAGTCTTTACAATCTCTCTGGGAAACTGTTCCAATGGCAGGTATTTACAACTTGTACAATTAAGAAGTTTTTTCCTAACATGAAACCTAATTTCCAGTGTTCTAATATGTTTCCAGCACACCTCGTCCAATCCCAAAGCACCTTCAAGAAGCTGGCTCAGCCTTCTCTCTATCCTCTCATTAGATATTCAATTTAGACCTTCCCCAAACCATGTGCTGACTTCTGTCCTCTTAAACCACTTGCCTAATTTGTCCATCCAGTATCACGACGCATTTAAAACCCGTGTCACTATAAAACCTGTGTCACTATACCAAAAAAAATCCCAAACCCATTTTTTAGCCTTAAGAAGGGAGATAGCCCCATATAGGTCCGCAATGATACAAAATTAGTCCTAAAAATCAGTTTTTAATGGACTTAGCTTATGTCAAAACAAATTATACTTCAGAGGTCAGCATAGCTTTTTATTAACCTTTGATAGCTCCTTGCAGCACCAGTTGTACTAGGTATTCCAGTCTCTAATAAAACCTAATTCCAACCTAATTAAGCAATTTTGTTCAAGATGAAGTGATCGCCATTAATAATGAGGAAAAAAACTGCAAAGTGAGTTAGTTTAAAAGGCCCAATGTAAAGGCCAAAAAAGATATTTTAGGTTTAGTGGTACATACTGCAGACCTATTCTTAAAACTGACTCTGGTTAATGAGGTCAAATGGTGTCAGAATATTCAGCAGCTTAACCTCTAAATTCTCTTTTTCAATTCATATGGTATTAACTGTGTAACACATTTAAAAATTGTGCACTTTAGTACACTGCTGCATTCTCCTGATCTGCAGGGTTAATTAGATACTCAGAAACACTTTCAAAGACAGTTTTGGACAGATATAAAGGAGACCTAAACATGCAAGAAAACTCTTCTCCACTTGGAAAAAAAATACACTTTTTAACATTGTTTAACTCCCCAACATTTTGAAAGACTGAGTTTAAAAAAAAATATATATATATATTTTATATATATATATATTTATATATATATATATATATATATATATAAGTACATTCACTATACAAATCACAGGCACAAAATTCACATAATTCCAGGGGATTTTCAGAGGAAAAAAGGCAAAAAAAAGTACACCTTCAGTGAGCCAGCAAAGCTCTTCAGCAACAACCTGAGGACATTCCAAAGATCAGAATTAAACCATCGCATCAGATCACATCACTAGATCCCATTAAAACACTGTAGCATTTATGCTGCCAGGCCTAAGGCATTCCTACCTATTCTGCATTGGCATCTATAACTGATACACTGAAACATGTACCAGCATGTGCTTGTTTTCTATTAAAACAACTTTTTTAAAAGAGGAATATCCTCTGCAACCAAGATACGATAATAAGCAATACAGACAAAAGTCATTCTAGCAAAGCCAGTACTAAACTGATTTTTCTGAACTGAAATGTTTGTCAACAACTTGTTATTATATGAATCTTTTCTTCTTCATTCTTCAAATACGCATTCGAAGTTTCATTTTAAGCCATCTTTTTTAATAAACTTACCCAATATGCAGTAGCAAATACTTAAGTTACCTAAGGCCAACTGGCTCTCTGCTCTCAATGCTGTGATTGAGGAACACAGATGTTTCTTTCAGCCTAAGCTCTGACTGTCTTGTGTTCTCAACTTCACATCTTTCAAGACACAAGGTTGTGTTGAAAGCAAATAGGAAAGCAGAGCTCTGTGAAGCACTGTCTTTTGGCAGGTTGCTCCTAAGGTACTCCAGGACTGCAGGCAAGTAAATTCCTTCAAGGAAAAGCTAGACACTCATCTTCTTTATGTGAGGATAGCAGAGGAAATCTGCTGAATGAGTGAGGCAGCAGTAGCAACCCAAAAAGCACGTAAGCAGTAGCAAAATCCAGCCAACTTCTAAAACACTCATTTAACATCCAAAAAAAGGTTCATCTGAACCACAAAGTCCACACTTCCCTAACTACAATAAATATTTAAAATGCAAGAGTTTAATCTAGCTTCCAAGTAAAAGCATGTCTAGTATATTCTGGTAGCATAATTCAAATACAGAAAAATATATACCTTGGTAAAACCGCATCGTTGGAGAATCTAAATGAAAATGTAGTGTGTGAGGGTTGTTTTTTGTGTTATTTTATTTTTTAATCATTTTGAAATTTTTCTTTATAATTTTAATAGCTAATAATTGAAATAGGAAATGAAAAAAACGGTATGGGATGAACACAACACAGGTGTATGATGTCAGGATCAGAAAAGCAAGAGAAATAGATTTATTATTAAAAATAATAGTACTGATTAAAAAAAAAGCTTGACTGTAAAAATAATTATGATGAATTGCCCCACAATAGCTCCCACAGTTAAATGTTACAAATGCAAATGGACACTCTCTTCTTTAAACAAACATATCTGCTTGTTAACACTTGTATATCTTGTAGACACTTGTCTAAAAATGTATATTTAAATGAGAAACACAATATTCTATTTGCAAAATACTGTACAGCACACAACACATTCAATTACTGCATTTGAAACTGCTGTTTTTTGGAAAGAGCAAAACTTTCTTTAAGTTTTGCTCTTTCTTTTCTATCTTTCTTTAAAAAGAAATGTACAAATAAAATTCCGACTTCACCCTAACATGTAACATCAGTTGATGCAGGGGTTTTCATACTTTCATAAGCTGCAGCTCTTTGAAAAAGCCGTAATACTTGATGATTACACTAGCCTAACCAACAAACCAACTTCCTAAGGGAAGTTATTAATCAATTTTGTGTTTTGTACATTTCTAGGTTCTTTAAATGGGGTGTTATTTTTTTGCAATAAAATATTTTTTCTTAGGTCTCAGGACTCAATAATAATAACAAGGAGAGAAGCACTGTTCTTTGGAAAAGGAAAAAGGATAATTTTACAGCATCTAATTCTGAAGTGATTGGATTAAGTCGACTTGGACTGGAATACTGAACAAAAATATTGTTTTGAAACTTTAGCTTTACCTAGTTCATGTGAATATTTGATTACAACACTTACCAACTAAGGAAAGCCTGCAAAATGGTTGCTTTGGTCCCTAACTTCCCCAAAGGTATTGTTCTTCAAGAATATACCATATAGCATTTATAATTTTTTAATTCTTATTATAAATCAATGTTGCATAGCAATAAAGTATTTTTAAGACAAAGTACACCTTGGCCACTTTGATTAATACAAAATAGGCTTTTCACATCTTCCGTTTTTTTGTATACTAGAAATTCTGTTGTAAAAAATGCTAAAAATTTAATTAAATTACTTCCAATATTCAACACCATAGAAACCGACTAAAGAGTCTGCAGAGCAACTTTCCCTTTTCCCAAAAGCAAATGGGAAATGAAGCCAGCCAAAAGTCAACACCAAAACCAATCATTTGACCACAACTATTCCATACATTCTGCCTATCCTTGCATGATTCACAGTCTCCACACTTCTAGCAGCCTTAGCTCACTTATGTATTCTGTAAAAAGCCACAATTTCCGTGTGATTCATTTTGAAAGACGTAACTTCAAATGTAAAGGATCATTCTGCTGAGATAACGTGTGTCAGTTCCAGAAAGCTCTAGTGGGATTTGATACATCTGACGTGTCCAGTATACTCAGATTACCATTATCAGTGTTCAGATATCTGGATTCTCAAATTAAAACTGGCTTTGATCTTTTTAAGAATGGCAGAACATTACAGTAGATGAGAAAAAGATTTGACTTCCCAAACCATTTCACCTGAGTGTAACCAGCCCTCGCTTCCTGATTCTGAGGGTCCTTTTTTGAATGATTACTACAGTTTCATTTTACCTCTTCATTTATTATTCAAGATACCCAGAAATAATTCATTGGTGGATTGATCATATCCTGCATAAAAACCTCATGATGCTTTGTTTTCAAGTACAGAAACATTTTCAAGATCTGTAGAGAACTGAAAGATTCTTCGCATTTTCATTCAAAACCTTTTGCTGTTACGGCCATACCCACACATTACAGGGTTGCACAGAGACAGAAGAATAAGAGATATGAATTTTTTACCATGTAATTTTGTTTTAACTATGTAATGATGGGATATCTGCAGCTTTCAGATCCACCATCAGGGAGTTTCAAAAAGTATCAAGCAACTATTGACACATATCCCTTCAGAAAAACCTCATTGTAAGGATGCTAAAACATACTATGATACACAGTAGACTGAAGAAAAACCCTTGTCTTAGTTATCCAACAGAATTGGCATGGTAACAACTACATCTTAGAAAATATATCATGGAATCTGTGGCTGAAGCAATTAAGTAAATGCTTCTCATGATTATGTAGAGTAACATAAACATCTGTAAGACTTAAAATTCATGTAACAATCTCTTAAACGGACAACTGAAGGACAAGCTCCTTACTTCCTGCTGCATGTGGAGTCAGCAGCTGGCTTGCTTTATTAAAAATAGCCTAAGTCAAGAGAAGTTCTTGTCAGATACACACTCTAATTTGAGTAAGTTACAGGATCTGTCCTTGAGAATAACTCTCAAACCGTGGACTCTTCAAGAATCCCAGGCTAGTAATCAGAGCAAGAGCACCTCCAGACATTTTCCTTGTGTAAATAATAAGTATTCATCCTCCTCCTATAGAAACAAAAGCTGGGAATAGCAGCTACTCCATAGCAACTCTAACTCTGAGAATGAAAGCACTTGGAAAGGAAGAAAAAACACGCCCACAATTTATATAAGCTAATCAAAATAGTTGTTTAAATTTTACCCATCAGTCCACTGTAGATTAGTAAAAACACTGCTTTCAATGTAATGCTATGTTTTTGTTTTTTTGGCAAAGGCAATTAACTTTTCTAAACAGATGGCTTATTTAGGACCACAAACACTCAAACACATTTTTACAAGTAACTATGAAGTCACTTTCAAAGCATTAAAAATATTACTCACAATTAAGGGGTCATCTCGTCTCATTGTAATAACAGTTCTGTTCACTGTGCGCAACAACTGTATCATTATTTCTTGAATATGGTGATGAGTTGACGCCTGTAAATCAGAAAAAAAAAAAGTTTTCATATTTTCATGTCTCCTGAAAAACACAGCAGGATCCAGTTACTTCCATGTGAACAGCTACTGTTGTTTAATGCCACCACCCTCCTGAAACAAAGAAATTGAAAGAAACTCCTGAAAGAAACTCATCCAGTTTGCTCACACTGCTTGTTAGTCCCAGCAGGTGCAGCGGAATACTCATCTCAAGTGGCACAATCTAGATTTAGTCCCATCTATTCCACAATTGATTTTTGTTTCAAAGAGCTGCTTCCTACTCCTCACTTGAGGGACTCACATGCTTTATCTGGCTAATTGAACCAGCTAAAATATAGTATCAACACCTGGCAACAGAGAACAGATTAGGACTGTACCACAGATTTCCACATCTTCCTCAAGACAGTCTGGAACTCAATAAAATTCTTGGCTTGCAGTTGTCAAGTACTTACTCATTAAAAGAGAAAGGCATCTTTTCTTCACTTTGCTGCTCTGTGAGGACACAGCAATGAAGATGGATTGCCGAAGTACCACCAGTCCATCCAGCCAGTGGAGTCACAGCCAGAGACCCATCATGTGTCAACACCAAGTTTTTAATGACTTTTGCAGTTCAGTGGCAAATATGACCAAGTGGCATCAAATCATAGATATGCCTGATACGTTGCATGCATAAAATAACTGCTTTTCTTTAGACTGGATAGAACAGTATCATCTTATGCTTACTAACTTCGTTAGACAAACTTAGGAAATTAGCAAGCAACATATTCCAGCACAGAAAAAGCCCTGGCTCTAACTTAAAAGGCTCTTTGTATTTGAAATGCACTGAAATATCTATATGAAATTTAAAATAAAAAGCAACAGCACCTCTTCCCCAAATCAATTTGAATGATTATCAAAATAAATTAATTTTTTAAATCACTTCAAAAAATCGCTGAGGTAAAATTGTACTTTTGCACAATAAAATATTATCTTTTTTTGTCTTAGAAAGATCACAAACCAAATTCTTCAGACTTAAGTTGAAATCCATCACTTTCACTTGCAAATATGCCAACTGTACAATGAAGGTTAATTATTATTCCTCCTCTGATTTTAAACAAAAGCAGGTAAAATTCTCATCAACACATGTTAAAGAACTGAGTTGGACCCTTTAATCTTTTTTTTTTTTTTTTTTTTTAAGATCCTTTAATCATTTTGGAGACTCCTGGGATGTAAAAGTTGGCCAAAAGGAAGACAAGCGGCATCCACCTAATGCTATCCCCTGAACGCAGCCTTTACATGTCCAGATAAGATACAGAGCTCAGAAAAAAGGCTCAACACTTAAAGGTTACCTAAGGGTTAGATTACTCCTTAGGATTTTATTCTTCTACACCGAGAGGACTTTTATTTTAAAATTCTAACAGGGATCCTGTGGGTAGATCCCACAAAAATGTTCAGAATGAACTGAAGAAGAAAGCCAACAGCAGAACAGGCTCTTCTACAAGGTAGGCTACCTTTAAAAATAATCCTAGAATTAAAATTGTTGCCAGAAATTTCAGAGAGCAGTAGTTCTTAATCTCTCAGCTACTGCTTATGTGAAACATTTGCCAGCAGTTAATAACATATGGTTTCTGGCTTTGCAATTTCCTCAGTATTAGAGAACAGAAAATACCTACACCACCTACAGTGTCTCTGATAACTACTAAACAAAGTGGCATTTATTTAGAGTAACCATATTTTTTTCTTTCAGTATCTCTCTTATGCATCTAGTACTTTAACTTTCTTCCTATGTTCTACCTCTGACATGCTAAAAAAACAAAAAAAGAAAGTACACATCAAAGCAGAAACATCTTTTCCCCTCTTTTTTTAATCCGGTATGCCATACTCATACTCAAAATTTTGTCTGCAGACAACAGACTCTTCAACATCCAGACTAAAAAGAACAAGTGAGTGTCCTGATTAAATTCACAGAAGAAAGGAATAATGGATTAAATACCAAAAAAATCCTCTATATCCAGAGCACACTGAATGCAAAAATCCATCACTGGTATCCATTAAGATAAGCATATATGATAAACACAGTGAGAAGATGTTCTGAAGGATCCCACCTTAATAATTCTGTAATAAGGATGTGTTCATAAAGTGGGTCTTTCTCTTTTGGTAGTGTGACAGTGGTAAAGGTTTTCACAATAGAAGTCAAAACTGTGTATTCCCGGAACAAGATTTTTTTCCACGCTAGCTAGAGAGCAAACATCCAGAATGCACTCGAGGGAGAGTATGTCCTGCCTTGGTAAGAAAGATAAATTGCTGTCTGCTGCCAGGGACACGGCTGTTCTGAAGGAGCAATACCCTTCCTTTAGTCTTTCTTCCCTCCTTCAGATAACTCGTCTTAAAAGTGGATTTTTCCTACTAAAGCAGCACAGGAATCTAGCATAGAAAAAGAAAAAGAAAACTCATGACCTACATATTCTCCACCAAAGAAGAAACTGCTAGTGATAGCTGCACATTTTCTCTTGTAAAGTTACAAAAGACATTGTGCCTTAAATGACATTTACCTAAACACATTCTAACCCCTGCTGCCTCTGATCAGCAATTATACTGCCACAAGGCATGACATAAAAATGTGTTTTCCCCAACAGAAGCATCTGGTTCTTTTGCTCATGTCCCCATTATTCTACAATGTTTCCTACAATCAGGAATACAATGCCTCCAGAGGGGCTACCACATGCTGATACCACCACTGGATTTAAATCTATTCCAAGGCCTTTTCTCCTTATATTATAAATGTGTTAGTATTTATTCCAAACATTGTAGATAACTGCCACCCAAATACATCACAGTATTTCCAGTTAGACAATTAATGAATTTATTGAAGCAATGCTCCTGTATTTGTTTTAAATCTAGCTTTAAATTCCACCAGGACATCACTGGTAATATGTTGCCTAAAGAGCCCCTGTTTATCATCATGAAAGAAGCTTGTTGGTTACTTCTCAAGAACCCAAGTGAGAAGCCCTCTTGGGCGCAGAACCCAAAATGATAACGTTCACTTTCTAAATTCAATTAATTATATCAGACTTGAAGACTTAATGGGCTTTCTTTTCCTATGCAGGTTTTGAATCTTTTCAGTTATGCAAATGAAGCTTTTATGTATAGTTAGACACCTTTGCTGGGATTTTGTTGAGCTTTCATAAAGATTTACTGTACCAGAATATTTATGTCCTACTGTACTTGAAATCTCTCTGGTAATTACCTATTGCAGTGGGGGTTAATGGACCAACCTATTATGTGGTTTTTATACAACATCATTTTGTACAAATAATTCCATCAGAGTAATTAGATTTAAATTTTTAAAAATGTAAAAAAAGACTAAGTCCATACCTGTGAACAGTATAAACACCCATAAAACCTCTGGTCTCCAGTTGTGCTTAGAAATACGCATCATATTATTAATGGGTTTAAAGAGAAAAAAAGGTATCTATTATTAAACCTATAATTCTCCCTAATAATGAAAGTGCATTTCATTCTAAATACAGCTAAGCATTTGCCACATATTAAGGAAGAATTGACTTCTTGTTGGGGGGAAAAGGAGGAGAAAAACTGCCTCATCTTTTTAAAAATCTCTTAGCAACATCACAGCAACCAGTAAGTTTTCGCACTAAAACGTTTCCAAGGGAAACCTAAAATGTCTAATGATTTCTTTTTTTCCTGTCCTTGAGGCATGTACAGATTAACTTGTGCTCAGAACTATCCAAAACCAGCAGTAATAAACACCAAACAAACAACCACCTTCATTTATTTAAACAAATACTAGCTTCTGTTCAATCATCATTGCACTTCACAGAAAATGATTTAGATGATCACCCATCCCTCAAGTTTTATGGATTTTACTAGTATTAAAGAATAAAAGTCTACCTGTTGTCTACCTGTCTACCGAAGTCCATCTGTTGAAAAGGGTTGTTTTTCTTTAGAAATAGGAATTTGAGGAATAAAAAGAAGAACGAAATATGAAAACAGAGACATTTTTAGAATAAAAGCACAGTTTCTTCTTGGAAAAACACCACATTGATTTTCCACATCAATTTGGATATCCCAGTTCCTGCTCTTGGAAATTAAGTTAAAAGGGACAAAACAGCCTTCAGACTGCACGTACATGCATGCACAGCAAGCAACAACTGTTTGACTTGCTCATACGGCCACACAGAGAGCAATTATTGCTCCCTCATACAAACAGGAGCCGCAAATCCACCTCAACGGCACCTCCTAGTCAGAGCTGACTGCTTTTATATCATATCCATCACTTCCACTACAAACAGCAACTGTTAGTTTGAAAACAAACAACGTATATAATACACATGCACAAACTATTAACCTATCTTGCTTTTCAGCTGTATTCTCATCTTTTAAAGGATACATTAACATAATTCTTATACTCTACAACCCCATATGCTTAAACTCACTCTTTGTCCCATCTGTCATACTTTTACCATTTCTCTTATGAATTCCATTTGAAATTCAAGCTTTGCAATAACTCTTGACTATCACCTCATACTCATCTTGGCTGAAGTATTAATGTTCAAAACAATAAGGAAAACTTAGGCTCATAAAACAAGTAAAAATAATATTTGTCCTGTGCAAGCAGAAAAGCCTTTGTGGTTTCAAACTCTCAAGCATGAAACCAAACAACACTCGATAATGACCCCAGTACTAGAAAATGACACGATGTTCCATACTAAAGAAAAAAGACTGAAATGAGAAGGTTCCTTCATGCAAAGCCTGCTTCGTTTGGAGAGATGTATCAGAAAATATACTTCAAGATAAAGGAACAACTAAATATGGTGGAAATTACAGCTTTCCTACTGTAATTAACTCTGAGCTCTTTTCAGAATAAGATCCTCATACGATACTGAAGCTTCCCTGAATAATCTGTAAGTCATTAAAAGCAAAGCACTAAAAGGTCAGTTAAATATTCTCTCAAATGCAAAAGTCACCCAAACTGCAATTTCTACAGTACTCCCAAATTGTGGGAGCTCAAGAAGGAAATAACATTCTCAAAATGAGGTATACTAAACAAAAGAGTGATCTGTTTTAGTCATGCATTGCTGAAAGCAAAAAAGCTTAATTTACAAAATTTGCACATTGGAAAACATTCCTTTCAGGAACTGGGAGGTTTTTTTTAAAAAAAGAAAACATCATTAAGCTTGAAAGTTATTGTAAATACTTAGAAAAACAGTATTTATTCTGTTGATATTTAACAGACAAAACTAAAAGTACCGGAACCTCTGATAGAACAAATCAATGCAGCTTCACTGCCTGTAATACTACTATAATCATTTACAGCAACTGACTGTTTAAGGAATATTAAATTGAGAAATAAAAATATATATATATACTAGAGATTTCAGCATTTTACCTTTAATACCTAACTGCTATTTGATTTAAGCTTATGAAAAATAGGAGGAAAGTTCAATTTGCCACTGACTTGTATTAAAAATTTAAATGAGATTCATCAGTATCAATAATTTACAATTTAATCAGCTCAGGCTTACTACAGACTCGGGCCATTTACATGACCATCAATACTCACGGGGTCTTGACAGCTCAGAACCTCCAGGATGCTATTGAGTAATTCAACACAGTACTTCTTCTCTTGGACCTGGAGCTGCTGATCATCTCTTTGTTCCAGTAACTCCTTCAGCTCTTTAGTAATCACAGGAAGCAGAATGTCCCTGCATTCTGAAAGTGGGAAAACAATTTTTAAAAATAATACAAAAAAAAAATTTGAAGAACAAAGATAAATCAAACATGTAAATATGTAAATAATCTTCCTCCAAACAGTGAAACACAATATGCTTGAACAACTACAGTGAAATTTTTGATTTCTCAACCATGCCTCATAGATTCTCTTAAACCTGTGTGATATTTTTTTGCATATCAACAGTATTTGTCGTATTTAGAAACAAAAACAACAAGAACAAAACACACACACACACACACAAAAAAAAAACAAAAATCCACCAATCAATCTAAAATGCCTTAGCTAAATTCTCAGGGCCGTTTAATTTGTCCCAANACCAATCAATCTAAAATGCCTTAGCTAAATTCTCAGGGCCGTTTAATTTGTCCCAAACGCTTAGGAACTTGAGATATGAAGTACCTGGAAATATGTTCTTCTTAAGGGACAGGAATTTAATACAAGAGAAATACAATATTTGGTTAGTTATTATTTGCTAATAGCAATGGAAGCATTCTACGCATACCACTGTGAAACTTGCCTACTAAGAACATCTAAAAGAACACACACAAATAAAGGACTACAATGAAAGGGTTTTGAAGCTCATTTCAGAAAGTGGGAGCTAAGCATAAATCTGTCCTTATTTAAATGTGAGGAAACTGATACAAAGAGCAAGTTATGTTTCTGTCTCCCACATACCTTGACATGTTGTGATAGAAGTTCTTATGGAAATGTCGTGAGGACAAGATGCCTAAATTTGAAATAACATCAATGAAGCTACTAATTAACCGAGAATAAAAGATACAAAATATTTTATTTAAGTGATGCATGCCACTGAGTAATTTAAGCAGCAGCTTACACACTGCAATCTAACTAAAGGGACTACAGTCCAACAGTGTAAACAACAGTAACCAAGTGCTGCAACAAAGACTAGATTTATAACAATCACCCAGGAAGAACTTGAAGCAACAACCCACCAACTCCAAATAAAGGAGTTGGCAAAAGCACATACAGGTGAAGAAATACTCTAACCACAGAGAAGGAGTTGGAGTTCTCACCCATTCTTACCCATGACAAGGGAGCTGCGAGAACGACATTCAAGCTGAAGTATCACCTAATTTTTTACTCAATGAGCAAGGTAATGAGAAAGATTTGCAGCATGACCATACACATTCTGTCCTAATATTTAAATAAATGATAAAGTAACTGTTCAACTGCTTCCCTTTCTCAGAACCAAGAATGCACTGAAACAAAAAGCACATCTTATCCTAGACTGTTTTGGGGCTAATAATACATTAACATCATAGCTTCATCAACCCATATTTATTTCACTAACATATATCAAAAGAACATATAGTTCCTTATGAATTCATCAACCCCAAACTCCAATAAGCCTCTCAGAGAAGTTTCCTAAAAGTATCTTCCTGAACACAGGCAGGTGGATACGCTCTGGTAAAAGACAAAGCACAGTTGCATACAATTTTCTAATTTCTCAATTTTCCTCATCCAACCTCAGGTAAAAGAGATTCCAGAAGACACCTAATGATTTCTTATGAACCAGGTAAGTGCAACTCAAACACTATAAATCCTTTATGCAAAAATATCATTAGAAAAGACAATTGGGTCTCCTTCAGGAAGAAAAAAAAAAAAAGTCTCAGGCAGGCTTCATTCCTGAATGCCTCATATGTGCAGCCAAAACGGTAATAAAGATTTAACATCACTTCTGTATCCCTTAGGAAACACTATTCTTGATTCCTTGGCATGCCTGTAGTCATATCCATCTGTCAGGATGGCCACATGCCCACTTAAATTGTGGTATGCCAATTTAATAAGGACATAGGTGTCATCTGAATACAGATTTAGGGCAAAGCTTTAAAAATAAAATCAGTGACCAACATCCTTTCAACAAGGAGAGCCTCCCTCTGGCAGTCAGTGCACAATTAGAGCTCCCTGTTCCTTCACAAAGGAGGACAGCTGCTCACAACTGCAGGCTTCGTTCTATGAAAGGTCATCTTCCTCCTCATTATTCACTGCTTAACTCTTCTGAACACAACTGCAGTGCAGAGAAGGCACAGGCAGTTCAGTTAGCACCGCTACATTCAAATTTCAAGTTAGATAGGAGCTACAGGAAAGAAAAGTGCCATGGGTAATGAACAGGCTCTCAGGCAGTACTGAATCCTCTCTCTCCTGGAATCTCTCTCTGTCTCAAGGAGGAGAACCACAATGAAGACTTCGACCTCCCGGCTAAAAGGGGCATCTTCAAGTTTATCCTCTCTTCGCTGGAGTGAGTAAACCATGAATTCCAAGGCAGACACAGAAACATCTAACACTACAGCATGGCTGCCACAAAAACAACACTCTGAGCTTTCCATCCCTTTTCCCACCTCCTCAGACGATATAGAGTCTGCAGACAAGATAGTCTATCAGTCTGCAACAAGGGCTAGGCAGCACATCTATTCTAGCAGATTTCAAAGCTTGCCTTGTATTTGGACATAGAATATTGATGACTTCCAACTAATATGTTTCTAAATTCTTTTAATAAACACAGAATTTTTCTAAATTAAGTAGTAATTTTATATGAACTTCTGTGAGGTATTTGTTCTGCTTTCTAATTTAGACAGCTGCAAACCGATGAGTTTCTGAATACGAACTTAGAATAAAATTACCATAAAAAAAAAAAAAAATCACCAGCATCTTTCTTTCATGCTAATTTGATAAAATTTTCAACCATAGAGAAAGGGTTTTTTTTTTTTTTTTTTTATTACAATCAAAATACTGCTACAATGGGTCAAGACTAACAAAGAGATGCCAGTGGCACATACTTCTCCATAAACAGGAAAAACTAACAGCTTTCACTTACATGCTGCACCACAAACATTTCTACAAGACAAATCTGTACTTCCTGATATGTCATGCCCCATATATAACAATTTCAAAGCTTCAAAAAGAAAGATTCAAAAGACATGAAAGTATAAGTCATTATTTTCCCATTTTCTGAGACAGAAAAGCTTAGTAGCTTTGCTCTCCTAGACCACCAACACAAAAAGTTTCAGGAGGGGTCAAGCATCTAGGTGAAAGAATCAGCAAACTGTATGGCTATCACATTCAGATGCATGAAGAAATATCCTTTGTCTTGAGCTGCTGTCATACATGTAACTTTCATTTGTTTACACCAATAACAGAACAGTGTAATTACAGGTATACGTAAGCACACACCTTATTTAATCAATACTGTTGTAGAATGAGATTTGCAACAGAAAAGAAAAAGAATACAAAAAGAAACTACTACAGTCTCATGGTTTCTTCTGGCACTCGGACAAATTAACCCCTAGTGTTAACATATGCCTTTTGCATATGTTCTTGCAGAAATCAGCAAGTGGTTTGCATATGCTGAGCATGTAGTAGATAGGTCTGCAGCCACAATGAGCAGAGGCCCTGGATTTAGAGCCAAGAGACCAAAGCTCTGTTCCCACCCCTGCCAGTGACCATCTGTGTGACCTACTTAGGTTTATATTCCTTGGAGCTGCTTGCCTCACTGTGCTCTGCTACAGCACAGCAAAACTCCTAATCAGGACTGGACTTCTCAACAGTACGAAGTCAAAAGTGACAATGTTAATACACACTTTAACTGCTTTAAAACATTTCTTAAATGCCTTAATTCTTAAGCATTTCATATTCATTTCATACCCATAAACAGCCCTCCCAAGGCCAAATGGATTATAAATTTCAACATAATTATGACTGAATATTCCACGCTCGGAGCTCATGTTGTAACATAACATAAACTGCCTTCACAAGGTTTCATTTCATGTTCCTATTTCACTATGCAGCTTGTAAATGGACAGAAAGGACACATATAGATACATATATTGAAATACTGTCTCATAAGAAGGACACAGAAAACTGGTCCTCCAAGACCCAGCTATTCTCAGTTCCAGATGGGCAACCATGTTTTTGCACACTAGTCATTTTGCAGAAAGCAATCTTCGTCAGAAGTAGGACCTCCAAAATTCACTCTCTCCCAAGCTTAGGTCTACTCAATTTCAAACACCCGTCAACACTTTCATGCCTACTTAATTTAAATTCTAAAGACACTTTATAGTTACCTTGTTTTTTAAAAAGGTTGCTGCGTACTATTTCCTTCATGGACTGCACCTTCTGCTTCTGCAGCTTCACAGGTGGAATGCAAGTGTAAAATTCATACAGCAGTTGGCTGAACATAACGGAAAAGTCAAAATGTCACAAGATAAATAAATTAATCACATGTTAATAATAAAGATAGCAAGAGCAAAAGAAAATACACTTCAAGTACTTAAGGTTTATATTTATTTCCTGTATCAGACTGAGAGGAGATCAATAGCAGGTTTGAAAGACACCTTCAGACAGAAACAAGAGGAGGATGAATGAGATTTTGGATGTATTTACTAATGTTCATTACTTTCCATTTCTCCCAGGCAATACAAATATTTTTGTATGTGGAGGAACAACACAAATAAAGATATTTCAAAACATTTTTAAAAAATTACTTTCCTGGAATAGCGCTATATAAGGGGAAAAAAAAAAGATATATTTCTCCCTTGCTAATTCCAATGACTGAGTTAATGTGAAAGGACTGAGCCTCAGTACTAAACACTCATAGAATCATCAAGGTTGGAAGGGGTCTTTAGGGATCATCTAGTCTAACCTCCCTGCACATGCAGGGTCACCTACAGCATGTGGCAAAGGACTGAGTCCAAGAGATCTCTAGAGAAGGAGACTCCAGAAACTTGGAGATCTCCAGTGAAGGAGACTCCACAACCTCTCTGGGCAACCTGTTCCAGGGCTCTGTCAACCCCACTGTTAAGAGATTTTTCCTTAAGTTCCTGTGGAACTTCTGGTGGTTGTGGCCATTATCTCTAGTTCTGTCAGTGGCCACCACTGAAAAGAGGCTGGCCTCATCCTCTCCCTCCCTCCCTTGAGGTATTTATAGACTCTGATGAGATCCCCTCTCAGCCTTCTCTTCTCCAGGCTGAACAGGCCCAGCTCTCTCAGCCTTTCCTCATAGGGCAGATGTTCCAGGCCCCGGATCATCCTTATAGCCCTGCGCTGGACTCTCTCCAGCAGCTCCACATCCCTCTTGAACTGGGGAGCCCAGAACTGGACACAGTACTCCAGGTGTGGCCTCATCAGGGCTGAGCAGAGGGGCAGGACCACCTCCCTCGACCTGCTGGAGACGCTCCTCCTAATGCACCCCAGGATCCCATTGGCCTTCTTGGCCACAAGGGCACTGCTGCCTCATGGTCAGCTTGTCGTCCACCATGACGTCCAGGTCCTTCACCCCAGAGCTGCTCTCCAGAACGTCTGTACCACCTGTACTGGTGTCTGCGGTTATTCCTCCCTGGCTGCAGGACCTTGCGCTTGTCTTTGTTGAATTTCGTAAGACTTCTCATTGCCCACTTCTCCAATCTGTCCAGGTCCCTCTGGATGGCAGAGCTGGGCTCTGGGCTATCAGCTGCTCCTCCCAGTTTCATATCACCAGCAAACTTGCTGAGGGAGCACTCTGTGCCTTCATTCAGGTCATTGATGAATAAATTGAACAGGACTGGACCGAGGACTGATCCTTGGGGGACACTGCTAGCTACAGGCCTCCAACTAGACTCTGCACCACTAATTACCACCCTCTGGGCTCTGCCATCCAGCCAGTTGTTAATCCACCTCACCGTCCACTCATCTAACCCACATTTCTGGAGCTTGCCCAAGAGGATGTTGTGAGGGACGGTGTCAAAAGCCTTGCTGAAGTCCAGATAGATGACATCCACCGCTCTCCCCTCATCTATCCAGCCAGTCATTCCATCATAGCAGGCTATCAGGTTAGTCAAGCATGATTTCCCCTTGGTGAATCTATGCTGATTACTCCTGAGCACCTTCTTATTCTCCACATGTTTGGAGACAACCACCAGGATGAGCTGTTCCATCACCTTTCCAGGGATGGAAGTGAGGCTGACTGGCCTATAGTTATCATTGCACAAGTAAGATTAGAGCTTCCTTGGCACTGGAAACACCATCTGACACATCTACTAAATATTCAAATACAGCTTACCTTAGTAGCTTGGCATCAAAGACAGTTTCAACATCATGAAGAACTGAAGGTATGTACTTCAAGGCAGCAACCTGAATTAAAAAAGAGATTGTGTTAATACTGTAGGTCTCTCTCTGTATGAAGCATAATCGAGAGCAAACCGTTGAAACATCTATATAAACCAAACTAGGGTAATTTGGACTTCTCCCTTCAGATTCCAAGTCTGCACTTGAACATAAACTTTGCAATAGGTATATGCTGAGGATATGCAAAGGAACGTAAATACAAGAGGACAAAATGGTTCATATTCTCTTTGCAAACCAAAGAAGGACTTCCATAAACGGCATAGAGTGAGCATGACTATCATGCAAAAGGGTAAAACATATATCAAAGCAGGAACTCTCAGACATCTTTGGTATCTGCTGTCCCAGAAATGGGCCATGAAAATACTTACAGTAAAATGAAGAAATGGTCTACATGTTAAACACTGGGCCATTATCTACATTTTTCTTCATTTACCTTTTGTATATTAAGAACTTCCTACCACAATTTTTATGTTGACAAAGTGGCCTGTAATTATATCTTTCATTAAGAAGAATGTATTTTTCAAATACTTTACACAGCCAAAAGGATGTGCCATACTTCTTAGCCGAAAGCAGCAACAGATTTAAGTTAAAAATACATTTCATGGATTCACAAATATTTTTGATTAAATTCTACATGATATCAAAAAGGAGAAACTGGTCAAATCAATATAGATCTAGGGCAGGACGTGTCTTTTTTTCTTGTCTCCCACCTTTCTGTTTCAATACGTGTCATGTATTGTCACATGACATTCAGGTATTTTCCTCATTGTTATTTCAAGTGAAAACCAGAATGTCATCTTCCCATGTGCATATGCACCTATCTCAAAGTCTCACCCTAGTATCAATTCTATGTCATTGTGGAACAATCTTAGGCAAAAACTACAATTCATGATGGCAGCAAAGATTAACTAACAACTAAAGAAAAAGCTTTCCAAAGAGATTGTGTTTTTAGAGCATCTTCTCCGCAAAAAAAAAAAAAACAGACAAAAAAAACCAGACAAAAACAAAAACAAAAAAAAACAAAAAAACAAACAAAAAAAAAACATAATGTTGTTGCCAATCACAAATCACACTAACCTGCAACAAAATGGCTGTTTTATGCTGACTTTTCATCAGGTTGTTGATAGATTCAAAGAGTCTCCTCATAGATTCCTCAAATTCAGTTTGCTCTTTGCCTTCATATAACCTGTTGAAGGATGCACTGTGTTACAGTTTCAGAATCAGAAAGTATCACAGTTCAGCAAGAAATAGGCACCCGGTACTGGACAGAAATGTTCAATCTCTGCTTATTTTTGTCAGAGGCCACAAATTTACGAGAACAATTACTGCTTGCACAACATTCAGAAAACATTGCTACAACTATTTATTTTATTACAAAACATACTGCAACAGCTTAGTTTACCACAGACCATCCAGTGTACCCCCTATCTGCTGCCAGGCTAAGGATAAAATGGAGACAAAAGTCTTCAGAGCAACAAATTTTGCCTTCCATCTTACATTCTTGCAGTAAGTTTTCCACAACCTAGCTACACTTCCTTCACCAGAGAAANCCCCAGAGCTGCTCTCCAGAACGTCTGTACCACCTGTACTGGTGTCTGCGGTTATTCCTCCCTGGCTGCAGGACCTTGCGCTTGTCTTTGTTGAATTTCGTAAGACTTCTCATTGCCCACTTCTCCAATCTGTCCAGGTCCCTCTGGATGGCAGAGCTGGGCTCTGGGCTATCAGCTGCTCCTCCCAGTTTCATATCACCAGCAAACTTGCTGAGGGAGCACTCTGTGCCTTCATTCAGGTCATTGATGAATAAATTGAACAGGACTGGACCGAGGACTGATCCTTGGGGGACACTGCTAGCTACAGGCCTCCAACTAGACTCTGCACCACTAATTACCACCCTCTGGGCTCTGCCATCCAGCCAGTTGTTAATCCACCTCACCGTCCACTCATCTAACCCACATTTCTGGAGCTTGCCCAAGAGGATGTTGTGAGGGACGGTGTCAAAAGCCTTGCTGAAGTCCAGATAGATGACATCCACCGCTCTCCCCTCATCTATCCAGCCAGTCATTCCATCATAGCAGGCTATCAGGTTAGTCAAGCATGATTTCCCCTTGGTGAATCTATGCTGATTACTCCTGAGCACCTTCTTATTCTCCACATGTTTGGAGACAACCACCAGGATGAGCTGTTCCATCACCTTTCCAGGGATGGAAGTGAGGCTGACTGGCCTATAGTTATCATTGCACAAGTAAGATTAGAGCTTCCTTGGCACTGGAAACACCATCTGACACATCTACTAAATATTCAAATACAGCTTACCTTAGTAGCTTGGCATCAAAGACAGTTTCAACATCATGAAGAACTGAAGGTATGTACTTCAAGGCAGCAACCTGAATTAAAAAAGAGATTGTGTTAATACTGTAGGTCTCTCTCTGTATGAAGCATAATCGAGAGCAAACCGTTGAAACATCTATATAAACCAAACTAGGGTAATTTGGACTTCTCCCTTCAGATTCCAAGTCTGCACTTGAACATAAACTTTGCAATAGGTATATGCTGAGGATATGCAAAGGAACGTAAATACAAGAGGACAAAATGGTTCATATTCTCTTTGCAAACCAAAGAAGGACTTCCATAAACGGCATAGAGTGAGCATGACTATCATGCAAAAGGGTAAAACATATATCAAAGCAGGAACTCTCAGACATCTTTGGTATCTGCTGTCCCAGAAATGGGCCATGAAAATACTTACAGTAAAATGAAGAAATGGTCTACATGTTAAACACTGGGCCATTATCTACATTTTTCTTCATTTACCTTTTGTATATTAAGAACTTCCTACCACAATTTTTATGTTGACAAAGTGGCCTGTAATTATATCTTTCATTAAGAAGAATGTATTTTTCAAATACTTTACACAGCCAAAAGGATGTGCCATACTTCTTAGCCGAAAGCAGCAACAGATTTAAGTTAAAAATACATTTCATGGATTCACAAATATTTTTGATTAAATTCTACATGATATCAAAAAGGAGAAACTGGTCAAATCAATATAGATCTAGGGCAGGACGTGTCTTTTTTTCTTGTCTCCCACCTTTCTGTTTCAATACGTGTCATGTATTGTCACATGACATTCAGGTATTTTCCTCATTGTTATTTCAAGTGAAAACCAGAATGTCATCTTCCCATGTGCATATGCACCTATCTCAAAGTCTCACCCTAGTATCAATTCTATGTCATTGTGGAACAATCTTAGGCAAAAACTACAATTCATGATGGCAGCAAAGATTAACTAACAACTAAAGAAAAAGCTTTCCAAAGAGATTGTGTTTTTAGAGCATCTTCTCCGCAAAAAAAAAAAAAACAGACAAAAAAAACCAGACAAAAACAAAAACAAAAAAAAACAAAAAAACAAACAAAAAAAAAACATAATGTTGTTGCCAATCACAAATCACACTAACCTGCAACAAAATGGCTGTTTTATGCTGACTTTTCATCAGGTTGTTAATAAAAAAAAAAAAAAAAAGAAAAAAAGCATGAGAATAGCAGAAAAAGAGTCCTACTAGAGCACGTACTGGCCAAAAAGGCAGATAAAACAAGCATTTCTATGCTGTCGGCTACTAAACACAGAGGTAACGGCCAACTACTTGCTGTATTCATTGCTCTGAGTTTCCCACTACCTATCTAAATCTCAGCTAGTAGAAGTACAAAATAAATACGTATCAGGCATAGCCTGAACTATTTAATACAATGATCTTGAGAAGCCGGCCACCCATTTAGCTGCAAGCTATCCATCACAGCACTAGGCCATTCACCGATCTTGGCCCAAACCAGCTGATGTAGGCAACAACCACCTTTTGAAAGTGGTCACTATTACTAAACAGGGTTCCATAATTTAAACTCTGCATCAGAAAGCAGATTATTGACGAATCCCTCCCTCCCAAAAACTTATCTCAACAATATCTAGATTTTAGGCCAGACAAGATCATTAGATATGTTTTATGTTGTACTTGTAAAAATGAAAAATAGATTTCTGGAATTAATTTTTTTTAATACCACAGGTCTACTGCTGTTCATGATATTGCACTGCTAGTCAAATGAGTACTTACTGTGAAAATAATTTCCTCGACCTAACAATGAATTTAAAAACATATTCCAGAGCTTTCAGAGTTCTCAGAATTGGTTCACATTGCTCTCCTCGGCTAGAAGTATCCAAGTAAGTCTTCAGAACTGTCATTAATTTCCTGAAGAAAAAAAAAATTTTTTTTCAAATGATATTCTTAAATTCACTTTTCTAACTAGTTTGGCCACACTAAATAAATGTTCATGCTTAGCCAAGCAGAAGAGAAAAACATGTTACATGTATTTTTATGTTTTTAAACAAGCTCTCAGTGTAACACAAATAAAGAGAAAATTCTTAACTGTACAAGTAACAATGCAATCTCATATCTCAAAATAGTGTAACTCACACAATCTTGGAAGCTCTTTCAGCTGTTGATTGAGAGCCTTCATGAAGTTCTTCTAACAGTCAACATTTTGCTCTTACAAAAGTTTATAATATACACATACAAGATAATATAAAACGTTATTTTTGCCACCACCTTGAGTACACAAAGCAGCAATCCAGTGATTAAACACTACTGCTTGATCTGAATTAACTGAATGCTAGTACAACAACCGCCTGGTAGACTACAGTATGCCTAAGGTACATATATTATTTACATACTTGCCTGCTTTGTATCTCAAGAAAACTTTTGCTATACCTATCCTTCTCACAATAAAAAATGCAAGAACTCTTCTGAAAAAGAGAAAACAGAAGTCACTTTTGACTAAAATATGCTCCAAACCGGGCTCTAAAGGTCCATGCATTTATATACTTAGAGTTTCCATCATAAATGATGAAACAGATATTAATGACGTAATTTTATCTTAATACAGCCACCATTCTAAATATTGCACAGGTTATACCCAGCTGTGTTAACTGAGGGATACATCCTCTGCACCAACCTAACCGCAATTTTGGATCAAAACATGGGGCTTACGGCCATACTTCCTCATAGGTATTATACATCCTTGTTGCAGCACCTCTGATTTGTTGTAGCACCTCAGCATTTCTGATTACTCCTTTGTATTGGTCCTCTGAAACTGCCCCTTTATACAAAGTTGGAAAAAAGTCACCCACTAATTTTTATGCAGCATCAATCCACCCAAGGGACATCCATGGTCTTAATGTTAAGTCCTTTCTGAAGTCTATAAAAGCTAGGTACAAATGGATGACTAAACAGAAATGGAATAAAGACCTCCCAGTTTGGCCAGAACTCTGTATCACCTACTGGAGTCAAATCACCTATTAGGAATGACTGCCAACAAGTCATCCTTGCTCAACTGAATGACAGATTCAATTAGCCTTGTCAATGGAACCTGATAGGGGGCTCAGCACTCAGTTTTAAATACAGGTTGTGAGAAATCTCTTCACATTACATTGAAAGGAAGGATAATTAGCAACGCATCATTGCCAGCAACAGAAAAAGCCTACTTGCCCTCCAGTATGCAATAACCTGAGTCCATCTACTGCTAAATTTGCAGAACATTTCCATATGCTGTCAGCTGTCACGCCTCACACACCAAGCTTTTTACTGTCCCTTCAAATCTCCTGTGGGGCAAACTCTACAAAACCTTGTGTTGTTTGACTGGGTACCTACTGCGTACCAAGGACTGGTGAAGAACATCTGATATGAGGATGGCCAGTTCCCTGCTGGTAATACCTAATACCAAGTTCTCCTAAAAAAATCATCACATCTATATGTGATAAACATAAAAACAAGAAACTCAAAGCAGCTCCTCTTCCACTTTCCAGTTTCGGAGAAGTTTAGCTTTTGTTCTCCTTGATGTAGCAGTGCCTTTCCCTTTGGGCACATCTGGAAACCCCAAAAACCAAAACCTTCCCCAGATGGTGCTTCCCAACCAGCATGGCCACATAGTGAATCTGAAGACAGCTTTCACAATACTGATGGCAGAAAGCTTTCCAGTGGCACAGCAAAAGATCTGACAGTTCCCAAACAGATTTTTGCCGTGAATTTGTTTGCTGCAAAAGAATACATGCTAAGGATATTCTTAAGTCCCCACTTAGGTTTTCTGATCCCCGTTTAAGGTCAGAAATGTTAAGGAGAAGGCCTTACACCAAAGTATCTTCTCACAGTGAAGTGCTCAGACACAGTGTAATTCAGAAAATAAAAAAATGATTATCAAAGATGATCAATTAACCCCAAGTAAATTACTACTTTTGCCAATTAACTTTACTTATAATTGTTTCTTTCCAGATGAACAAACAATAGCACAAAAACAAAAGCCATCATTAATCAACAAGACCAAACCAGGATTTACTTGCTCTTGTAATGAAATGATGAGTTTTAAGGGGAAAACAAACAAACAAATAGTAAAAAAATCCACAAACTTACTTGTATGCCAAAGTTGCACTAAAATGCTGTTGGATGTATGCTTCCAAAACAGTGTTGAAATGTTGAAACTTGCGGTCTGCGATAAGTCCTATTATATATATCTAAACAGAGATGTACATGATTAGCATTCATCATAAGGTCAAAAGTATCCATCTCCTCACTAATTTATGATAATTCAATATTTACTTTTAGAGTTTTAAGAGAATTTTGCTTTTTTCAATAAAATATTCCTATTCTATTAGTTAGAGATTGTAATACTAGTTCTTTGATACAAAGCAATCTGATGGCTCATCTGCATTCATTTCTTTACTTAGACATCTTAAACTTTTCAGTGCTAATTCTTACCAGTGCATCAAAGACAAGGATGTCATACTCATTACTATGGGAATGTTCCATCATGATGTTAAACAGGGCATCCAGCGTGTCTTGGAGAAACTATACAATAACAACAAAAACAAGAAATGACAAAATAGAAATCAAATCAGCTTGAAAGCCACACAATTGTTCCCAGACAGCAAAAAAAATCCATTCTTTGAGCTGGAATTTTAGAAGCTTTTACCAAAATATCACTTAAATTCAGAAAGGACTTCAATACTTTTAGGCTCTGTTTTCTTCAGTTTTAACACCCTAAATCCTCACCTAAACTCAGAATACACCTCAGAGGATTTAGGTTCTAGTTTCTTTAATTTAAGAATCTAAATCCTCAGACACATAAGAACTCAGTAATATATGCTTAGCTCAAAGCTTATGGAATTATGCTAAAAATATATAATATTGCAGATAACTATCTAAAACAGGATTTCTTGTTCCTTAATGATATAGATTAGTAGTTGCTATTTTCACCGTTAGGACATAATTAAAAGCACACTTCCTGTTTCTCTAACCTGCTGTGAAGCCCACTTAGAATCAAAGACCAGGTTCCCATTGACTTGGCAACCACAACTTCGTTTGGTTCAAAATTTCTTTTTGTTGGTTCTTCCTCCTCTTTCTCAAGAGAGGAATTTCTTACTCTTTACATTTAAAGAATAAAACAAATATAACAGACTCCTAATGTGAAGGCTGGAGTCTGCCACTCTTCAGAATATTAATAAATTTTTACACATATTTTAAACAGTAAGTTAATATGGCATTCCAGTAGATACATCATACATTTTGAACTTTTTTTTAATCTACATTTATATAGCATTAAGAAGCATAATGAATATGGGAGGAATCGTTTATATCTGACATACAAAAGCAAAGAGCAGAGCAAATATATCTTAAGCAACACTGTGCACAAAGTTTTATAATTATTGTCCTCATATCCTATCTTTATTTTTTCTAAATAAAATGGCTTGTGCAGAACAAACTCAGAATTCATTTTAACTATGATATACAGTTGGGCATGTGGCCAAAGCATTGTTGTCTCCAACTAATACTCTTGGGATTGAATTCTTCATTCACTGCACAAAAATTCTGACATCCTAAAACTATAGAGAGTAACCAGAAGCCCCAAAATTATTTACCAGGGATAACTGGCAGCTATTTAGCTAACCTCCACAGGCTGTCCATCATCAGCCAATACCAGACATGTTTAGGAGATGCCATTAAAAAAAATCTTTAAAAGGCTAATATTATGGAGAATCCTGTCCAGATGCTTGCTTTCTTGCTCCTTCTCTAAAAGACGACCTCAGATCACACCTTTTGCAAACTATCATTAACAAATCAGACGAAAGGGGTTTTTTATTTATTTACTTTTGATTTTGTTCTTGTAGATGAAGGGATGTTTCTACAGATTCTAAAATGTATTTCTTGGTCTTCCCTTCTGAGATGGAGAAATATGGCATTCTACTGACATCAGAATAACAAAGAATCACAGATATGGTGTATCAAACTTAAGATACAGCAGGTTTGTCAGTAGAAAGACAGTCTTCAGGGACCATAGTGAAGCACTGTAACACCATTCTCAGATCATTGTGTTCTACCACAGATCGGTGCCCATATAATTTTACATCTGCTGAACAGCAGTATCTTGTACTAAGGCAGTACCCAGGAAGTGTAAAGAATGCTTTTCTCATCAAATCTTGTCTGTAAAAACCTAGCCACCTATCAAGCAAAGAGTATCACCTAGTTGCCTATAAATACCTCCTTGAACATATTTCTTTCTTAGTAAGCTCTAAAATAGGTCACTGATTTAAAGCGAAAATAGCAATCAGATGAGTCTTTGAGGAAAACAAGGGAGGTAATTAAGTAATTTTAAAGATAAGTAAGAGCAACAGCCCCTAGAAAGCATATAGGTACTTTGGCCAAAGACTACACTATTCCAAGTTTGTTGCACATGTTTGTTGAACACACAGTGTTCCCTATTTCAAACCTTCTAAAATTTCCTAAAACAAAATGAGTATTGACAGATGGCAGATACCTAATAAAAGAGTATTTAACCACAGCACCAAGTAAACAAAAGACCTAACGTTTAAGGCCATGATACTAAATTAACAGAGATGTGACAAATTAATAAAAAAAAAAAAAAAAAAAATCAAGGACATAACTTCATGAACTCTGATTAAATCTAACAGCAAGTACCATTTACTAATTTTTTTTTCCCCGCATTTCACATATGACAGTGAAACACTCTATCATAAATAAATCTACCTTAAAAAGGAGCACAAAGTATTACTTAGAAAAGCATCTTCCAAATTATTTGTTCATCATACTTCACAGGATAATCCAGCAAAGCACTCTCATCATAAGTCCAGTCTACTTGACAACACAAAACAACTTAAATCTGAAGAATCAAACAGAATGGATAAACGAATTCCTGAAGCTCATTCAGCCAGGTTTAACCAAAAAAAGGAAAAAGGAGAACATTCTAGAGCAACAGTGGTTGCTACTCCATCAACTCCATGATCAGTACTAAGCTCGCATACTAGGCTGGCTTTATCAGCATTATTTTATGTTTGTCTGCATAAAAATAAATATATGCACCCATAGATACGCACAAACACACTGTGAATAAAGCACTACATGTAAGAAAAAGCAAAACCTTGGTAAAAGTATTCAGAAAAAAAAGTGTTTTGAATTGTTGCCCACTCTCTGCAAAGTCCCAACAGCAAAAAAGTTATCTACCTTCACAACCTCCTCTCCATCCACAATTTTCAATTTTTCCAGGTTTTCCTGTAGCAGCTCTGGCTTCATACGCCACTTCAACAGACCTAGTAGGCCCACTAGCAAAAAAACAGATACACAGATATTTAAGTTTTACATTTTATTTATCATCTGTGCAAAACTACTGTTCTAAAACTTGCCCTGGTTAGAAAATACATACCATTTTGAGTTAACTTTGTAGAACAAACGAGAGTTGAAATAAAAAATGCATCTCGTGAGCTTACTGAAAGCCCCCCTACAATACTCGAGTTCCTGCCTAGAGTTGCTCCTTTACTTTCTGTGTGCTGGCGTATAGAAGGCAATGTCAAATAAGCACTGGCATCTTCCATTTTTTTGCTATCACCCTGAAAAATAGCATACCATTTATTTCATATTTAATATCACCGGATATATATGACACTCACAAGCAAAAAAAAACATGTTTACATTCACTTACATTTTTTATTAAAAAAAATAGTCTAGAAAATGTATCAATGTGTTGATGAGTTCAGTCACTTAGCGCTATGACAGATCTGATTCAGTAAAGCATCATATTCTTAAAACTACAAAAAGGCCTAAACAAGGAGCTATGAAAAAAGATCATCTGGAATAGTTTTCTAGTCACTTAGTTTGTATGTGCTTCCTTTAATGTACAGGTCCATTTTCTATTTCCTATCAAATAAGAAAAGTCCAAAGGAATGACTATAAAGATATCTAGCCAGGTAAGAGGCAAAACGTAGCAAAAATGACAGCATAACTAACTTTTAACTAACTATAACACTTGGAATTTCCAGAACTAGAAGAGAATCTTGGCTTTCCTTTCCTGAGACAAGTTAAATACACATGAGGAAATAACCTGAAAATTGGATCCAACAGTCTATCAAAAAGAACTAGTGACAGAAGGCAGTGAAAATAACGCAAATATTTTAAACCTTGCAATTTTTAATTGACTTATTTTGAGGAGCCAGATGCACAACTGTTTAAAAACATTTACAGCTTGCAATTGCTGTATTTAGTTCTGGAATAGACAAACATATGTCAGAAAATCTGTCCATTCCTCCCAAGGATAAAGTAGGTCAACTCAGTTTGGCATTTATTTCCTATACGCTCTTGCTTAATCAAAAAAAATAGAGAGTTAATAGAACAATGTATTTGATGGATTTTTGTAACAAACTTTGACCACTCATGCAATATGACCACTGTATGCCCATCTAGAATAAATATTTATCAGTTTTAATATCTATGAAGAAAAGAAATAACCATACACTGCTTGGTTAATCTCTGCTGAACTAAATGAACAGTTTCATTTACTTGTATGTATTCCACTTGCTATTAATGAGACATGAAACTAGTTTATTAAAAAGGCTGAGAAATAACTAAGTGATTGTTCTAGTACACTGGCCACTGTCCAAAAGAAAGGAGAAGAAAAAAAAAAAAAAATCAACAAAACATTTGTGCTTCAGAACATCTGCTCCCTGCTTTGATTTACAAAGTAAAAAGATGCTATCTCTGTTCTAGGCTGATGGAGAATAACACCCTTGCTCTTCAAAATCCAATACATGAAACTTCTGAGTTTTATTTTGTATGCAATTACATTATAAAAGCAATCTCAAACAACAAATTACCTAAGATTCCTAGATCTGTCATCTAAAGTCATCTGAATGACCACTTTCATACACATATTGAGTTTTGCCATGATTTCCTCTATATCAGAAAACAGCAAAAGCATTTTAACTACATTAAAAACAGCAGGAAGTGCAATTCTTTCCTCATTATTTTTAGATGCATCTCTCTGTGATTAAAATCTGGAGTAACTTTTAGCAATCATGAAAGATACTCTATCAAATATTTTCTTTTTCTGAAATGGAAGATTTAATATTTGCCTTTGATGAGGTAGTGAAATGTAACTAGCACTAGAAAAGTAAACAATACAGCTAAACATCACATTTGCTTAACATAGTGTTAAAAAAGGGTTGATCAGAAAAGTTCATTGAATCAATACCTTTAGGACTAACAAATCATGGATGCCATCTTGTAAAGTTGTTCCATCTTCTTTCATTAACCTTATGTAAGCCATTGCAAAATTCTTTTCTCCTTTATCTTTAGCTGCAAAGCAAAATAATACTTCCAGTTGTGTATCAATCAATTAGAATTTACTTAAGCAAAAATTCCCTACTTACACTCTTGAGATGACCTGTGTCTGAACATAAAACGCAAATGTATCCTCTGCATGTCTTCAATTGGGACTGCTACCTTTTGTAAAACCAAAAAATAAAGAACACAGTTATGTTAAAAAATGGTGACTTAATCCATTCGATTTTAAGCTTCTTTTTTCAAATAAGTATTTGCCATTCACGAAGGTCACGTAAAACTTTGAGTCTAATTACCGTAACAGAAGAGATGAAAGATATAGAATTATCTATAAATCTTTACTTAAAAGTCTAGTACCATCAAAGAAATGAACCACAGAGCCCAATAAGTTAAGGCTGATGTGCTTGCATACCAGAAGATAAAGCTACTGCAGTCGCAGTCTTACTCCTTACTGTGTTAACTGTGCTATGCAATTCTTCAGCATTATGAATCTTCCACATTTCATACAGATAACTTGACTTTTTTTTTTAATCTACTTATGGGATTGGTAAGAAAATTTTAGCAATATAAATTAAGACTATTTTCAAGACAAAATTAATTCAGTTTCAAAGCCTTGAACAGAATCCCAAAGAATCATGGCTGCTTTTTCTTAAAGTAGCACACTTATAACAGATATGCCAAGGAAGGAGCCCTCAAAAACTCCGATTTTTACATTAGCAAGCTCTAAAACTTTGAACACCTGTGAATCAACACACTTCTTTGCATTCGCCCACCTAACCCCCCCGATACAGTTCTTATTTTAACACCTTTACGTTAACTACACTATTGAAAAGGAACCATTGTTAATGATTCTGGGTAGAAATCTGAAATGCAGTCAAAATGTAAAAAGAAGCAAGTATGTTAAGCAAAACACTTGGCCTGTCAGCACTTTTAAAGCAAGATATGGTTTCTGCTCCAAATGACCTGACTCTCCGTTGTCCGCTCCCAGTTCAGGCTCAGCAACACCACCGGGTAATTGCAGGCTTATTTTAGCAGATTCATCTCCTATAATGTCCTTCAAGCAGTTGTGCTTACCAGCAAACATGGGCATGCTTTGTAAGAACCTCTTTTTAGCAGCTTCTGGGCATTTTCCAAACTGACATTAAAGATAGATTATGCAACTAATCATGTCTCCCTAAAGAAATTCAAGACAGTTATTACTAAAAACTATATTTTTCAGCTTTTTTTTCTCCATGACTTGAAGCTCATAGCAGCATTATTTTACAGCTGCAGAACAAATACAATACTTCTTTTTTTGATGAGGCATGTTAGGGCACAAGGTTATCTAATATGATCTCATTTGTTTTGCTACACAAAATCTTATCATCGTTTTCTAGGCCAAATTTTCGGCTTCGGTAATCACATATCCCTAGTAACTGATGTATGACTAAGGCACCTCTCGCTTCTAGCGCTATTCAGGCCCAGTGCCTTTTTTTTTTTTTTTCCACTGTGAAGTTGCACAGCATGAGCTTGCGGGTTTTCCTGTTGATGTTTTTTGATTGTTTTTTTGTGAGATGCTGGCAAAACAGCGGAAAGGGGCAAGTGCAAACTCTGTGCGATACCTTTAGTGTTTCCATCCAGCGGGGCTGCTTGACCTGGTAGTAGAGAACCGATCGATATTCGCTCACGGGCTTGTCCCCCGCTCCCAAGCAAACGGCGTTCTATCAAAAAGGAAAAATATCGTCGTGCTTACTACTCCATTTATTTCTGCGAGTTCCTCCGATTTAGCTAAGAGTAACAGCGGCGAAGGGGCAGCCGCCTCCCCCGAGCGCGCGGGCCCGGCGGCGCCTCAGCGCCGCCTC
>VZSV01000116.1:2193972-2238247 GCA_013398735.1 Nothocercus julius
CGGGGCCGCTCCGTGTGGTACAGCGGGGAGGCCGCTGGAGGAAGGAAGGCTCCAGGCCCGTTTCCTCGCTGAGGTTGCTGTGACCCAGGCGTACTCTAAATGAATTGAACAACCATGAGAAGGAACAGTCAGACAGTGCCTTAGTTTGAGGAATTTCCCATTTCTCTAGAAAGATTCTGTTCCAGAAGAAATAACAGACTAATTTGGCTGCAGACTATGAAGAATTCCAAATGATCCCATACATGAATACTCTCTGTGCCTTTACCAGTTTTTACCAAAATTGAGATTGTTATTAGGCTTTTACTACTGCGTTTCTAGATAGTCTTTGTCACAGTAGCCCATTCTGCTGTGACTTAGCAAATATTTTAAACTTTTGTTTCTTCATAGTTTAATTTCCTGTGACTTCTACCTATTTTCACAACAATTTTAGCAATTCATTTCTCATCTGTTCACACTCTACCTCAACAATGTACTGTGTTCAAATGAGAATCTGGACTACAGGACAAACCTAACTACAGTTTTGATCGAGTTGGCCAAAACTTAAGTAAGGAGGGAGCCCCATTGGCTTAGTTGGCGTGTGAAGGGAGTGGAGCTGCATCAGCCGCTGGGCTGCGCGTGGCCCCTGCGGCACACGAAGGGCCCCAGAGGACTCTCGCCCGGCGGCTCCACTACAGGAAACAAGGACACGAAATCTGCCACGGTGGGCACAGATGAAGCTAAACTACATTTGTTATGCAGCCTGCTGCAACGATGGAGCTGTGAAAGGTGGAGGAAGTCTGCCTGAAACAGCAGGAAGCCTCCCTGGCTGAGAAAGCATTCCATACCTGAGGAGGAAACAGTGGCTGCTGTCTGCCCCCGAGAGGCCTGGCCAGGGCCAGAGACACCCGTCTGCCCCAGGGAGCCCTCCTGAGCTTCAGGCACCAGTAAGTAGGTTGAAATGGGTTCAGGGACATTTAGAGCCAACCAAATCCCCCTTAACAAACACAAATAAGTTTCACAAATGTATTGGGATCATAGATAACGCAATACGTAGAAAAAGAGAACTTGGTATCAGTTTGTGCGTTTGGAAGTGTATTGATTTTCTGTGAGCTAATGGGGAAAATCTCTTCACTATCAGCATCCAGCAGCATTTACATTTTGCCAAAACTGCTGCTAAAATGTATCTAAGTGTACTTTAGTAGAGAAAGTGCATGTGAATATGTATTTCAAATGGACAAATCTTTTTTCCCCAATATTTGGAGAATGGATGCATTTGTACAACTAGACAGACCTAGTATTGGAATGAAAGATTTATGAAAAAGTGACATTTGAATGCATTATGATAAGTTAATTTAAGTGAGTGTTTGGGAAGATATATTTAAAGTATCTTAACAGTGTCAACTGTGAAATGCAGCTAGTAACTGAAGTCTGTTTTACAGCTGAGGAGCTCTCTCATGACTTGTACATGCAGCTCTTGTGGGTAGCTGTTTTCAGAGCGGTAAGTAAAAATATCACTATTAGAGTTGCAATTTGTTGCATGGATTATATACATTATGTGGGTTCAGCATTTTCTTCATTCAAACTTGGAAACTGCATTTCAGGTCAAGCATTTAACTGTAATTTCATAAACACACAGTCATTTCAGCATGTCACTAACCATTATGGGTTTCTGCATGTTTATTTTATCACAAGTGCCGTTATTATTTCACCCCCATCGCTTCAGAAACCAGCTCAAGAAGAAAAGACTAAAAATCTCCCTGAGCACTGAGCAGGTGTTAAAAAGCCTTAGGGAAGAGACAAAGGCTCCTCAAAGCAGAAAAAGACATGCACAAAAGCACTGTAAATATTTATGTTGCATATGTGCAGTGTCCACATTATTCTACTGCCACTAGCTTAGCAATTTACCATGCAGTTCTTTCATTCAAGGGATAAAATGGCTCATATCAGCAGTTAGTGGCATAAGTTGTATTTCTGACATTTTAATGCTTTGCTAGCATTCCTCCGAGACTTTCCACAAGAAAAAACTTGGACTATAACTGTACCAATTGTCAGAAGCAGCATTTCATCTGTTTGTTCATTAGTCAAAGCTAAAATAGGTCATTCAGTGTTATCTCTCCATTCCATCTGTTGTATGTTTTCTGTTGAAGACACATGTAGGACTTGAATAGATATGTCACTTTAAACATCATAAAAAGCATCAGTAAAAAGGGAATGCAAGTGAAGACTGAGTTAACATCCAGTGGAATTGTATGAAAGTGTACGACAAGTTTAAGGCTTTCTTTTAAAATACATTTTAGGTTTATATGCCCATCATTTAGAAAATAAAACAAAACTTACGGGTATCACTTTTCCTTCTTCATCACAAACACACATTATCACTTCTACATTTCTCTGAGTTGTTTTATTGTATTTATCAAAATCTCCAGACAGCAATGTAATATAAATGTCATTTCTTATATCTCCTACAAGAGAAATGAAAGAGTTAAACAAACAAACAAACAAAAAAGTGAGAAAACAAAGGACAGGGTCAGCTGAACTTCACAAGAGCACCTGTTTTTCTGCAGTGAAACACATAAAAGTAAACGGTCATATTTTCCATCTGAACTTAAATTTCCAGCTGTGCTATTCTAAGAAGAGAGTACAGTGTGAAATGAAAGCAACCAAATATCCTGAATGCAATGAAAGCTCGTCCTGCACTGACACCTGCTGGCGAGGTGACATCAGGCTGCCTCACCTTTACTGAGTTTTACCCAAATATACATTTTCTCTTGTGAGGAAATTATGACATAGAAGAAAAAAAATTCATTCAAATCCTGATACTTTTAGAGAACTGCAGACCATAAGTGACTTCAGTTGGCAAGAATTTTATCATAATTCCAAAAAGAGATTGTAAACTCTCATTGATGTTGAATATTTAAGGAAAGTAATGATTTATGATAATAATAAAGTTAATTTAAGATTCAAGGAAGAATCGACTAGAATTTTAATAGTAGAAAAAAAGCTACGTACAGAGATTTTGGATTATCCCTCCCTTTTCCCCAACTCTCACTCCTCCCGCTGCCCCATTACTTTCCAAGGATTTCCCTCTTCTGTCCATCTCTAACACTAAAAAGCTGCTTATCATAAAGAGTGAACAACCCCTGAGGTACACAGAAAACAGAAATCACTAATTAAACCTGTAGTTGATGCTCATTAACCCAAAGAATGACAAAAATCTAGTTCTTTGACAGGAGAAAATATGAAAAATAAAAAAAATAAAAATCACATCCTACCTGGCATGATTATTTCAGGAAATCCCAGCTTTCTAGCAACAGCCGTGGTTCTATCTACAAGGTGTGGATAGTCCTTCCTAGTTTGAGTCACATTCCCAACAAGCATTTTCACAGTTACCCAGAGACCTAGGGGAAAAATACAAGACATTTATGTTAAGGAAAAAAACTCTCTTCAGATGATTATCATTGCTCTTTCCCCTCCACCAGAACTGTGATAAGAATTTACCTCCCTTAACTACAAAAAAAGTTCGTATATAATCCAAAACTATAGCTAGTAATTACCTCCCACGCTCTCCCATACCCTCATCATTTATCACTTGCAGCTGTGTGAATCACTCGTCTCCATGGTGATGCTACAGTTAAAGTATAAAAGTTGTACTCTAAAATGTAAACAATGTGAAATGAAGTTCTACTAAAATACCTGGTTACTGTACTTTACAAAAATAGTCTGCTTTACCTTGTCCACCACTGTCTCCTTTTGATGCTGTGACTTTGCTTAGGAGACTGTGTAAAAAGTCATTCTCTGCCACTACCCTAGAAGAGAAAAAGAAAATGTCTGCTAGAAATTAAGTGCTAAGTATATCAAACACCATTGAAAACAAACATGACACAGCTTTTGTTCTTTGCAATACTTGATTTTATAATACATTCTATCACCAGGCACTTAAAAAAACCCTTAAAATGTAATTTTTATCTGCAGTTAGGCAACAATTGAAAATGCCTTCAGATGTAGCCTTTACAAAAAAATTCTACAATGGCTGAGCTTAGCTACTTCATCGTGGCTAAAATTATTAGGTAGCCATACGTATCAGGAAATTAAACAAACCCATATACTTTCTGTTACAAATAGAAATCCTTTTTACCACAGTTGAGTGATTTAGGCTTCACATTTATAGGACAGATAGGGGTCAGGACTTGTAGAAAACAACATGAAATATAAGAAGTCCAGAGACATCCATTACTGAAATATAAGCACTTCGGAGACATCCATTACCTTCTCACGAAAAATCTGGTGAAAGAAGTTTCAAAATGCCTGAGAATCAGTGACCCTAAGTAGCAGCAAGAACACTTAAAAATACCAAATTCAACAAGCCATTGCTTGCATCAGCAAGAGGTGTGCTGCTACAGGAGCAGCTCTGTGGCATGAAACCAGTGGTGCTGAGGAGGTGATATCCACACTGCAAGCATTTGGGGACAGGTCTTTGCACCTACAGAGATTTTTCTTCATATAGAAATATATTTCTGTAAGTATAAAATTAAGATAGTTGTGACCATCTTACGGGTGAAAGGGAATGAAATGCTGCTTTTCTTCATCACTTTCAGATTTTCCTTTTATGATATCTGTAATATCCATAACTAGAAAAGTAAAAGAAGAATCATCAAAACAGTAACAGTATAATGGCATTGAAAAAAGTATCTCCTCTAATTCATGTATTATACAGAGCATTATATATTCTTGTGCTTCAAGTTAACTACATGTTTTCAGGAGTTTAGAGTAGCAGTATGTGCTCTAATGACAGCAATGCATCAGTTATTGTCATCAGTGCAAAGTATTTCCTCTTCAGTGGATGGATGATCATTATCATGAAAAGAAGCAGTATTCTGGAACGCCAGTTGCTGATATAGGACTGGGGAGGGGAGAAGGGAAATAAACATCCACCCAGATGTGGGCCCTGGTCTCCCCACGCCATTAGCAGTTGTGCAGAATTCCTGTTGCACTCTGATACTATGTTTTGGTTTGTGCTAAGCATGCATTACTGGAAATTCATTTCAAAAACCTATTTCTAAGCTAAACTGAAATATTAGTGTAGATACAGGCTTTGTGGACTACAAAAATCAAATGGAAGTTGGTTATTACAGCTGATTCATATTCTGGCATATCTTAGAGTGTACCATCCAAGACTGGCAAGCATCACTGAATTCCTGCTTTAAGTATCACATAAGTGGTAGCAGTTACCTGCTACTCCAAAAGGCCGTCTCAGTCCTTGCGTGCATTTTTTAGAGTTGCTGTCTTTGAGATCCATCTTTCCAACTCGGACTATTTGGCAAACTAAATAAACTTTATCTCTGCTAAGGTCTTTATTTCCAAGATCCTAAGAAACAAACAAAAAGGAAAGCTAGAATATTCTTTGGAGAAGAATTTTATATTGTAAAATTTGAACAGGACCTCTAGTAATAATTTGAACTTCAGTAAGTAATAAAAAAGGAAACTAGGACCAAAGTAAGGATGAAAAGAGTATTTTGACAAAGTGTAAGGAAATATGACACTTGAATATTAGAAAAAAACAGGAATAGAGGAAGGCATCAATCCAGAGCTACAGCAGATAAGGATCAAATGATGAGGGAGCTGATGAGGTAGGCCTTAGAGAAAAGCTCCAGAAAGTGATTTGAGGAAAGATATTGAAGTGCTCATTATCACTGGCATGAAGTGATGACGCTGGTGATCTTGCCCCGTTTCTAAGATGTCTTCTGCTTCCTTCCTCATCTTACACAAATTGTATGGATTCCAGTAGCAACCACAGAGAAGGGAGACTCCTGTTCACAAATAAAAAGCAAGAACTGGAAAGCATGGACTCACCGTGAACACTACTTTCAGATTGTTGAGCATGTCAATTTCCTTTGGAAAACCTCTGCTGCCCCATCTCACCAAGTAGTTCTCACTGGTTTCAAAGATTTAAAAAAACAAAAAAAAACAAAAAAACAAAACAAAAAAAAACAAGATCAACAACAAAAAACTTATTAACATGTGTTTTTAAAATCCCTTTTTTAGAATATATTAAAAAACATAACACTGAAGTTGAGCAACAGACACTATTCTGTGCTGCTTGAAGGTCTGGCTAAGAAAGCTATACAATAATCAGCAAGTTACAAAAGGTAACTTCAACAGAACATACAGAATGATGTCTGTTTTGGAGGAAACATCAACGTCCACGTAATTTGTTCAATAGCAACAATCAAAAAGATTCTTTTCTGTCTCTGAATTCACAAATCCCTCCCATCTTATCCCTCCCTTACTCTATATCTTACTTAAAAATTCTGTTTCCTGATAGGAATAACAATACTGCACTCTCAGGGCAAGGAGCACAAACCTAATGAAATTATCCCCTTGCTAAACAAAAGCAACAACAAAAAGAAACAACAAGCTATGTTTACCATATTATTCTGAGCAGTTAGTCTCATTGAAAGGTATCAGTTAAAAATTTACAAGTTTTATTAGCTTTATTATACTGCCCAGGACACAAGTTCTTTTTATGTGTTTACTTAAAAACTGACTGTGCAACTGACATTGAACATGAAGCCTCCTTGATCTAGATGCTATAAAGAGTTTATTTTTGTTGCCTTCTGAACGTCGATTTTTTAATTCTGTCTCTCCTGTATGCTTTTATATAAATAGATAACACACATACACACGAATGCTTAGGTGCTTTTCTACAAGTATAGTCTCTTCCATAATGATCCTAGGTAGAGAAGTAGAGCATTTATAGCAGTTAAACTAGTTTTAGCTATTGATTGTCAAATACTTGAAATCTCTATCGTTCCTTTAAAAAAAAAAAAAAAAAATCTGCTTTGGCAAACAGGCAGACATCCTCACACTAGAAAAATCTCCATCTGTTTGTGGAGACAGCCTCAGAAAATTCAGATGACCAGGACAAACTTCTCTAAAACTTTGAAATACTCACTGTCCAGCAATTATCTGTCAAAAGATCTGGGATCACATGCCCTACAACCCTTTTGGGGATAAAGCCTTTACCTATTTTTCCCTGGGGTTTTCTTCCTTTCATTTGTATGTTCCTTGCATTAGTAATATGTTGGCAACTATTACACTCCATTTTGTCTAGCTTCCTTCACTGTTATTTGGAGGAACAGAGAAAATAAACTTACCTTATAATTGTTAGTTTCTGTGGGTCATAAAGTGACATAAAGAGCTCTGCATCCTCTCCAATTCGACAAACAAAATTTCTCACAAAGACATACAGACTGTGGGTGGGGGATGAAGACATTCGCGAGTACGATGCATAATCTGGTTGATCCTTTGACTATTCAGAAGGAAGCAAATTATTAGCTAACGATTTCAAGCTTGCCTATATAGAGCACTTAACCCTGAAAACTGCCACATTTGGTGCAGTTAAAGGTCCAGGCAACCATTGTCTTGTATATTCCCCCTGAAAGAGATTACTGAAAAATGTGAAGATGACTAGGGAATAGGTTTCCGAGCATCCCTATCCCCTACCCCCTATTTCAGCAGTGTTTCAACATAGTTTTCTATTGTGAAGCAAGACACTGTTAGAAGCTGCAGAGCGGACATTGGTTTGGGGGAATCTCACCTTCCTCTAAACTGCAACCAGAGCCCTCACTCTATAGAAGGAGATATGTAACAGAGAGCCTTCTTTGCAATGCTGTACCTACCCAGAGCTACCTAAACATGCAAGTAATGAAAAATTTGATGATAAACATGCATTAAAGCCACTCTTCTGTGAGATTTGAGGGACTTGATTGATACTACCGGTAAGAACTTCCTGTCTGGAATTCAAAGCTTATTACCCTTTTTAAACAGGTATTTCTGCAACTCTTTTCTAAAAGAAAAGATTGTATTTATTATTTTACAAATATTTCCAAAGGATGCCATAGTTAGGCCTCTCCTCTCCTTTGTTAAGTCTCCTATTTACTTTCACTCGGGAGATAAGAGACAGGTTAAGTTCCTCTCCTGTGTATGAATGCAATCAAAGGCTTAGCTTTCAAGTAAAGCAGGATGCTTTCAATGGAAGTTTCCAGGATATTTTTGCTTAAAATCCCTTTAAGGGAAGAGATTGTAATTTGATTTCCACATCCTTAGCCAACAAGCAATTATATAAAGGGTGAAAGACTATTGAAACTTCTTTCTTTAAAACAGCAGAAGAGAAAATAAAAATACAAAGTTCTCTACAGAGTCCATCCTAGAAGTGTGCAAGAGATGACTTTGGAACACAGTTGTGTAGCAGAAGGTCTACTGTATGCACTCAAACAAGGTTTGATTTAGGATGTTTTTCAGACAAAACTCAATGCTCAGCTCTCAAGGCTAGTACAGTTCTATTAACATTACAGCAAGAGCTTCCTGAAGAGGGGGCTAATAACACAAAAGGGGCATATGCTGGGATCTGGAGAGTGCTGACCAGGATCACCATCTCATGCACCTCAATTCTATCCATAACCTCATTTTAACCACTTAGGAGGAATCACTTATGGGTTTCAAGTCTCAAGCTCTTTTTATCCATTATTTTGCTCTTTCTTTTAAAAGAAGCCAGCCTATTCTTCTGCAAAGTACCAGGTTCAAACTTGACATACTTATATTGTCAGCTAATTGCATTTTGGTATCTGGGAAGCAAAAGTTATTCAGTGACACTTTTCCTCCTAAGAGAACACTGTGTTTTCCACAGATTTCTGATAGGCACTATTAAAATGTCATGATGACGCAACTTCAAATATTTTTTTCTTCATTCAGCACTGTTTACTTTCTCATAAATGAATAAAAAGAACCCAAGTCATCATGCACCTGACTAAATTTATTATTGAAAAAGTCAAGGAAGTGTAATCACCTGCTTTGCATTTTAAAACAGGAAACTTTTGCACTCATCAGCTGTGATAGGCAGGATAACTGTAGGTGTTTGCAGGGTCATTCTAAGTTCACCACCTTCCTGCTTTAGCAAGCTTGACTTTGCTTCTGCCTGGCTATATCTAACAAGTAGCAACATATAGTAAACAACAAATGTTGCCAAAGGATCTTTTAAGAAGGAGCTTTGGTTAGTCAAGGCTTGCAGCCTGCGCTCGAAGTATATAATTACCATGTGGATCGCATTCTTAAAACAGTTGACTACTTAATACCTACTTCCATTCAGATATCCAAGAATGGATTTAGAGACAGTTTTAGAAACAGGCTTTTAGCCTAGGCCATAGGCTAAAATCCAGTGCTAGTCATGGGCATCCTCCATTCCTCCTTCTTGAATTAGCGCATGCAAAAGTGCAACTGTCTAACTCTGAGGCATAAGTTTTGAGGGCAAATTGTTCAAACACATTTTCACAAAACCATTAGCTAGACAAGCTAGGAGTTAACAGATGACAATCTCCATATCTGTAACCCAGCAATGTGAAGTTCAAGTCAGGAAAAAAATTCTATCAAGGTTCATGGTATGAAGTTCCATCGTTCAAGCCTGCCACCTTTCCGTCCCCACCCCCTATTTTGGTTTCATTAAAGTGTTAAGTTTGGTTCTTCATTCCTACCATTTCCTCCTTAATCCGCTCAGTGATTTTATTAGTCGCTTCTTCATGTGCATGAAATAGGCTGATGACACTGGTTTTATCTGGATCCAAGATATTCCCATCTTCATCTCTAACTATTAAGTCTAGCTCAAATATCCTGTGAAAATTAAAAAAAAATAAAACCATACACAATATGGCAGGATTGTTTTTCTTCTATAAAAATAAAGCTGGAGCATATTCACAGATGTAACAGTGCTTCACGTTTTAAAGAGATAAAATCAGTTTAAATACATGTAGTATTATTTCATTGAAGAAGCATTAATCAAAAACTAACTTTTTTCAAGCTCTTGATCCATATTTTTTCATTTTGGAACATCAAGTTGGAAGCTAAAGCACTCAAGCACGTAGCACATAATACATTCTCTGTGTTCAAATTCACATTTTGCTTCAGCGACTCCATCTCTTCTGGTTTTTTTTTGTGTGTGTTTTTTTGACATGCAAACCTGTGTTAGACACATAGGTTTGACATACTGTTTGATTTGCATTCCCAGAGTGTATTCTGTAACTAGAACTCAGAAATATGTGGGTGCAAACCATAGTGAAAAAGCAGAGCTTGCTTAAGCCTTATGGTCATTGCTCATGTCTAGCCACAGGCAGCTTGAGACTTGCAGCCAGATACGGGTCTTCAAGCCACAACAGCCACATCATTTGCAATAGCTCAAAACCATTTATGAGCAGATTGCCTCCTAATATCACTATCATGATGATTGGATTCCTTATTCTCCCCTCTACCAAAGGGTGGAATACCAGCATTCCATATGGATGCATAACCGCACATGACTCCTTTTTTGCTTGTGCTGCAATGACATTTCATCAGCAAGAGACAGACATGGCATTTGTCAAGCAACTATCCTATCTACAGTAGTTTCACTTCCATTACCAGAACCAGAAATCTGCCTGGAAATTCCCACGTTAATGTGGGGATTTTGCCTTCAAGATAGGCTTTGTACACCTCAGACTTCTGCTATTCATCCACCACTAAGGTCTGAACACCACTCTTCATGTGGTAGCTTAATTCTCCTAAGAGGTAGGTGGTGTTTCTGAAGGACGGGTAAAAAGCTCTGGTCCTGAGTGCACTGATTTTGCATGTATATAAAGGACAGTCACCTGAATTATGGTATCTGAAGTTTTTATTTTGTAATTAAAAGTGTTTTGAAAAAGTTAGTTGGGATAAGAAACCTCAACATCGGAATTTCTGTTGCCAGAGGAATAACAGGAAGAACCTTGAAAAGAAGGGTTTAGTGCACCTATATCCTACATATATGTTGTACAAAACTTCAAGCAGGAAGAATTTCTCTCTACTGTTTCCGCATACTTTAAAACCATGTTTTCCAGAAGCAGCATGGTCCACTTACTTGTTACCATAATCAATTCTGGAAGTGACTTTCTGCTTGAGTTCTTTCAGCTCATCTTTTGGCAGAGTCCCAGACAGAAGTTGTGACCTCCATTCCATTAACTCACACATCATAGACTGTACCTGCTGGAACCGCTCTTTCTTATTTGCCTAAGATAAATAAGTTCAAGATAAGAGGTTTCAAGCTCTGTAGAAAGTTGAAGTGAAACCGTTGGTTATGGCTAACTGTTTAGCTTCCAGAGTCAGGAATTAAGAGTTCCCACCAATCTAAGTCCTGCTTTGTTTCTTTATGTCTGCCCATTCCGCCAAAAACTCCTATATAATTTGAGATTCCTGGCCAGGCTCCCTTCTTCGTCTTCTCATTAAACAAAGTTTTAAGGACAAAATCCCCCACATTATAGGAAAGAAGTTATATAAAATAGAATCAATCCATGCACATGGAGAGAATGATATGAGGTTTTGTTTATATAGTGGATTCAAAATCATTAATTGAAGTCTCATGAAAAGGAATTATTATGAAAGCATTTTACCTCTAAGGTATCAATGACAGCATGCTGGAAATAAAAACATTTGACTGTAGTGTGTTAATACCTTTAAAAGGCTACTGGAGAAAGTAGGTGAATACACAGAAGTCACTAGAGCTATTTTGGAGTCATCCGTTAAAATATATTCTACCTGTTGACTTTAATAAGAGGAAGACTGAAAAGTGACCCGTTTCTGAATATAAACACATCAGTGAGGAAAATTACACAGTATTCAAGGCTTACAACAAATACAAAGCAAAATTTGACAGCTGGGAATTGGCAGAAAAACACATAATCAAATGACAGCCCAATTCATTGTCATGGGTTATCTACTGGATTAGACTATTAAGGGCACTGGAGAATTCAGCATCTTGTTGATGTTTTCCAATCAGTACTTGAAGCATTTCTGATGGCTAGGCTTAAGTTAAACAAGTCACCAAACGAGTCACAGATTAATACTACATTACAAAATAAATTATGATATGCAGATTAGCCTTCTTTGCTTAAAGTTTCAGCTATATCCGAGTGTATTTTAGTCTTGCTTTCTTCCTACCACTTGCTGCCAATATTCTAGGTCATTCTGGTTCACCCTGAATCACTTCCTACAGTTCTATTTTAGTTTGATTTTTTTCTACTCCTAAACCCTGTAATACCTTTTTTGTAAGGGAACACTGCTAGGTGGCTGTTACAATGACATACTAAAAAGCACCATCATTGCATATAACTTACGTACTGGAAGGCAGACGCTCAGTACGAAGACCGTTTGGGCAAATTCCTCTGAATTCAGTGCATGTTTTATGTATAGTTTTTGCATAACAAACAGCTGCTAGGATAAAATGGATTCTCAGATGGGAAAAACAGATTTTTGTTGTCAGTTGTCACTAAGACCTACACACTACAAGTCACCCTTGAGCAACTACTGTTATAGTCTCAAGAACACATTAAAACCTGTACAAACTTGTTCAAATTTTATGTTTAATTTCCATCTTGAAAATGATTAACTCTGCTGAGAGCAATCGCAAAAAAAATCATTTGGCAATTTTGGCACAGAACACGGTGTTCAATCTAGAGGCATCAAGTTATGTAACTTTGCTGGAATAACTGAAATTCTTTTAACTTTAAATCACAGAATTGATCAAAGCAGCAATGAAGGAATAGTTTGTAAATTCTACAGATTTCTGCCTTGCATCTAGGTGAAGACACTAATTTGAATAAGGCCTCAAAATAGATAAATAGCAGTAACGAAAAAGCCACACGTGGCTTACAAAAGCTTCATACCACATAGAGCTGTTTCCAGATGCTGCCCCATTCCCAGAGAGTAGTGGTAACTTCTTGCACTAAAGGGATCTCAGCAGGTATTATATTTTCTGCATGTCTAGGAAAGAAGCAAGTTAAACACAACATACAAGAATATTTCAGTTTCATGGCTTTATATTGTAGTAAACGTGTTTGAGGCACGTAAATGACTTAAACTTGATTCTTTAGCAGACTAGGTCCTCAGCTTATTGAAACAGTTAAATTCAATACCTTTTCTTTTCCACAGTAACTTCCTTGATGTGGATAAAAGATTTGGGAAATATTCCCTGTTAGGAAAGGAAAAAAAACAAACAAGAGAATCTACTTACTTATATATCTCCAAGAAAAGGTACGTTACATAAATGAAAACTTTCCAAACTCTACTTCTATTGCCTTTTTTTTTCTCCCTCCATCCTAAAACTATTACCAAAATGCTTTAAGGAGATAAGAAAATCCTTTCATTTTTAAAGCATAAAAGGGAGACAGTATGACCAGAAACGCTCTAGCACCCTTGGGTGGATGTGGCACCACTGCAGTCGAGAATGTGAGCACATTTTGTGCCGCTCAAAGCTAAGCAGCAAGATACCCAGCAAGGTGCAGCAAAAAATGACATCAGATTTCATCCCATTTTCAGAATTTATTCCTAATTGACCTGTGCATAAAAAAAGGTGACCAGACACATTTAACTTTTGTGATGGGTCCAGGCACTACAAAAGCTGAAGCATTTTAGTTTATCCAGAGGAATGTATCCTTAATCCATCCATGACCAACCTTATGCTAGCTAGAAAAGCTAGACTTGGTAATGGAAAAAGGATTTGCTTGGATTTAGCTCTGTTAATAACCCACACTCATATCTGAAACTTAATGCCAGTTTTTTCCCCAGTTAGATTACATTTAAGACCATTTTGTCCTAAAAATCCTTTCTCTTAGGACTGGGCCCTGGAGGAGCCAGGGTCATAGTAACTACACAGTAACAACTTTGCACAGCTTCCTGTGAGATCTGTACTACATCCAGAAGCAGGTCTAGTAGAAGCAGCTGCCTTCTCACTAGACCTGCTTTCACCTCTTCTGTGAGCATCTAGCCAAGTAAGCAAGCAAAAGCAGTGCTATTCGGTATGATAAGAGTTCACAAAACAGAAGAAACATTACATAGAAGGCTGGATAAAAACATTATAGTTCTCATCTCTGTCTTTTGCATGTGCAACCATTCAGCAGTTAAATGATAAGTCAACCATCTAAAATGTCAATAAAAGAAGCTGAAATATTTTACTATCATCTACAGGCATATCACACAAGTTAGTTGGTGTCAGATCATGCAAGTTATTGCTAATACTCACAAGTAAAATAAGAAAAACAGGAATAGATGTCTTCAGACTGTTCTGATCTTTCTTGTGATATATTCCCCTCAAAGAACTTTTCTTCTCCCCAGATATTCCTTTTTAAGTGACTGTGAAGGTTTAACATCCTTTCTCCAAGCTAGAGAAGCCACTTCCTCGAAATGTTTTCACTGTAACATAGACTTAAGTCTCCAGATTCCAATGCCCTTGGTGTTGCTGTTTCAGCAATGTCTGATACTAATATCAAGTTCCAAAATACACTTTTCTTCTAGAAAGGTGCATGCACTTAAGACTTAAGAAATTCGCTCCTTGCCTAATTCTGGAGTCATCCTACCTAGGTTACAAACTACCATTTGTGGTTTTTCACCTTTAATTATAAAAATACTAACTTCTGTGATCACTATAATATTTGTAGCTTAAAGATGCATTTCCAGACTTGGGCCTTATGGGAGGTATTTATATTGAATGTAGCCCTATGAACCCTTGCGAAACAAAAACAAAACCAAAAAAAAAAAGCAGAAGTGTGCACATTTTGCAGTTAAGTAACTTGTTATTTCAGGTGCCATCTTCATTAGCCTGTTAACCTAAAGGAGCAGTATTTTCTTTGATTTTCTTCTCCCTATCCTGACTTCTAATATTAACTAACATTGTTCAGAACAAGTGTTGATCATTCTATTCATACTGAAGGAAAAGAGGGATGGGTTTCACTGATTTTAGTCATCAATGTAGGACTGTCTCATAAGACACACTGAGAAAAAAGTAGCTTCGTTTCATGTGTTGATGCCTTAAACAGAGTCTCATACAAATGAATGCCATCATCTTACCTCCAGTCCTTTATGTCTTACTAGATAACCCCTGTACCAATCTAAAAGAAAGGAAAAAAAGAGCACACTCAGTGTAACAGAACATATACATAAACCAGCATATATTAAACTCATGCTTTGTGTTTTATCTAGGAGTATCTGTCATAGGATGCTTAAAAATCCTGGAGTTACTTGAAAAATAGGCAAGTGAAAACAAAGCAAGTGGCAGGAAGCATACTTAGCATGGCGTGTACATTGATAAGAATGATCATATGATCTGCTTTCAAGGGCTGCAAAGAACAGATAGCCTTACACAAAATTTATATTCCCTCCAAAAAAAAAAGAAATAGAATAAGAATTTGTATATTATATATATAAATATATAAAACCAAGGTCACTCATGGTGTTAGAAAAACCCATGAAACTCTTTTCTGTCATGAGGAACTAGAGCTTCTGGAGACAAACAAGCAGCTTTGAAATATAAAGTTCAAGTTAGATTCCTTAAAAACGAAGGGCTGCTCTGGGGTTTTTGGCTCCATTTGTCAATTAGGAAATTAATTTGGGGGTGCATGGGGAGAGACGGGGAAAGAGAAACAAACCAACCCAAAAATAAAGTTCAATTTTGCAGCAGCAGTAATAGGAAACTCTGAATGAGGCTTTGTGTTGCTATAACACTCCTAAATCACAACAAACCTCCCTAAATCACAACAAACCTCCCTAAAGAACCTAAAAGGAAGAGTTCAACCTTAATCAAGCACGTAATCGACTGCTCACACATTCCATCATCATAAAACATGACCTGTCAAGCAGCAATAAACAGTTCTTTATCAACTTCAATTTTACCCCAAAGAAGATCTTTTAAGACTAATAGCTCACACTTCCTGACTGTGTATTTTCATGAACAGGCTACAACTTCGCTACTAATTTTTTCTTCTTACACATCTTTAACACAAAGACATTTCAGCCAGGCAAGCCAAGAAATCAAACAGTGCTGGGGGGAAAGGCAATATTAAAAAAATCACAGGGATATTGCTGAATTTAAGTAAGGTCTCAAAAAAGATTCTGTCATTTTTTCACAAGTAAGAACTTTGGCCAGTATCTATACAGCAAGTAAAGTTCCAGCTGCCCTCTAAAACTGAGTTATTTGCCAGTAATGTCCAATTGACATACAGTGGCAAATCTGTTATATTTCATCCCACTTGCTGTGACTATATATGTTCTATTTCTCTATTTTGTACACACAAAATGAGCAAAAAATGACTTAATATGTGGAAACTTTCGTTATTCTTATTTAGACATAAGCTGCACCTGGCAATGTATCCCTTTTTGGATACTTATACAAGAGAAACTTCCTCATCTGCATAACATCAAAGATGCCACTTCTTCACCCACAAAAGCATTTCATAAACCAGGTACGCCTCTCATTCCTGCAGATATTAAACAGGCTCAATATAGTAATAAAAGAGGAGGAGCTTTCTGGTTTCCCAATGTATTTTTTTTTCGCTTAGCTAGATGTTTAGAAGCCTTATGAAGGCAAAAAGAATTACCCAGCCCTTTCATGCTTTCAGAGGCAGCACATTTCCTCACTCATGCCTTGAGGATACATCTGTTCACTAGTCATCGACTGACTGCTACCCATTTTTCAGTTATGTTTAAAGCTTTGGATTTCCTTTACAAATAGAAAAAAAAAAAATTGCTTCTGCATTACAAAACCTAAGGAATATAATTTCTCAGATGATACTTTCTTCAAGACCCAAGTTCTCCTTGTTTCTGACCAAAACAACTTACAGCTCTACATGCGGGAATGGATTCAGACAGCTTCCCACATTCTCTGCAACTGTATGACCACAACATGTTAAGGGTGTCCTGCTATACTGAGCTGTCTCTACCACTGCAGCAGCAGCCCATTCCCTTTAAGATGTGGAGTTACCAAGATAGAACTGTTGGAGTGGAAGTAGGATGAAGGTAATTTTTAATTCATTTTACAAAGCTTGAAACACGTCAGAAATCGTTAGTCTCTTACCCAAGAACATCATCATTTCAGATCGTAAAAAGATTACTATTACAGTGACTATTGAAGAGACACCTACTATTGAATTAGAGTAACTGCTCTCTCATTGCTTTTCAAGAAACTACAATCTTCAGTAGCTCTGGATGGCTGGAAGAGAATTCAGTAAGATTGTGAAGGTATTCAAAGCAGTAAGGAAAAATACACTACCACTGTAGGACAGACAATGATTTCAGCTTCACAAATGTACGAAGTTTTCCCTTTGTGTTCTCTTACTTTTTTTCAGTTTCTGTTAATTTTCAGTTCTGCCATTTGGTCTCCATATAGCTACTCCATATGTTGGAATCAGTCTACTGAATATCAGTTATGTCCAACTTAACTAGGACAACTGCTGTTTAGCCTGTCTGCTAACTTAGATGCTTTTCTGGAGCATGCTGATTTACCGACTACTTGAAAAATACTAGAATTCCACCTTGTACTATTAGATGACTGTTGAATTTCCCAACGAATATTCAATTTAGAGGCACATATGTACTCCCTTAGATCTTCCACCTTGCACAACACAAACCGGTATGAACTTCACAACTCTTTATTCACGTTGACGACTTCCTCATTTGATAATTGCTTCCCAGGGAAACCGCATGTACGCTTCTGATTTTGGCTTTCCAAAAATTACTAAGTTCTTCCTCAAAATAGTCTACCATGACCAATACAAATAATACCTTTAGAAAGCTACTTATATAAAAAGAGTAACCAGTGTAAAGTGACTTTACCTTCACAGGTCTCCAAGATATGGACCACATCACCAATCTGGAGAGGTAGCTGTGATATCCCTGTACCTTTGAAATTGTATATTGCTGAAAAAATAAAGGACAAAAATACTACTTTTCAGTACTGTCATACACTACAATTTTATTGAAAAATACAGATTTTTATTAAATTCTGGTACTAGGATAAGTAGCCTACAATAAAACAAGCAAATGAAACCATAATTTTATCAACAACCTTCCTCTGTTACCATTATATCACCTTTTCCCTTGTAAAAATGCTAAGGTATCAAAAATGGCCAGTACTAGAAAAAAGGCATATGTTTGAGAAGAGGTGATTTATAGCAAGTGTTTTGCGACAGGTGTTAGATCACCTATTTATGTATAGGCCTTCAATACATGCACGTGTGTTTTACTGGAAACTTTAAGTCCTAGACCAGTAGACTAACAAGTACGCAGTTTACATAAATTTACGTCCAGGCTCTGGGGAGAACAGACGAACACATGAAAACTGAATTTACTGAAATCTTTCCTGGGTTAGGATGTTTCATCTTAATGTAAATTATGTTTCATAAAGGAACAGTAAGTGTTTTGTTGTTTTGCATGCTTAATCTCTCCAGAAGCAGCAGATCTGAAAGTTCTTTTAACCAGCATCTTATCAGTATATGTTTTAAAAAAAAAAAAGTTTCAGAAAAAAAGCATTATTATTTCTTATGTTCTAGAGCCACAGGATGTGGGCTGCTAGGTAAGCATTTGTTTCTGCATATTTTTTTCTTCATGGGTTTGCCTATAGACTTTAACTAAAATGCTGCAGGGTAGAGGAGGTTATTGAAGCTAGCATCTCTAAGGGAAATAGGGGAATCATTTAAAATATGCAAGCCTGAAGCCATAGTTAACCTGCACAGGGAGAAACTATACCCTAATATCCGTGACCTCTGACATGCAGCAATGGAATAAGTTGACAGGGCTTTCTTTTTCTAATGACCATCTTGCAATCCGTCCACACTATTTACATACACACAGAGCACTTAAACCTGCAATATTTTGGAGTAGAGGAAGATGGATGTGAAAAACATATTCCTGCATTTCTTGCATTTTCCTCTCCCCTCCAGGCTTCTAAGACAGAATCTTCATTTCCGCTGTGTAGAAATGCATACCTACTGACACCTTTTGCTTAAACATCTTACTTAAAAATAAGGTTTAAAATCAAGTGAAATTACCCTTCAATAGAGAGCGTAAGGTAAGAGTAGACATAAATCAGTTCGCTGCCTTCAATTTCTTAAATGTGCCGTAAACGTTGTTACTTATTTGTATTTTAAAAAATGCAGCACTGCTTACTGTTGCAGTTGTGCCCAAACACAGATGCAGATGACTGAGTCATATTATTCACACTGCATATTGTTTTCACCCTCTGGCAATAACTTCTTTTAACTTTACTTATTATGTTAAAAAGCCCAGTAACTGACAAAGGAAGTGGCTTCATCAACCAGAACTTTCCTAAATGAGTGAGTGGAAACTTACTGATGAAACAGATTTAATGGTAAAATTTGGATTGTTTGGTAGGATGAGTTTAAAACAATCCTTTATAAAGCTTTAAAAAGTAAGTATATCCAGACATTTTATGATAAGGAATTATCTCCAATATGTAGTTGCAAGAATTCCATAGACCACTTAGCAACGCGATACAATCAGCTATCCCCAGATGTATCACCTAGAGCACCAGACTTACAGCACTCTACTACCACACCAGGTCATTTCTGAACTGTGAGCTGTGCATGAAGCATTGACTACTGTATCAGCTCCAGCCAATACCGCTTCCCTCAGACTGCAACCCTCCTGCATCATGAGGATTATTGCAGACTTGATCAGGCACAATGGCGTTGCACACTTCTTCCCCTTTTATCCTCCTCCTTCTAAATCCGAAGCAGCAATTACTAAGCTGAGGAGCCACTGGAAAAGAAAAGACCAGCCTCCTGGAGTGTCTAGACTGTGTTCCAAAATCACCGTCTTAAATTTTATAGCTGGGGGAAGGAAGGGCAAAGGAAGAGCCTCTGCCACAGACATCCCCCCCACCAGGGCAATACCAGAAAACCCTTAAAAAACAGGTATTTGTTTTATCCGCCTCAGAAGGTCATCAACTAAAAGCCAACAATAGCAATATTGCTTCACAAAGCAAACTTAAAGAACACGAGATCAAATCGGTCACATGAAAGATGTGGCAAACAGAACTCTGCATTGGCACTCTGCATGGCGGGCTTGGAATTCTACCTAGGGAATATGTAAATGGCATCCAAGTGCAAAACACTCATGAACCCTTTCTCATTCAGCAACATTTGGCCTAGAGCTCCAGACAACTAATAAAGCCCATCCCAGCAGTAAAAATCAGTATGGAGACTGACCTGGGCTCTTGCAATCCCGTTTAACTCCTATAGACCTGTTAAACGTATATAGGCTGTGAGATAGGTTTTTCCACATATATAGCAATAGTGGGCAACGAATGCACATTCCCCTCACTTTTTTTTTTTTTTTTTAGAAGCATGTGGATGCACTGTATGTATCCATATATGCTATGAAGCTATGAAGCATCTTTACTTAAATCACTGAGCATGTGCATGTTTTCTAAAGGAAAATAATCATGAAAATTATGTAAAGGAATTTATACCGACAATCCAAAACACAAGGTAAAGCTAATAGTCACTCTTTCTTTAGAGTAGATTCCTATTAAAAATAAGAATTTGAAGAACTGCAGATTAAGACAGAGAAGCAGTTAACATTTTATCAAATATAGATTGTGTGTCCTCAGGGCACAAGAGGACAAAGTACAAGTTGCGCTTTGGGCCTCACTGGAGATCACACACAGAACCCGGTAGGGACCTCAAGAAAATTAGTAACAGAACCCCTTCCTTCAAAAGATAAGTAGGCAAAAGCCTTCTTACCAGTTGACTTCCCTGGCTACTTTCCTCTTTTCCACTTAAAATGGAGTTTCAAAGTCTTTCTGAGTCACAGCTCTGCTGAACCAGCTCCTAACTTCATTTTATCCCAATGAGAGAATTACCTGGAATTAATAAATGTAATACCTATTGAGAGTTCAAACAGCTTGTATTGAATAACCTGCTCCTTTTTACTTTTAAAACAAGTTTTATATTTTAACTTGACTTTTGCAAAGAAGAAAAATTGTATCTTTTCTGCTGACCAGTCAAATCCCTGTAAAAAAAGCCTGCAAGTCTGAAGCTTCTTTCATACCAGTCCTGAAACTGCTTAGTTCTTCTGTCCACATGTGAACTATGATCCATAAACTGTCATATGCATAGAGACAGTATCCAAAAGAAATCCTGTTGTATTCTGCCAAATCAGTAGCTTTCAGGAAAAGAAGTGCAAAATTAAATCAAGTTACTTGTTTCTCCTTTCTCTTTGTAAAACGGAAACAAACAAGCAAAAGGCTTCTTCAGATCCTTCATTTTGTAATACGAACTACCACCAGAACAGGATACTTCCATTTCACAACTCTACCACTTCTGCACATGGAAGCCAAACAGGAAGACTTACTTTTCCTTTTCTTAATTCCTTAGTGATTTGATACCACAAGTTACGATTATTTTAAATTCAAAGCGTCTTGTAGAAGAATTGGGGGATCTCAGATAAATAACTATGCACTAGGAGGTAGAAAGCAAAACAGAAAACCTACCCAACACCAACCACTGCCCAGAGGAACTGCAGCTGACTTGAGCAGGACAGCGTTTCAGTTTTATGAACACATATCAAGAAAGAAAAAGCATTGGAAGAAGATATCCTTTCCAAAGTTTACAAGGGTCTTAGTTTAACTCATATTCAGGTCTTGCTGTAACGTCAGCTCAAGTGACCCTGCTCACCATCTCTCAGAAGCAGCCGTAGGTTTCCCCTTCCCCTACATTTCTTCAGCCTGGTTTCCATCTGTTACTCATCATGAAAATATTCTACTTAATATGTTGCTGAAATACTGAGGTGAGAAATGCTGCGTTAGTGTGAGAATAGAAACGAAATATTCCATGAAAAGCTCAAGGTTTGAGAGGTATCTGTGGGGGAAGAGGCTCTCATCTCAAGCCCGACATTTGTTTCTTACATTTTTCTTTGAGAAGATCAGCACTTATTACAAAATCTGCCAATTCAATTAAGCCTGAGATGGTAAAGCGGAGGGTGTTAACTCATCACACTACAGAAGACACCTGCCCACATCCTGTTCGCAAGTTGAAAGGACAAAACTCAAATGGCAGTTTACTAAGTTACCTACCCACACCAGTCTTCTTGTCTGTCTTGTGCCATCTCGCCATCATACATGAGTTTTCGAGGTTCCAAGGACGCCCGCCACGAGGAAACCCGGATTTCTAGGATGCAAACGCCAAGATGATCCACAAAGGAGCTGGAAGTGAGATCTGTTTCCCGGCGAGGACTCGGAGGACACGGAGGTGCCTGAGGCAGCTGCTAAGATTGTGAGATTGGCTGCCGAGGGCTGAGCTTCCTTCCTCTTTTCTGAACTCTACTTCTACCAAGCGTCATGCCTTCGAGGGGGAGGGGAAACCCAGCCCCGGCCTTTCGGTTGCACAAGACAGGCAGTAACATCTGAACAGAAACAAGGAGCCAACAGCTCCCCTCTTCCCCACCTACCACACCAACTAGCTTGGATCTCAGCTGCGAGCCGCCAGTAGCCCAAGCTCTCACCATGGTGTGTTTAGTTCCTTTGGAAACATAGAGAGCGGCTTTTGTCTCTTGAACTACATTAAAAAAAAAAATGCAGATTTTTACTATCTTCTTTACAAGACACTACTTTCTGAATAATTATTTTAACCTGTCCTGAAACAGATTTCTTTTTCATAATGCAGTTCCCCTTGTATGACAAATGAAATGAGGAAAAAGCCACATGAAGGAATGGGTGTGGTATGAAATGCTATTTTGCTCAGTTTAAGTTTGGGGGAATATTTAGGTGATTTTTCCCTGTTTTTCTATAAACAAAAAAGCACTTTCTTAAAGAACCATTGTCAAGGCAAGGCTTCAGGAACTGATTTTACATATCTAGAGCCTTTACCTCCACATAGATGACTGCATATCAACTTCAATAAGGAAGTTTTGGGTGTGCAAAGAGATAGCCAAAGCATTCCTGGTTTAAGGACTGCATTGGATTAAGGACTGCAGACTGAACTGAAGACACATGAAATCAAGGAAAGAAAGGGAGAGAATTCTTGCTTTCTTTAATAATTCTAGTAAATTCTAGAATACAGGATCATGGAAAACACTAGTTCTATACTTACTTGTATTTAGCTATAATTTGTTGCTATACAGAGACAGGTTAAACATAAATCAACAGCTGCATCTGACTTCCTCTAAAATCTTTTTTATTCTAAGATCAGAGCATAGTTGCAGTAAAGCAAATGCTGTGACATCATAGAAGTAAAAAAGAAAATGCAGAAGTGTTTTCATATTTTTTAAAAAGTTAGTACTAGAGAGGTTCCAGCATAGAGCAGTGAACATGATAAAGGGATTTGAACATCTATCATATGAGGAAAGACTGAGCGAGCTGGCAAGCTGGACCTGTTTAGCCTGGAGAAGAGAAGATTGAGAGATCTGATCAATAGTACGAATAGCTGGGGGAGAATGTACGGAGGACAGGGCCAAACTCTTCACGGTGCTGGCCAGTGACAGGACAAGGAGTAATGGGTAGAAATTAAAATACAGGAAGTTCTATCTCCATGTGAGGAAGAACTGCTTTACTGTGAGTGACAGAGCCCTGGAACAGGCTGCTCAGAGAGGGTGTGGAATCTCCTTCTCTGGAGATGTTCAAAACCTGTCTGGATGCCACCCTGTACCACGAGCTCTGGGTGTCTCTGCTGGAGGAGGGGATTGGACTAAATGATCTCTAGAGGACCCTTCTGTGATTACCTTGAATACATCACAGCAACACGATGCAATCCCATATACACCCTCCCTGACTTGCTAGTTGTAATTCTACAAGAGATTTGTAAGTACGCATGTGTTATCTACGATAAACACTACATACTCAAAAATAAATCAAAGCATTACAGATCAAAAAGTTATAATTTGAGGGGGGTACAAGGTAATCTTAAGCAGTGTTCTGCATTCATTGACATCATGTGGTTGTTTTAGTTAGTTGATCTAGTGAGAGTAGTCGTTATTTCCACTTTGAAAGACTCGCTCCAAGTTTTACATGCAAAATAACTCCATTAACTGTTATAGCTGGTAATCTACAGAACATGATTCTAAGAGTTTTATAACACTTCATTTCTTGATAGTGCCTGTGGAAGACATGGACATTCCGCAACTTCCTAAGTTTTCCTCTATTTGTAAGTTAGATGGTTGACTTATTCCTTGCTGTTTGCATTTCAGCATTTGCATTTCATTTGACAGAAAACAACCAACTGCAGCCAGCTGCAAAAGGAAGACTTTTGCTAACATTTTGTTCCTCGAAAAGGGCGATTTCTTCAGTGGAGTATTACATAAGGACACATGATGTGACTCATGTAGAACAACTGTTTTAGGGCTCTATGTCGGCTTCTAACAATAGCATGGAATATGTGAACAAAACGTTAAGTCTAAATAATTCATTATTTCCTGTTAATAAACCAATTGAAGGATTTGGATAGGTATTTTATCCTTAAGTTGTCAAAGTCTACTTCAGAGCATAGACCCTAATTACATGATACATTGATTATATTCTGTTCAGTAATAACAGCACCAAGGTTGTGAATAAGCTTAACCATGTAGAAATACACTGCTCAGATCAAATGAGTTCTGTATTAGAAAAGGACAAGCATGTCTGCTCATTATGAGTACTTACACCACTTGAGTCACTTCTGTTGCTCTTGTTGTCACAGCTTGAGTATAATCTTCACGTAAAAGAGAAATCAACCTGTGACTGAACATAGAGCTGCCAACTGGCAGAGTCCTAGTTAACAAAACTGGGCATCATCTCTACTTAAGATCTGTGTCACATTTGACCACCCACAGCAAGTCTATCCTTACCTGCAGCTGTCTTGAGAAGTATGCTCAACAGAATCCATAAAGGCACATTTATTTAGTTGTTTAAACATGCACAAAACATTTTGACCAAAGATGGCCTAACCTAAGCATCACACTTGCAAAATCCTTTTTTACGTAGACTACAAGAATATCACTGAGTATCGAGTATCACTGCCATAGGACAAACTACCAAATAAAATAATGATTTGAGCAAAACTGGAATATAGTAGGAGCTCCCTTATATAATATCCTTACCCTATTACTTCCTACTATGTCCTGGTCTTAACTAGCTTTATATCAAAGTAAAACTGACCTTGCAACTGTTTAGATACAGAAAGCATAATACAAGATTTGAGTTGAGAATTACAGACTGTAGCTTACATGTAGCTGGGCAAGTCATTAAATCTAAAATTCCTGGGAGGCAAATAAGATTGCTCTTAAGAGATCTTGTCAATAATAGATTTAAAAGGAGAAAATCCTGAAGAGTTGCTATCATCCCGACTGCTTTATCTTCTGTTTGGGGGATGTCTAAGCCATTCACTAGAGGGAGCTCAACTAAATACAATGTTTAAAAAAAAAAAAAAAAAAAAAAAAAAAGCAACCAAACTCAATAACCTGAAGTTAACACACAAACCCTGCACTTCAGACAAGCTAGCTAAAAGTGAATAAATACTAGTAAGAAAATATCATCACCAAAATTACATAATGTTCCTAGAAATAAAATACACGTGTGCATTACAAACTACTTAACTTTTATTGAGTGGTACTTAGACTAAAACCTTACTACAAAGCTCCTGTTACTCAAAAAAAGTGACACATTGGGAAAAACACTTTGTATCAAATCTTATATTGACTAGCATTTCGGAAAGAAAAAAGCTTTATTTTCATTGTCAGTATAAATAGAAAGATTTAGAGTTTCAAAAAAGTACTATATCTCACAAAATTCATTTAAAAATTCACATAAACCTTTCCAATCAGGTCAGAGTTAAACAATTAGATATTAGAGGAAAAGTTAAGCAGAACTGGAGGAACTTCAGGAGCACTTACACATGACTTGGTTGTCTTGAAACAGCATTGCCTAGTGAACTCCTCAGAACCGACCCCTGTGTTATTACTTAACAGAAATCCCATTGTAAGTTCTTACCATTCTTAATATTAGCGAGTGTCGTAGAAACAATGCCAAACAAATGTTTAATCTAAAACAGAAGTCAAAGCAGTACTTCAGGTCACATTATAAGGAAATCGAACAGGCAAACTCTGAAGGTAAGACACTAATAATACAGTTCATACTGTTCTTCATAAACAAGGCAGATAGACATTTAAGTTAGTAACCTTTACATATTTGTGCAATATAAGTTGACTCGTTAATTCCTGCTGAAGCAATACTCCAAATTATTGAAGTTCCTTCTAGAAGCACAAGTTTTATTGCTGAGCACATTGTGTTTCAGGAGTTGGCTTAGAAGATACATATAAAGTAGTGTATTTTTTCTTCTGTGTTTTCTTCTCAGTCATGATCATATTTTCCTTCTTCTCTTGATTTTCTGTAGTTTCAAGTTGGGATTCAGCTGTTAACCTATAGGCAAAGCAACCATTCTAAATACATATTTAATTAATAAAAAACAGGGTTAAAACAAAGCTTTAGGCAAAATCACGTCAATTAGAGTGCCCAGTTCAGCCATACATGAAGATAGAGCAAGTAGATTTTAAGAAAATGCAAGAAAAAAAAAAAAAAAAAAAAAACACACTTATATGTCTCTCCTCACACTTGACAGCTTCAATAGTGCATGCATTTTTTCAAGTCTTATCTGCTGCAGCAATAACCAGTTGTGACTAGCCTTTTAAGAGAAGAAACGCTTATGGGGCCACACACATAGAAAAGATGAAGTCACATAAAAGCACAACTCCAGGTGAAGTCACAACAACATAAAAAAGAAGGGATAAAGTGGAACATTCTGCATTAATAATAGAACAAGAAATATAAAAAGGAACACGCTCCAACCAGGTTCTGGGCTGCTACTACTACCCTTATCTTGAACCGTGATCATCTAAAAACATAGTAAAGTTTCTTCCCACTTCCTCAGGATTTAAGTTGCATCATTCTTCCAATGACACATTTAACTCTACTTAAGCCTAAGTTATCTTCCATAATGCTTTTCAAGAGGTAAATTAAACAAAAAAAAAGTACATATCTGAGCTCAGCTGGATGTCCAAGTTAATGAATTTTTTTTTCAGATAATTTCATTAAGAGAAGCTGCTAACTAGGGGTATTTACTCAACAAAATGAGTTAAACAATTATACATAATGGTTTCCATAGCAGAACAGAGCACGGCAAATGAACTTCTTAAGCACCTCAACACAACAACTCAAATTACATGCTGGCTCACTGCCACTTATCTTTTAAAGCAATTGCCTAATAACTGTGGGCCTCTAGTGGTCTCAAGAACATCTACTGATTAAAGACTAACCTACAACCACCTAGAGCTGCTTTCAATAGTCCTTTTCCAAATGGGATCAGCTGCTGCAGTTCTTACAGCTTTCTGTAATACAGATATATAGCGGAAGATGAGTACTGTGAAAGGCGCTCAAACCCAATTTTTGAATTTTCACCCCTAAATCTATCTTTATACAGATATATATCAAATATAGCCTTCTTAGCCCTTTTTAACCAAGCTGCATACCTTTTTCTCCATATGCTTGCCAGCAAGCAGTACCTCAGTAGATTGAAGAACTGAGCATTTCCTCCAGGGCAGCAACGTTTGCTCTATCACTCATATCTATGACAAGTCTCTTATCTGCTCATTAGGTGGCACCCCATTTTTAGCATGGTACAACTTCTAGGTAGTCAGTTACATCATGACATAACCCCCTACCAGTTTAGGGACGAAGGGGAAAAAACTCTTAAGTAATATTTTCATTAGCTTTAAGTCTGCAGCTTCCACTACTGCTTTAAATAGAAATAGATGGCCTGTGCCTAAGCATCCATTTCCACGTTAGATTCTCTTCATTTATCCTGCCTTTCCTGTACCTTAAAAAAAAAATCTCTTCTCCCACCCCAGCATTAGGTTAGTAGTCAAGATTCCCAGCAAAAAGGCCCTACAAAGTTAAAAAACAGAAAAAGCAAATCCTCTATCATAAATCAAAAGGCCAAACAAAATCCAATGAACTTGAAACAAGTTCCCAAACAGCATCAGTGGGTTTATAAAAAAAGACTTTCTGCCCTAGCACAATTACTTATTTCTGTAACATGTGATACCTCCAGAAACAAATACATGTTTACACCACTGTATTTTCATAAAATTAGAGGGAACAGGTATTATAATTTCCACAGGAAATAAAATAGTAAAATAAATTAAAAAAAAAATCTCTTTAGACTGATGCACAGCAAAGCTTGCATATAAGTCAACTTCCAATAATGTAATTTCCTCAGAAGAGAGCTATATTAATAAACACCTAGAAGAGGTTATCACAGGACAGACCTTAACTGGTGGAAATGCATTGAATGAGCCATTTCATGTTGTTGAGTTCCCCTCCTCCACATCCTTTAGGTGGTTTGCATCTATTAGCTGGTCCAACAAGAGATCAGCACATTTTTTTTCCATTTAATGACAACCTTCACTTTAAGTAATATATACTGGAATATTCAGAAATGCCTCAAAATTCAAATAAGATCTGAGCTTTTCAGTAGCAGAGAAAAGTTCAGGCCCACAATCCAAGCAAATGAACATCAGCAAGTCATGCCAAGCTCCAGACTTTTCATCCTTAGCATCCTTCAGTTGGCCTCTAAATGCTTCAGCACTGGCTGTTCTACAGCCTACAAGTTGAATCATCCTTGCATTACCATGCTAAATCCAACTTGTGTAAAAATACCTGTTTTAGTGTGTAATAGATAATGTCTGCACGGTGCTACATATAGCAAGGACAACAAGTTACAGAGAGTTCAGTTAAACAGGCTCTGTAAGAGAACATCTTCACTTAAGAAGTCAAGTCTTGTGAAGTTCAAAAGACAGCTAATTTTTTTTTTCCTTCATTTTTTGCCCTCCTTACCTTCCCAACAACAGCCTTTCAATAGTAACTTTTTACATAATCTCGTCTTTGAGCTCTCTAGTCTGAGTCTCAAACAGTAAATACCTACAGTCCTGACAAACCAGCTGGGCATTTTACTGTTCCTTTATAGAAAGGTTTCTGCCCCAAGAAACAAAATTTAAATTTTGGAAAACCACAACAAGTCACTTCCTCCATTTGGTTCGCCAGGAAGCCAATGCAGGGCATAGTGTGGTTACAAGTGCATGACCCAGGGACTGCCTAGACTGACCAAGCTGGGAAGGGAGCTTTTCCAAACTACCTTCAAGTTGGAGGTAATACTGGTAAGCACCTTAGAGGTCCTGAAAAACTGTACAGCTTGTCATTACACCACTACCTACTACAGAATCCCTCTGCCTCCTCATACTAAGCCACACTTATACTAAGTGTGAAAAAACATTTAAGATGCCCAATACCTACTACTTCTGCAGTCACCCTTGTGTGCCTCAGTTAAACTTTAAAACATATCTACTTCTTAGTAAAATATTTAGTATTTCTGACGCATAACTTACACAGTTTTCAAGATATCAATGGGCAGAACCAAAGCTATTTCAACTCAATGTTTGTGGAACTCAAGGAAAAAGTACTTTAGTCAGTCTACATTATGCTTTCAATGATCACAAATTCACCGTACCGTGATGTTTTACAAGCATTTTTACTTTCAACATTTGCAAATATACACATAACCACTGCACATGTGTACATCCACTAATTGTTAGTCATGAGTTATTTAGATTCTTTATCAAGCAATTAAAATTACCACTTATTTAAGTACATACTGATCACCTCTAGCCATTTTTCCCCAATCACCTCTTCTAAAAAGACAAAGCTTCTCAATGCCCTTTGATTAGAAAGAAGTTTCTGTTCACATTTACTATGGCTCTTCAGTTCACTGCCACCTTTCATGGACTAGCAATAACAGAACTAGACAAATTATTGCACAAGTAAACCACTCAAGGTCCAAAAATAACCTCCAATGACCACACTAGCCTCTTCAGCTGCAGCGTCGCGCTGCAGTTCAACACAAAGTCAAGACTTGCACAACTATCAAACATGAAAATTCCAGTGATTTCTTCTGTGCAGAGCAATTCCATTTTTAAGTCCACAGTCCTGCTGCCTGTAATTTTTGGGCCTTTACATTTAGCTATAACTCATACATAGAGTTTACCACACCCAAGAGGAAAGTCCTCAGGTTTTTTCAGTCTTTAAAGAAGCCAACATCCCAAATACTCAATTGCATCATGGCTTTCAATCTCATAAGAAATCAGAATGCATTAGGATTAAAGCAAGTCCATCAGCACCAACTTAGCGCCATCACTAACTAGTTACTTACTTCTTCAGTTATGCAATCCGATGTATGAACAGAAGCTACTCTTTCGATTTGCTGTTTATAGGCCATTTCTAACAACACCCTGAAGAAATACACGTGCATAATTGCGACTCCCGCTCTTATTTCATTCATCTTCTTATTGCCTCCAAAGATCAGCTCCATAAAATGCCTTGCTGTTCTGTCTCCTCTCTGATAGTTTGCCTTTTAAGTTCACAAGCTGTTTCCAACAACTCCCTCTTGGGAGACTTAGTACCTTCCTCTCCAGACCAAATATGACCAAGTGAGGTTGCTTTTTTCACACCTTGCTTAGATGCTATTTGCTTCTTCGTGTGTACAGTACATGATCAGAACTCACCATCATCACTCTACTATTCAGGCTCTCCTATCAACTTGCACCACCCATTTCTGATCTCCCAGCTCTTTCCTCCTCAAGAACAGTCTCTGCATCCCCTCAGGTAACTATTTAAGCTGCTTTTTCCACAACATCCTTTTCAAACTGTTTCAGAAGATGATATTTGTTCCGTCGCCCTAAGTCTGTTAACTGCATCCAACAAAACCTTAAACAGCTGATCCAAAAGTCAAGGTACCGATTCAGTTACTTCTGAACTCCCTTTGTTTGGGATGTACCACACAGATTTTTCCATGTGTGTGGCTACTAATATGGTGAACACTAAGTAACCTCCTTGTAAGCAACAGTTAAAACACTTCCTGAAGGAGAAGAAAGGAAGTTTAAATTATGAGACAGACAAAAACACAGCTTTCTGGACCACAGCTGTTTAAGGCACTTCAACTTCCTGAACTATTCTAGTCTCTCCTCTCTAGCTCAGCTAAGACAGGAGAATCCAAGAACGATGAAAATGTGGGAGAGCTCACGGAAGAATGGTTTAAGGAAAACTTCACTGTGCATTTGCCAAACAACCTATTCTTATCTCCCTGAAGGATGAGAACAAAGGATGATTTTTATAACAGTTATGTGCTCAGATATCAGATATGTGCAGACTTGCATCTTAGATGTAAAAGAAAGCTAGAAGGAAAGATGAGGAAGGAAGAGTAAGTTCTTGTTTTCAGTAGCAGACACCAGCAGGCTCTAATCTCAAATCATTACCACCAGCCCAGATTGTTTTTTAATACCAATAAAATACACATTGCTTAATTACAAAGAAAAGACAAAGCATTAGCAGAAAAAAAAAAAAAAGGCATTCCTTTTACAAAGACAAAAAAGGTTGAAGCTAATTACTGTATTAAGTTATTTTAATATCTATCAAAAATTACATAAGTTCTCAGTTTAGGGGAAAAAACTTGATCTTGGTTTGAGAGTTAAGCTGCAAACACTATGATGTGTACAGATTATGAAAGGCAATTGCCTGTCAACACAGATGAATTAATAGCATAATTAAATACATGATCTTACGAGTTGAAACCTTTGTTAACCCAATTTAGATTAAGAACTACTTAAATTATCTTTACATTTGAAGATAGAATTTGATAGCTGGTATCAGGTATGAATTTTCAGCATAACTATTCATATTAACTGGATATGCAACCCAGCTGTGTGGCAGCTTTGACCAGACCTAGGAAATAGTACTGTAGGCAAGTAAGAAAAAACAAGTGAACTATTGTGCTACTCGCATACCTTCAACATTTTAAAGCAATAGAAACATTATTATCTCAAAGATGCTACTACACAGTTTTAAGAGTCCTTTTCATTACTCATCATTTTAGTCTTTCTAAGAAGTTTTGAGAGGTTGAATGTAGGCAGCTGGAGCTGAGGAATTAAACTGCATGCAACACTTAAGAAATAGATAAAGATTTGGATAGCATAGTTCATGCAGCGAAAGAGGAGAGATGCAGGTCTTGGCTGATTGCCTCGAGCATACACAGAAGCTGACACTGACCTGGGGGCAGCTGAAGTCAAAGAATTATTTCCGTTTCTGTCCTGTGAAGTGCAGGTGTTATGATACTCATCTCTGATTTTAATTCTCTTTCTTTCTTTTTCAGCTTCTACTACTCTGTCCACTGCTTCAAGAGCTAGAGTTTTTGGTGGTGCTTCAAGGGCAGGATTTTTTGGAGAGGCATCCCTTTGTTCCAAGGTTTTTAAACTCATCTTTGTTTCTTCCTTTGTTGGCAACTGAGTGAGAGGAGTTTCTTTTGCTGAAGTATTTCTACTATCCAGGTATTCACAAGTAGAGTCCACTGGAATCTTCTCCCTTTTCTTTTTAGCTTTAGGAACTTTAAGTAACTCTAAGGAGAAGAAAAAGAGGAACATACAATTTGCACCCCAAAACTGATGTTCATTTACTGTCCACTGAAATGGTCACAAGCTATTTAATCTTATAAATAACACACTTGGCACTGCCAAAGATCTTAGAGTAGTTCTTAATAACCAACATGTATCCCTTAAGGAATGCCCATTCTTCATTCTTCAGTCCATTATCAGCTACAGAAGTTAACACAAAAAAGGAGACTTTCTCCCCATTACTTTTGCCTGAAGTTTTATCAAGGCTTTGTAAGTGCATGTGCTCAACAACATGGATATGCTCTCACTTCGTTTCCATTTTTGGAGTCTACGAAGGTAAGCTTCCAAGCATTAGTATTTTAAACCAAGTCTCAAATAAAACCTTTGGATTTGGACAAGCACCAAGACCCACGCACTTATCTATTTCCTCATTCATCTTCTTCCACGTTACAATTCCCCAGTGCACACAAATCCATAGGTGCCAGCTGTTTCTCAGGTGGGCCACTGTTGCCAAAACTTAATCCACACTGGGTTAAGCTTGTCAGTTATTCTTCAGGTTGTTTCGTATTTATTACAAAGCTCACCTTGACAGCTCATCTTCAGAAAGTCAATATTGTTTTTGACATGGATAATGCTACTACTACAAAAGTGTGTTTCCACACACTTCACTATGCATATCCAGCTATGCTCTAAAGCTGCAGAAGTTTTTTCACTCTTGAGTCTAAAACTACTGTTAGTACACATATTGAGTTGAGATCCTTCTGCAGTTTAAGTTTACTTCAACCCATTCAGTTTTTGTACTATTATTATACGGAAGATAAACTCATGTTAAAATAGTTATATCCAGAACTAACCAAATGCCATCACAGGCAAATGGCATGACTTAGAAAAGCTGAGAGGAACAGATATATTCTTTCTTCCATAAAAAGAAGCAATATTTACCTTGAGGTTCATATTTCATTTTTAACTCATCCACCATAACCCGCAAGTTCATATTCTCACTCTGACAAGCTTGCAAGTGCCTTTCATTTGTGAAGAGTTTCCTTTCAACTTCCAGAACCCTTTGGCTTTCATACAAGGCTTTCATTCTCTGCAAGGATAGTTCATTTCTCAAGGTTTCGGTTTCTTTGCTAAGGAAAGGTAGAGAGTAAAATTACACATGCAGTAATCAGACATTCATTTTAGGCAGCAAGTACAAAGTCAAATAAACATTCTTCTACTACACAGACTCATGTGTTTACACATCAGGAGATAAAGTAGCAGTATCTGGAAGCAATCTGCCATTATAGTGAAAATTACAACTTGAACTTCATAGAAGGCGGTAGTTTACTAAAGACCTAATGCTTGTTAAGAACAAAGCTGTACACAGAAATACATACATATGCATACTTAACTAGTTTGAGAACTTTCCCATGGCTTACAAATTCCCTATTCTATCAAGCTGATCCTTTGCCTAAGTTGCATAAATCTTTTGTCCTTGACAACACAAGCTTTACACAAAGATCGTAGCATAAATAGCCACCAGAAATTATTATATAACTTCTCAGTGCAGTGCTCGGTACTCTTTCAGAGACCATTAATCTCCACACAAGCACAAAATGATCATGCCTCAGTGCTCCCAAGGTACTCAGGTCCTACCAGTTTCTCCTACCAATGAAGCAGGAATTCCTACATTAGATACGTACCTACTCCTGGGAAGGGATACAGTATCATCCAAAGGTTTAAAACAGTCCTGAGGCTACCAGCTGCTATGGAATTTATAGTTAATAGAGAATTCACTGCCAAAAAAAAGTAGGTCTCATAGATAGTCTAGTGAAAAGTTTCAGGTGTTATTATCCAGATGTTAGGCTCTTTTCGGAAGAGAGAAATATTTGCAACCTATACACTTTAATTACATACAGATTTAAACAAAAGAAAAAAAAAATGGATTTTAAATTAGCAATTATCCACTATCTTACTCACATGTACTGCTCAGAAGAAATGAAACACTAAAAAGAAGAAATTAGCATAAAGGATTTTGGCCATCATCTGTTGCAACAATAAATAGTGACAATCAGTACAGGACTGAACTCTTCTTACAAAGAATAGTTCAACAGGGCTGGATAACGAGCATATTCATACATACAGATAAACACTAGACTGAAAAAATTAATAGCTGAAGATACTTAGACTGCAACCAGTTCCTAGGACTCAGACCCCTAAGCACTTACTTGGAGTTGTCCAGTTTCATTTGAAGCAAGTCTGTATAGTAACCATCTTCAGACTCTCCGCCCTTTGAGCTAGTACCGGCTCTGGATTCTTCTGTGTTCTCATATAAGGTCTGATAGAAGAGTAAGTACTGAGTTGTTAAGAACTAGTGATGTTTCTGAAGGACACTAGCCTAGTCCTTAAAGTGAAGTTTTGATCCATTTCTATTAAGAAGACTTCTTCATAAAAACATTTAAATACAAAGAAAACCTCAGGAGCTCTGGGCACTTACTAGCTCCTGTGAAAGAACACTGAATCTGATAGTTCTGTCTTACTCAGTAAAAGAGTAATCAACTGCAGAAGAATTTAAAGTAGAATTAAAGAAAATCCTTTTTTTCTACTTTAAAATACAAATTACTTAGCATAATTATAGGGAATTTCCTTCGGCCTCTATTTTTGGACTTCAGCAGTCATTCCATGTCCTGAGACTGCTTATTTATAGCCTTAGGACAAGCTCACAGACATAAGAATTCGGGTGAAGTAACCAAGCAATCAGCTGCATTAAAATGGGTCAAGCCTAGCTTTGTGCCACTTGGTTTAAACGCGAACTGGAACACACTATCCTGCAGAGCATAATCCTAACGCATAAGCTAATAAACCCAAGCTCATGTTCTAAAGCTCAGCTCTGACAAGAAAGCACCAGACCACTCAGCGAGTATGTCAGACTAGAAGTAAGGCTTACACCTGCACACATATGAACAAAAAAGTTACTGCAGTGCATTTAGGTGCTGCCATTCATAGTTCTCACCTTCTAACATATTGACAAGATGCTGCCAAGTTGAAAAGGAATATTAAAAAGGCTGAAAGGCTGAAAAAAAGTGCCTTACAACAATTCTGTCTGTTAAGGAGACAGGGCTTCAACTGTAAAGTCAAAATGTATTCACAAAATGGAAATAAGTTCTCTAGATGCCCAATACAACTAGAAACAATTTATAAAGACTAAATCCACAGTTAACAAGTGAAAAAGTAGTCAAATACATTTTTTTTTTTTGTCTCATCCAAGTTCAAATCAGATGTCTTAACTCAAATAGTTGAATGGAAACACTGGATTTAACTGTTTACATTTAACTATGTAAGATACAAAGATGTGACATAGGAACACAGGTAAAACTATTTTTCCAAACCAGTAGAAGAGAAAAAGACTTCTGAAGTTTAGAGAAACAAAAAAAAGAAAAGGTGTTCCCCAGCTGTAAGAAGTGACATAAGCAAATACAACCATGAGTAGCCACTGTATCACTTTTCATACCTTCTCCAGAAGAAGACTTCTCCACTTGATTACAGACCACTTACCTTAAATTTTTCTAGTTGCCTCACTTTCATGAGAAGATCTTCAATCTCACCATTTTTTTGCTCTAACATGGACTGCAAGCGCTCCAGCTGCTCAAATTCTGCCTGAGAGCCTTTCAGTTGCAGCAGGGTAGCCATTTGCAGCTGGAAAAAAGGAAAAACAAGATCCTCAAAACAAACACTAGGTTAAGCAGTGAAGAAAACCTCAACCTCTTATGCAGAAGTCTTTTTGGGATTAGATACCTCCAGCTTAAGCTACTAATCATTACTTCTATCATCCCGAACATATAAAAAGCACCAGATTAAGTTAAAACTCAGAATTAAACGCTGCCTACTCAATTATGATACCATACAATAACAAAAATCTCCAAAGCCAAAAACTTAAGGAACACACCAGAAGGTGGCAAATCATTTCCTTTAAGTAACATTTAATATGCTCTCCAGTATATACACACAAAAAAAAAATCACATCCAAACCTTAAAATTTGCATTCTGTAACATTAAAACAATTTTAGCTAGTTCTAGGTTTACAACAAAAGGAATTATTTCAAGCAGAGAAACATCCTTTATCATTACAAAGGTAAAAATTTAGCAAAGAAGAGTCCTGCATTTCAAGGAGATTTTTCTGGTTTTGTTAACACTATGATAACATACAGGCCTTAACATCCTCAGTTAAAAATGACATTATTCAAACAGTTAGAGAAATATGAAACATTAATAGCAACACTTAACAGGCTGTTAGTGATACTGTAGCATTTTTAGCAGTCTAACCAGTACAGATAAGGTAACACTAGAGGACACAGTCACAGGGAAAAGATTAACTGAAACAGTTTAGGTAACAGATTAACAAAGAAAGGCAGAGAAGCGGACAATCTATGGAAGTCTTTTATGTCAAGAAAAAAAAAAAAAAAAAAATCGTAATTCTGATGTGTTACTTCACTAGTCTCCACAGGATGTAGAGGGCAGGTGAATGTTTAATTCACCCCCAGCTGACTAAAACTATCCTTACATTTTCCAAGCACAAGACCACCAAGCTTTCCCATAGCCTTTACTTAACAGCAGAGCCCATTTTTAAAGTGGCAAACTGCAAATTGCAGTTCATCTTCAGAGAGGGGGGAGGAAACAAACCCACTAATTAGCTACCCTGAGTGAGGGAGACTCAGCCCCTGAATGACACACCAAATCACACAAAGTGCCTGTACAAATAAGTGTTAACACACAGAATCCCAGTACAAAGCAAAGAGATTCCTAACAGACATTTAAGACAGGAACTTAGGTAATAAAGGTCTGTACTTCCAGTGCCACTCATTATCACCACTCAGAGTTAAGTATACTTCTCAGAGAAACTGTGTAAGCAAATATTTGCTTATAACTTGAGGATCCACCCTTTTCTAGGGAATCAAAACACAAACATGAAACAGGTAAAAGTTTTGCAACATGTCCTTTACAATACCTTTTAAGACAGCTTTACACTAGTTTTCTCTACAGTTGATGTTAGATTTTACTAGCTGACAGCTTTACTTAACTGAAAAGATGCTATCCTAAAGTACTACCTCAATTCAGTAGTTGAAGAAAAAACTGACTTCTACTATTGCACTGAGTATTTTGAGAAACAAGAGCGGGACAAACAGAAAAGCAAAGGAAGCAAATGGTGGGTGCACCAAACAGAACCAAGTGACCAGAGGAAAGAGGGAAAACTTCCTGTTCTCTTGGAGGCCTCAAAATTGATAACCTCAAATTCACAGATAAATTATTTATACAGTAACAAGATAAAAGAAAGAAAAAAAGTTGAGACAAATTGAATGCTACAGTTTGACTGACAGGAGCTGTTTTACTTTATATTCAAATGACTGCTACCAATTATGTCACAGACAGATTTTCTGCATGACTCAAAACTAAATAAAAAAATAATGCTATATGCAATAAAAAGAATGTTGATGTACTATTAAATTCAAATAGGTACAATACCCTCCACTTAGCTTTGCTTCTATTTCCATCCCCCCATAGAGACTGCTGCATAATATTTCCTGCCTGCATTAAGAGGCTGAAATGCGCTAGCCTGTGTTGTAAAGCATTGCTTGTCAGACCCCAAGTGGAGTGTTACCCCTGGAGTGTTACAGTAACAGTCATACCTTCATTCTTTGCAATTGTTCTCTAGTGAATGCATGCTGTTTTTGTAGTGACTGATATTTTATTTTCACACTGATCAGCTGTCGCTCCATTTCTGCCCTACGGTCCTCCACCTACAGAACATTATTAACAATTATTACTATGAAAATTGTAACACTTGCCATTCGGATGCTGAGCTTTATCACAAGGAAGTTACCCAACAACCACTGTTGGTCTTGAAAACAACATTTTTCTAACAAGAATCCTTGAAAATATCTGCTATTTTCATTACTTCTGAGACCAAAATAAGACGACATTGCTATAGCAGCTGAAGCCAAATCAGCTAACTGTGATAGAGGTTTTTATTCTTGTTTTTTTGCTAGCAGAGAAAAGCAACATTTATTCTGCTTCAGTGGTACTGTAGCACAGATTTGTCCATGGGCATCAGAACAGGTTATCTGGGAAAAATATCAACTTCAAACCAATACAACAGATGCCCTGGGCGTGATCTGAAGACTACTTTCTATCCATTTAACACCAGCCGAACTATTAATCCTGTATTAATTCTAAAGCCCTCTCAATTTCTCACACAATTAGCCATTTCCAGTAAGTTCTTTGAATCTGCAGTTATCATGACTTTTTAAAATTTAATGTGTCCAGCATTAAAGAAGGGTCACCAGCTGAACAAAATTTTTTAGAACTAAGAGCTACAGACAGAACTGTCATGAACCCTCAAAGGCCCCTGGTCCTCTTTACCAAAAACCAGGTAAATAAGACACTGCATTAAGGTAACCATCTCCCCAACTTTAAAGTGGCTCTAATTTCCCACCCTCCCCATCAACCATAGGTCCATTCCCTGGCACAGTTGGAAACTGAAGTAATACCTGAGGAATGGAGACTCAAGCCTGCCAAATGAGAAACAGATACTCAAATATATTCAATACAACATAATAACTAAGATTTACAATGAAGTGTTTCTTGTCTCCTCTGGACATTCTCAGGTGTGGCATAATTGTACCTCAGCAAAGAGCGAGTTGCCTTTACTTGTAGGATCCAAAGACTGCTGTAGTGCATGATCCAGCTGGACCTGAAGCTCTTGATTAGCCTCACGAGCTTTCTAGAAAAATTCCAGAGTTACATAAGACTATTAGGAATCAGATATACTGGTTATAACAGGTCAAGTTTTATCTCTTTTTCATTTCTTACACTTCTATCTCACATTTTATTTTGTACGGCAGTTTTTATTTGTATCTGTAGTTTTGCACAGAAAGACAGACTTCCACTAGAGGGTTTAATATTTTGCTTGCTATTCAGGACAAGAGTAGGACCAAGTCCTTCAAAGGAAAACTTGGATGTTTATCAATTCAACATGAAGTACTGAGACCATTAGCCTTGCTGTGTTTGTCTACTCAAAGATTGTTCTGCGGAGTAAAGAAACTGAGACTTTCAGTAGAAAATATTAATTCAGCTGAAATAAACTGAGAATTCCATCACAGTGACCTGTGGAAAGTTTCTGTTAAGAGATTGAATTATGCTATGAAAAACTTGTCTATATAGAGCCATCCAGATATAATACCAATATAGAAAGTATTCAGCTACAAGTAATACCTAACTATCAAAAAGCAATTAAGCCAAAACACTTTCCACCCCAATGCTGTCTTGCCTTCTCCCTCCCCCAGATTCCTTCTCTTATTTCAGTGCGAAGCTACCACTAACTACTCATGGGATTCAGAGATTATCCAGCACCATTGTATAAAAGGAGCAGAATACCTCTAATGCATTGCAGTAGGAAACTATTTCTTTCTCCCTCTCTTCTTTTTCTCCCTGTAGGCGCTCCAGCTGATTACGTAAGTTGCTATTTACAAGTTCCAACTGTTCTTTATTGTATTGCAGTTCATTCAGCTTCTCTTCAACATTGGCCTAATGACAAAAATCAAAGATGAAATAACAGACTTACAAAACAAGATTGTAAACACAGCAGGCCTAAATGAGCCAAACGCATCTCTTAGCAGCAATTATTTTTAACACAAAATACTACTTTGAAAAGAGGTTGCATTAAAGTTCTGACTGTTACAGCTATCATTGTTTGCTCTATCGCTGTTTTCTTACTGCTAAACCAATATTAAGGTAACAATACATAGAAAGCAACTAAAAACGAAATGTGCAAAGGGCTTAATTTCTTAATTTTATCTCCAAGTAGATGACATTCCTTATAACCATGGATTAGTCACAAACCTTCACGCTTTCTAGTTCAGTGAGTTCCATCTGAAGATTGAGCATTTCTGAAGACATGGTCTCATGTACACGTTCAGACATCATATGCAACTCCTCCGATTTGGCAGCAATTATTTCCTTCTGATGATCTACCTTATGTCTCAGTTGTTTCTCTGAGAGTCGAGTTTCATCTAGTTCAGCTTTCAGGTTCTCCAACTTAAAGACAATTGACAATTCAGTGACACCATTATAGGAAGTTTTTCAAAATTTTTCAGTTCGTGTTCCTCTCAGAACACGTGTCACTTTCTTAAAAAGGCAACTTAACATTACACCTTTAAAAATAAGCTTTGAAAATTGATGCAGCTACACAGATGTTGTAAAGAAAAACAGAAACAAACTCTTATCCTAAGGTCAATAGTTTAAGTCTGTGACAACATCTTTTTGATCTAAAAAAAAGTTTTTTTTTTTTTTTTTTTTTTTTAAGGAAGATGTAGAACAAATACACTCACCTTGTTAATTATAAACAATACTTGTATTAAATGTGCTTGATCTTTTCCAACTAATTTCAGCTTCAATAAAAGCTATAGTTCAGATTTTAATTTTCTTTTATAATAAATGGCTTCAAAAGAGTATGAGCTTTGATCTGATTCAAATTACTCAATTTACATGGTAAAATAAGATAGCACTACACAACAAAGCTATTGATCAGATTTGTCTGGGTAATAAGCATGTAATTATGAGTTTGATAGCAATTGGAAAATTGGGTATCAGCAACATTTCAGTAGTATATTAAGTTCAAACCTTGTTTTTAAGGTCACTTATTTCTTGTCCATGAACTCTGACAAGCTCTTCTCTTTGTTTATCCAGTTGCATGTTTTGCTGTTGCTTGAGAGCATCACATTCAAAACTCAAGCTTTCTAACATTCTGCTCTTGAGTTCAATTTCTCTCTGAAGAGAATATCTCTCTTGTTCAAATTTCTGGAAAAAAAAATGTCTGCATGTAATATTCACAAATGCTTGAGTAACAATTTATTAGATACAGGCTCAGAACCAAAACACTATCTGTGTAAGGCCTTGAAACAGCACTGCTGAAGTGCTTGAATCCCATTTAAGGAATTGTGATTTCATATCCAGATTTCAAAAATCTAAGTCCGTTGTAAATTTTTAGTGCTTATCTTTTTATTTTTTCCCAAAGTGAATGGGCATCTTTTCAACAGCAGGGTGATACAACACTCTTCCAGATGGTCACACAAACCAAGCAAACCTTTGCTCTGTCACTAGGAAAAGGAGGGCAACCCACAGGCAAAAGCAGACCAGATTCAAATAAACAGTAGCTCTGAAGCATGGGCAGATGGAAAGTGCCTTGCAAAATTACTAGGAATATGAAAATATTTAACCTCTATTGTGTACTGTTTATACTATACTCTTTTCTGAGCTGTAAAGAAATTGACCCAGAATTCCTTGATATTTAGAAAACGTGAAACCCAATTTACTACTGAAGAAATAAATTTTACTAGCTTGGTTTTAATGTTATTGTTCCAGCTTTAAATAGTACAGAATTTGCAGGGAGAAACTTTGTAATATGATAACATAAATAAACTGTTTAACATACACAAAGGGCATGCTCTAAAACAAATGCACTTTAGAAATTACTATCCATATCATACTAGATGTGATTAATTCTGCATGATAGTGAGCACAACACCCACGAATATCTTACACACTGATATAATATTAGCTATAAAATTCTATAATTAGCTCTCTTAGATATATTAGCCATAAAATGGTGCCCAGTAACTTAGAGCAGGAAAAAAAGAAAAAAAAAAATCCTCCCTACAATTGCCTAAATGAAAAAGTTTTACTAAAATGAACCTAAACTCTCAAGTACACTAAAACATCTGTTTTCCTGAAAAGAGTTAGACTGAAATCAAAAATATTGACTTGGGTCTTATTCCAAGAGTATAAAACAGCACCTCAGTTTTGTCAGTCAATTCACGACGCATTTGATCCAATTGATTTTGAACTTCATTTTGAGATTCCAGTAAGTGCAAGCCATACTGTGCTGCCTTCCTTCGTTCATTCTCTGCTTCCTTGAGTTGTTGACGAAGACTTAAAATGGTTTCTGCCTCCATTTCTTTTGCTTTTATTGCTTCCAGACTACAAACACAACATGATAAACAAACATAAAAATATACTATAATGAATTATTGTAGTTAATCTGGGGGAAAAAAAAAAAAAAAAAAGATAAGATCTCTCTTAAGACGTCTTAAGCCAACAGAAAAACAAAATCTTCACCATTTTCCATTGAACAGTTATTAACAGTTAATTTCGCATGCAACTGAAGCAGCTCCTAAATAAGCTTTTAAGAATAAGATACCTCATCACCCTGTACTAAGCAAAAATAAAGGCAATGCACATATAAAATACTCCACATAAAAAGTGCATATCAAAACCAAAGCAGTTCTATGCTAGAACAATTCCAGCGGAGGCCTTAAGCTTTGCAACAGTTAATCGTTCAAACTTCCAATTGTTTCAAGAGGCTATCTCACATAGAATCATAGAATGCTTAAGGTTGGAAGGGACCTCTAAGGATCATCTAGTCCAACCCCCTGCACACGCAGGGTCACATAATGTGACCTTTCACATAATGTGAAAGCATCCAGAAAAGCAGGTAACTACAGGGTACAAACCAGAAACACAATTTCTGTATACCTTGCCCCATTACACAGCAGACAGAATGTGTTTACTATAAACACAGAGGTCATCTAGTACATAGACATCAAGCCATATATAATGGACAAGAAGGCAACAATCTAGAAAATAACCTCCTAAAAATGCTATTATGCATGTAATATGACCGATAAATACTAGTGTTATCAAAAATAGCACTAGCACAGAGGAGAGAGTTATGCCAAACTCTTCATACAGTTGGATAGGTTATAAATCTGCCAGTTCTCAGTCTTGCACCAAAGACTGGTGCTCAAAAACAAGAACAGAATAAACCTGGACCAGCTACAACATTACTTGTGCATTTAAGTAACACTTAAGATTCATATAGTCAGTCGTATTAGCAGAATATTCTACTCCTAATGACATCACATGGGATATACAAACCAGTAGAGGAGGTGGAAGAAGTGAATTAAGAAGTGCCTTGCATCACTGCTCTTAGTTGTAAATTTGGATCAGTTTGGGTAACATATCTGTTTGCCAGAGGTGCTGCTATACCGTATTAGCCATACTTTTCACAAAATTCACACACCTCTACCTTCATATCATAAAACATAAGTAAAGATAGCGTTTACTTTCCAATGAAGTAAAATAAAAACATGAAAACACACACACACAAGCTAAAAGGAGTTAGAATAACTTCATGGTCTTGTACAGCAGCCAGCTCCCAAACTCAAAACCTAATAAGTCTGCACAGTGAAAAAAATCCTATTACGATTAATTGCCAAGTGCTTCACCCTCCACACAGCATAAACCAAGAATTTTCCCTCAGAAGTTATACAGTGACAAGTATAAAACAACAAAAAAACTGTAGTCTTTTCCCCTCTCCCCCCCCCAAAGTCAAGGTTCATAATTTTTGCATTGCCCCTCAAAATTAAACTAACTCTTAACTGAAGATCTTCCTCAGCATTTTTTGTTTTTACATATGCAATTTAATTGTAGCCATTTCTTTTTGATATATACATTACCCTTGTGAATGCTAAAGACGCTTCTCTTAATTGGTACCAATTTCCACAGTTTAATAAAGGAAAGCTCATAAATATGAGTCATCACTGTGCTGAAACACAGTGCTGAAACACAGTAATGCCTTCACATTTGTTGCTAACTTTTATGCAATAAAAGTACTTGTAGAGTTTCACAACTTCCTGTCTAAACAAAATTAATTTTATCATTTTATCATACAAAAGACCAGGATACAAAACCGGTGCTACTCTCTCAATAACAGCACAGAAATTATCAAATTCTATTTTTCAGGTTTTCAAGCATTTGTTCTTGTTATTGAACATACATCATAGACTTGATCTGTCCAGGCTTTGAAGCTTCACATATTCACAACCATATTCTGCTATGTTTGAAACACTAGCATAGGAGGCTGTCACAAAAAAAAAAAAAAAAAAAAAAA
>VZSV01000116.1:2238642-2273571 GCA_013398735.1 Nothocercus julius
AAAAAAAAAAAAAAAAAAAAAAAAGTTGTCTAGTCTGGATGAATATAAGCTGCAGTTATAGCAATGCTCTTCATAACAGTCCTTTCCCGAACCAGCCTGAAGCCTGTGGCTGTCAAGAAAAATGCAGATCTCTAGTTAAAGCCCCATACAAATGCAAATCTTTTTCAAATCTCACTTAAGGAAGCTGTCAGATAGTTGAGAAACAGCCAGATTAGGCAGGGCTGCCAAGGGACAGATGCTCTGATCTTAACCTGGAGTAACGAAACACACTACACCCAGGGTGATCTACTTCTAGCACATATTTAATTTCTAAAGGGTGTTTGGGAATCTTTCCCTCCCCTCTGCTCTTTTAGTCCCTTTTGCACTCTCCTCTAGTCTTCCATGCAGGATTCTTGTATCTTAACAAACCATATACTAGATGTTCCCTAAAAGGATTTTAAATTTTTGGTTTCTTCACACCCAAAGAATGGATGAAAAAAAAAAGAAAAAAAAAAAAAAAAAAGGTTTCCCACTATAGCAGAGAGTATATACACTATGCCAGCTATTTGGAAAACAGATAAATATAGCTTTTCAGGCACTGTAGGAGCACAGAGACCCTCAACTTAATCATCTACTTTGGAGAAGATTAATCTGTGAGCTCCAGGCAGCTTTGGTCAGAAGCCTATAATGAGATAAAGCAGAGCCAATGCTTGCAGTTTCCAACCATTGCTGCAATAAGTCATTCACGAATCCTGTTTCCAAATACACCCAGAAACCCAGACAAAACCAGTATTCAAAATAGAATTTATCAGCTGAAAGAGAGTTCTGGATTTTCTGTCTCTGCCAGAGTATCACACGTGAATATCCACAGCAAAAAGGAAAAACTCTTCTCAAAAGCAGATCTAACTCTGTGCTTTATGGTCCCTCTAGTCACTTTGCAAAAGTAACCAGTCCCCATATATTTATGAGGAACTACCAGTTACTCACTTTGGGTTGGATGGCCTCAATGACCTTGTGGCGGATCCTGTACTGAAGGCTCCAGACCTTGTTCACTCTGTTGTTTCTGTCCTCCTAGATGAGGGGAGGAGATGAGAGGCTCTGTCCTGGTAGGCAAGTACCCGCTATCCTAGAGCTACCAGACAATCCCATGGGGGGCATCTATCTCTATGCTGAGGACAACTCATCATATGTCACTTCAGAAGCACTTACAGATGCTTTCTGACCACTGTCAGTAAGCAATACCCTTTCTACCTGTTCAGAACAAGTGTTCCCCCTATAGCTCATTCATGTCACTCAAGGGAGACTATTTCTTCACCTACCCGACTTGGACGCTCGACAACAGAGTGAATTTGTGAGCTACTCAGCTCCCTCAGAACATATTTGGGGGAGCTGAGAACAAAGGAAAAGAAAACAAGCATTAAAAAGAAAATCTACCGCTAACCTGAGCTTGCAAAGACTACAGGCCGCTGGCTCCTCCGCGCTCCGTCCTGCTCAAGGGCGAGCACTGCGACCGATCCGGCGAGCCAGCAAAGGCAGAAACCAACACCCCCAGCCCGCCAAAGGTGGCCAAATGGGAAAAGGAGCACGCACGCAGAACTCGGAGCTCCCAACGCAAAAAAGCGAACCAACCCATGCGGCACAACGGCCTCACAAGAAAATAACGGCCGCTGGACCTCCCGTCTCCGGACGAGGAGACGGCCGCGAGCGGCGCTACCCGAACCCAACGGCCACGCAACCGCCACTGCCGCCGTTCAAAACGGCCTCCGCCGCACCGCCCAACTCTCGCGAGATCTCGCGGCGTCTCAGTGCGCTGGCGCGGCGCCCCGGCCGCCTGCATAAAAAGGCGCATGCGCGGACCGCGCGCGGCTATAGCGGTCCTGCGGGGGCGGCATTGCGCGCGTGCGAGCTCGCGTGGCGCCGGCGGGCGCCATCTGCCGAGGGCTCCGCGCGCGGGCGTCGTGCTGGGCGGTGCGGGCGGGGCTGTGCCCACAGCGGGAAAAGAGGAAAGGAAAAAGGGAGACTCTGTAAGAATAGGAGCTGTGAGTGTTCCAGGTATTCCAAGCAGGTGTGCGGCAGTGGCGTGGGGGGGATGGAGCAACCAGTTTTGCAGCCACAGGTGTTTGTTCCCACCTTGCTCAAGGAGATGATGGCACAGAGTAAGTGATGGGCTAGGAGTGAGGGGGCTGCTGGGAACCCCCAGAGACTGGGAAGGGTTGTTACCTGGAGGGAATGCTCTCTTGTGGTGCAGTTTCTGCTTGGACACCAGAATGCCATAAGGGCTCATTTTATCCCCCAGCCTGTTTTCCTCATGGAGGAAACCCTGTCTGTTGGGACCATGCAGCCTTGGAGAGGCAGTACAGCTATCAGGTTGAACCAAACCAGGTTGAAACTGGGTTTCCTGCTGTGAACACGCCAGGGCCCTAGCTCACCCTCCAGGTTCCCAGGAGCTGTGTGCTCCATTGTACCATTTGTAGCATAGCTCTCCCCTTCTAACTCTGTGTCCTTTCTCCCTAGGCTGTTCTAGTTTTTGCTTGTCTTGACTGCCTTCACCTGGTTGCAGGTACTCCTCTCTGCTTCCTTTGTATGGTCTTGGTGCTGTTTTCCCTCCTTACTTGGCAGTGAGCCCTTGGTTACAGCTTGTATGGGGTGTACACCCCACAGCTAGGACTGGGTGAAAGAGTGTTTTGTGTTTTCCTCCAAAATTTATTGGATAGAAATATTTCGAAGCAAATCTTGACTGCAAAGAAACATGCCTCTTCCGGGGGAAGGTTGAATTCAAGCAGCAGGTTGTAAGTGGATGCAGAGGTAACAATCCTATTCGGAACAATCAAGATAAAAATAAATATCTAAGTCTTAAGATAAAAAGGTGCTTGGAAAGTAAGGACATGGTAGAAAAGTCCATAGAGCATGTTGGCAAAAATAAAATATAATTGTACAATTTTGTCAGAAAGTGTTGGTTTAACTTCAGGTAATAGAAACGTGGTTATAAATCAGTGTAAAATGGTCTAGACAGGCAAGAAGGGTAAGTTGACTAAAACAGGTTCAGGAAACAAGAGAATTCTCTGCTCTAATCGTGAGTATGCTGCATTCACTATGTGCCTAACTACTCCAAATACCTTGAGCTTAACCCCTCCCCTTGTTTTAAAACAGGGATAACAGTGACTTAATTAACAAATCCATGTAATTCTCCTTACAGTTAATGTGAGTATAGCTTGCTGATTACTGTACCAGATCATAGTCATTAAGTCTGTCACTTATGGTATATTTTGGCTTTATGAGGTCAAATGCTTCCTTCTTTTGCGTTCTCAGCTAGGAAAAAACTCTCAGTTTTCATGTTTCTATTCAAGTTAGATGGCATTTGGTCACTGTACCTTGCCTATGTAACTGTGTATTGGCTCTTAGAATCCTTTCTTCTGTGTATGGGCTCAGTAGCACTTCTGGTGTTCTATGCAGACTCTAAAAGTCCATTTGTTATCCTAATTCATAAATGTTCCCTGGGTATGTAGTTTTGTTTGTTGATATTTTAGGTAGCTAAATGTAATTAAAGTGCATTGCCAAACTCAGATAAAATGTAAAGGCATATCTTTAAAGTCTAGGGGGCAAACATTTCTTGTAAGTAATGGAGTAATTAGAGAAAGTAGATGGATTCATTTTGAAGAGGAAGATTCTTTCCCCTTCTGTGTATAATAGTAAATTATATTTTAAAGAGTCTGTCCTAATCTTTTTTTGGTAATTGCTCAGTGAATTTCGATGATGTTCTGACAAATGCTTTCCTGACTAGAGTGCTGTAGGAAGCCAGCAAATGACTAGCAGCAGCCTATTAAGAAGCAGCTAATTGCTAGCTGCACAACAAATCCAGGGTTTGATAAAATGAAAACTTGTTAGAGCATTAGCTTGGTCATGTCCTTGCCCTCAGTATTTAAGAACACTTAGTTTTACACAGTTTGAAGCCATGTTTGCTTGTTAGAGCAAACTCATTGAAGCCCGGGCTTAACTCCTTTCACATTTTAAATTGGCCTATCATTAAACTGATAGGGTTTTCACTTGGCTATGTTTTTTGAGATGAGGCATCTTCCCCTTCCAATAAGTAGAATTCTCAAGTCTATATGTTGTAGTTGATTACTGTGAATTCTGCGAGCACTAATACCTATCTTAAAAAGAACTTGAGTAGCTCAGTAATTACAGGAACAGATCGGGAGCAAGTAGCATACTGTTTTTAATCCTCACTAAACTCTTAGTGACTGACCTCATCCAAACCACATGATCCCACTATTTCAGTCATCCTTGCTAAACAAAGAAGTGTTTTGACTTTTTCTTATTCATCTAATCTGTTTAGCCTCTGTGGAAACCACTATGCATCTCTTCTGCTAACTAGGGCTTATTCACCTATCCCTAAACTAGCATAATTTTGTTGCTCATCATATCATTTATTTCCTGTATTTTACCTGTTGACAGGCTACATTTTTACCAAGTGTCCTTTATAGTCCATCCTTATATTACTACCTACGCCATAGTATTGGCGTTGGTAGGGCTATCTAGGCCAATAGCAGATACTCAGTCTTACTAAGCCTACTTTTTGGGGGGAAGTAATATAGCTTCATTTAGATTAAAGCAATAAGATTCAAATTAAATTACATTTTTATATATTTTTCAGTACAACAGTTGGATAGGACAGTTATTTTGAATTAGGATAGAGTTTATTGTTGTAAAGAGCATCTATATTTTGCACAGGCGTTTTTAACACAGTTACTATGCTTTTGTAATGAAATGAAGTACAAAGAGGTATTTCACCGTGAAAACCAAGTTAGCTTTAATCTGAACCCATTTCAGGCCTTTTATAAAGTATCTTCATTTTCTGTAAGAACTAGAACTGTGCAAATACATCAGAAAGGCAAAGGAAATTGTTGTCCTATATCCTATGACTTTGATATCTGACAAAATCTATATGTTTAAAAACATATAAATATGTTCTTAAAACAAAACATAGTAAATCAGATTTTTGCATTGTAAGTGCTGCTCAATAAGGTTTTTTTGCATTTTATTCCTACACCATTATACTGAATTCCTTGTTATCCTTTACTTGGTCAATTTATGATCTCCCAAGTAGTTTTGAAAATGTTAATTTGCTGTAATTAGTGGGTATATAGCTCTATCACATGGCCAAAAAGAAGGGGAATAAAAAGGAAAATAAAGCATTGTAAAAGTGGTATTTGAGTGCATAAATATTTCATGACTTCAGGAGCCCTTCTTTCTTTTAAAATCTGCTATTATTGAAAGATAGCTTTATGAAATGTTCAAGACATGTTTTCTTCCTAAAGGATCTAAGTTAAATGATAAACATAATTTCACCTTTTGCATAAAGCATATACTATGAACTGCAAAAAGTTATGATTTGTAGTGTTCTAACGTAGGAAAACATGAAAAATTAGAAGGCGTGTTTTCTTTGATTGCTGTACAACTGCCTGAAGGTTTAAACTGTAGAATGTTGAGTTTTTGCATCAGTACTATAAGCATCACTGGATCTTTTAAAGTGAGGTTTAGGTGAGCATGCTTTTCCTAGGTTGTAATAAGAAAGGATAATGAGTTGAATTGCACTTGTTTGTTTCTGTACTAGACTTTCTATTTTGGAGGGTGCTTTTAACCACTTCTTGACTTTGTCAAAGCGAATACTTTGATACTTCTAATGCCTCTCCCACACTCCAGACTGCTTTTTGACAAGTCAAACAGTTAAACAATTTCTGAGGTAAAACTAAGGGATTCTTTCTTATTCTTAAGAAAGCTTAAATGATATTTTTGGGGACTGAGTACTGCTGTGGCTGCTATAGAATGGTATAATCTGAAATGGGACCACATGAACCAGATAAAAAAGGGTGCTTTAAAGTCTGATGAACTTAAAATCTGCCCATACACAGAATTGCAAGTTGAAAGGTTTTGATTTGAGGAGTTTTTTGGTACTTTGTGCACTAATGATTCATTTCTCTTTTCAGTCACCTGCTTGCCTAAATTGTTAAAAGTGCATCCCCAACCACGGCTACTGAATAGCTTCATTCCTGGAATGGCAGTCTGGAATGACTCAACCTATTGAAACCTGGCCAGCAAGCAGCTCTAAGATACTGTCCAAAATGCCTGGGAAAGGTTTGTATGCGCATGTATGTATGTATATATATATATGTGTGTGTGTGTATAAAAATTTCTAGTGGAGGTGGTTTCCTCATTGTAAAATACTTTACTTTTGAGAACAAAGTGGTGAAATAAAAGCAATGGAGTAATATGGACCAAAAATAAGATAATTTGTAAAGTTTGAACGGAAGGGTCTAATCACTTGAATATACTCTTTCCCTAGCCTGGTATAATATTCTGACACTTTTAGTCCTAGCTTTATTTACCATGTGGTTATAGTAATTAACAGTTTTAAAGACAGATCTATTAAGGTCAGAATCAGAGCCTCATTTTTATTCCAAATAATCCAGTTTTGAATGATAATATTCCACAGAGTGGATTTGATTTGTGTTACATATTCCTGATGTGTCTTTATATACAAGACTATTAAGCTTGTATGTTTGAGTGTGGGATGTTACAAAATGTCTCAGTCACTATGGAATGTAACCATGTTTGCTCCTTTATTTTTGTTATGGAGTCTTTAAGAATAAAATGAATCTTTTTACATGGACAAATTATGTTGCTGAGTAGCCTGGAAGATCAGCACATGGTGCATAAAGGAGATATAGGCTCACTATATCATGTAGTATAAGCTGTGTCAGATATCCTATTTGGATTTAGATGGATTCATCTTGTGTTTTTCTTTAAGGTTCAAATGTGCTTCAGAAAAAGAAAAATACTTCTATAGCAGTTGTAAAATCATGATAAAATATCAGGTGACATACATTTTTTTTGTCAAAGTCTTTACTTTGGCAGTATTTACTAGCAAATACCAATGTAAATTTTACAAATTGTATTGAAATATCTCAGCAACAAAAACATGTAAATGTTTCCTTCAGTAAAAATCAGAAATGTTAGCAGTAAAACACTTATCATAGATCTCCTTTCTACTTGCTTCTAGGGAACTTGCTGATTTCCATTTGCTTCTAGGGAGCTTGCAGGGTTATTTCAAATAGCTCAGTATTAATAGAGCAGGGCAAGACTTAAACTGTTGAACAGTTCCTGGTTTGGTTGGTTTGAGACAAAATCATTAGTATGTCTTAAGACATTCCTATTTAAGGCAAACTATCAGGGATGCTATTTCCTGCTGATGAATTCAGTGTGGAGGAAAGACTAGTTCTCCTTGAAAGATTCTCACTAATGAAGAAAGAATAAAGTGGAAGAGAAGCTAAAACACAAATGGATGTGACAGAAAACAGCTGAACTAAATTAGAAGTTGCAGTGACACACCTGGATTGTCTTTTTATCACGATTGTGTACTTCCTGTGTAGCCAAGACAAGAGTACTACCAAATATGTTGAGTTCTGCATTACTTCTGTGCCTTTTAATTGCTTTTATTATATTTTCTTAAAAAGTTACTAGATCCCTATAAAATGTATTTTCCAATAATGTGAAGTTGCCTGTTAAACTTTTTTATGATCTTAGTGAAACTTTAAAACCCACTAATAGCTCTGTGACAGAGGTAACTACTATAGCCTTTTTCAGATGGTTAAAATCAAGCATAGCATTTGCATTTTTAAGTGTAATTAAACAGAGGAGTGAAAAGCTTTTAGCTTTGTGGCGTTTTTTTTTTTTTTGCTGCTGGAGAAATGGATCAACAATTCATACATTTATGTGTGTGTATACATATGCATGCACAACTAAAATCCAAAATATAAATTAGCAGATATTTTCATGTGGGTTTCTTAAACAGCTGTTTCTTCTTGATCATAGCAATCAAAATATAGCTAGTCCTCCTGAGTTTTCTCTCTTGGAAATAAGATGTCAAACGCTTTATATTTGAAGCGTGATTGCATCAAAGAATAGCAATAGTAATGAGACACTGATAACACAATTAGTCTTTTTCTCTGTGGTATGCAGAATATCTTGGTAATTTTTCAGGATCTCTTTTACATTAAGTGTGTGCTAATTAGGCTGAGCAGCTAGGATCTCTCTTTGGGTAAATGATCATGTTTAGATGAGTAATAGGATTTACTAAATATTTCTGAAATTTTCTCTTTTCAAATGCACCACTGAGTAAGTAATGTACCACTGGATGTCACTGTCTTGCTACGAGTGCAGAGCTCAATTGGGTAAAATGAGTATTAAAGCAGTTGAGTATTAGAGCAGGGATTTAATGCAAAAGGATTGTAGAAGAGGCAATATAACTAACTAGAGTTAGAGACAAAACATTCCAGTTGGTGAAATACTGAACTTTTCATAGTGTTTGATATGAAATTTCTAATACAGGGAACCTGGTTAGGAAACTAGATTCTGTATGGGAAACAGTGGGGCAAATTCCTACAGAAAGGCAGGCTCCTGACCTGGTAGTTGATCTCTCACCACTATAAAGCTAAACTATGGGTACTACTTGATTCCATGTCTGTGGAAAAAGTGTGTGTTACATCATGAATATATTATTACATATATTCAGTTTATGGTGAGGTTGGTATTTGTACTTGTTTCTTTACAGTTTTATTAATATTTTAGTGATCATTGTATATTGGGGAATATTTAAGTAAACTTTTTGTAACAGGTTTGTGTTTTGCCTTTAGCTTCATTATGTTCTGCCGGTTGGGGAGGTGGGTACTATTGAAGGCAAGGAAGTGCTATATTGTGTCCCATGTATTTTTGTGCTACTCTGAGGTATAGACATAACCTGGGTGGGTGATTTCTTCAAGAAAATTCTCCTCAGACATTCCAGTGATGCAAATTCAGTTGTCTTGTTTCTTTACCTGACAACTTTAAAAATGTAGCTTATTAACTGACTCAAAAGAATTGTCACCTAAAGTCATACTGCAGTTTAAACTCTATTAATAATGATGTAATCATGAAGGAGGCATTAGATGTGCCATGATTTTGCTGCAGAATATGTATATCTGCACTTGTCTCTGAGGCTGACTTGGTTGCTTCAATGAACCTCACCGTAGTCTGAACTTTGGACCTCAGGTAGAAGATCCTGTTTGTTCTCCTTTGTGCCCCAGCTATGAAAATGCAGTAACCTGTGTTATTAGAAATGGTATAATTTTTTAATTGATTTAATGCTTTTTAACTTTTTAATGAGTCCCACATAACTTTCCAGTTATTTTCCTTTTTTTGTCGTTCCTTTAATCGTATCGTATCTTCAGACACTCCTTAATTTATCAGTCTAAGTAGCTTTTAACTTGCTTGTTGAATTTAGATCCTTATATTGAATTCAGAAGAATTTCACAAATACAGTTTCAATCTTTTGTTCTTATTTTAAGGCCCGCAAACAGGATGCTTCACCTGCCCATGGGGTTTGTTTAGAGAGATTTTTTTTTGAATACTTTTAAGGGCTCTTAAGCCTCAGTTCAAAGCCCTCCCATTTGCATGATCCCCAAAATTCATGAAACTTGTTTTCTTGTGCATTTGTTTTATGGTGGCTTTTAAACTTTGTCTTTGCTTTGTCTTTCTGTTTGGGGCATACTCTTGTAGGGCTCCTAAGCCAAAATTGGCAATAGCAGGTATGTTCTCTTCCACCTGGCTGCCTATTTTCATGGAACCTGTAGAAACTTGGTGTTCTTACAGGTGAGCCAGCTGTGCTCGTAGTCAGTGAATTCAATAGCTAGGGTAAGGGAAGTGCAGATGCTTGTGCTGTGGTTCTGCAAGCTATTTAGGTCAGTGTAAATGTGGGCTGCAGCTGAAGAATTTGGTCACTGCCTTTTCCCAGTCCCTGGCTGCTTGCTTGGTCATTAATAGTAGTAAAAACAGTTGTGCAGGTTCTCAGAGAATTGATTGAACATGAAAACTAATCCAGCCTCAAGGGATAGTAATAATACAATGTCATGTTCTGTGTTCCTGTACTGACCCTTTCTGATTAAAAAGCTGAATTCCATGATAGCGGTCGTTCTGATTCATGACTTTTTAAGCTGTACCTTCACTGCTATATCATTTAGACTTAATTAAATGACTTGAGGGAAATTAGAAGAATACAGTGCAGGTATTAGTATTTCACATTTAATGTTTATGCACTGTAGAAATTTAGTACATTTTTTTCTTTGATTTTATGTTCTAATTGTGTTTTGAGTGAATTCAGGCTCCAGCATAGAAGATGGAAGCTCTTCCATATGGAATCTTTATTATCTGTAAATCCAAGATGTGTGGAATAATAATTTACTTGAGCACTATGCTGTTTTTGTCAGCTGCGATACATATAATTATTTGTACAGGGTGGCATAGCAGAATATCACTTCATGCTGTGAAGCTGGAGCTTTTATGTGAAATGAAACAAGGTCTTACCTTTTGAAATGATTGATTTGCTATTACTTGCCCATTGCAATATCCATGCTCATCCTAGAAGAAAAAAGAGCTGTGAAGGGCTCTTTTAAAGGCAAAGATGAACCTCAAAGCTTGTCCATAGACCAGACTGAAGTAAATTGGTTAAGCTGTGTTGTACTGCATGTTTCAGGGTTCTAGGATGGGAAGCCCTTTGCTCTTAACCATAAGGACATGGATCTCCAGAGGAACAAATGGGAATTGCAGTCAAGTCCTGAATATGAGGACCATATTACTACTAATTCTTTGGTGGATATTTCTCTAGGTAATCTACTTAGCTTAAAACTAATTTCACTTGCAGATCTGATATGACTCAATTAACTAGAGTATATTTAAATTAGCTTTATTGTAATTGAGATTGACACTGTTTTAGCAGATGAGTATAATACCTTTTAACACCTCTTCTCCCCCCCCTCCCCTTTCCATTCTGGAATTAGGGGATTATCAGATATCCCATAAAGGGTGTTTGCACTGTCAAACCCATTGGACAGAGACTGATCAAAATATTGTGCTTACTCCATCTAGCAGTTGTTTTGTTGTTGTTATTATTATTAAGGTAGATTGTGCTGAGATGGAAATTATTGCCACAAATCTTGTCAAAGTACAAACTGAAGAACCCTGCATTAGCTTTTTTCCAGGATTTAGGGTGACAGAATCTGCGCCTTTAAAGTGTATTATTATTGTGGGGGTCTGTACCTCATGTCGAGGAAGCTGACAAATTTTGACTTTAAATTTTTCTGCAAGTACAGTCAGCCTCAGTGTGACTCAGTTTGAGTACCTGACAGTTTAACTGCTATAAGGGCACATGTATTTATTGCCTTCGCTAAATTACTCATACTTGCACATGCTATTGGGCTGGCTGCTTTTCTGAGTGCTGTTTCCTCCAGGGTGTCAAATTTTATGCTTTGCCCACTTTGGCATGAAGTTCATCAGCTTCTTCATGTTTATACAGGACTTGGAGTTGCCATCCACCTGGAGAACAAGCAAAATTACTTTGCTAGGCTATGCTGAGCTAACAGTTTGCATGCTGCAAAACGCTGTCGTGTTAGCTGTGCTCATCAGCCCAGTATGGAAGTTCTTGCAAGAGAATAGCACAGTAGTGGATCAACCAGAATGTTTTTAACCCAGTCATTTATAAACTTTTCTTTCCCATTCTGTTGCACAAAATTTATTTCAGTAAAGGCCCTTTTGGTATATGCTGACGGAATTAATATTTCCCATCTCTGATCCTGTTTCCTTACAGTTGCTTTTGACTTTTTTGGCCTCTTCTGTCCTCACAAAATACAAACCCATACTGGGAGTTGATTCAGCCATCCTACTTCATGTCTTCATGTGTTATCAGTATTTGACCTTTGCTTATATTCTATCCATAGATCTCTTGGTCCTTGATTTCCTAAAATACTGGTTGTCCTATTGTTTTAAATCAAATGGAAACCTGTTACTCAGCCTTAAAACAAGTATTTATGTATATACTGTTTACAATTTAGGTGATGATCAGAAATCAAAGATGTAAAGCATTAATTTTTACAGACCTCAAGGTGGGTCTTTACTAATCATTCTTGTGAATGTAAGTCCTAACTAATCTTTATAGGTTTACTCTATTTTTTTCTTGGAAGAAAAAATATTTTTTCTTGGAAGCCACATAAAAGCCCAGAAGTATTGAAGTTATATTAATACTCTTTTTTAATCTAGAATCTGTAGAAGGACAGTTCATAAAAGCTTTTATAAAAGAAATTAGTGGTTGCTTTTAAATTAGCTTGTGGTTCCATTGTGATACTGTGTACTTCCAAAGATCATTTGGAAAATACCTATTTGCAAATGCATGTTCAGTGGGCTACTGAAGTACTCAATCAGCTGGCAAGAGATGTTGCCAAAAACTGCACTTGAGAAATTTTAAGTTATCACTGCTAAACTTTGTTCTACACCTGGTAATAAATTGATTGACTTCCTGGGGAGCATTTAAACTAGAGACTACTTCATTTCAAAGGCTTGCCACAAACAGTTAATGCCATTAAAGAATGTGTCAAAATGTCTTAAATCTCATTGAATTGTCACTTCTGGGGAAAGACTGTGCAAGTTATAGAGTTGCTAGCTGCATAATGACTTTTTTTCTAATGCCTTCTGCTGAGCCTCATGATTTTACATACTTGTCAGATGCTAAGATAGTAACATAGCTTATTGGGAGGTGTGTGGTTCTTAGGGTGGACTGCACTCATCTACTGAAGCAGTTAGCTGGCAAGAGAGCCAGCTTTCTAGTTTTGCTTCGGAGATTTAAAAATCTGTATTTGGCAAAAGCTCTAAATACCCCATACACTTGACATTCTAATCTGTGTTCTGTCTATTTAATTTGCATCATATTGACACTCAGTTGCTGCAAGTAATTTTGGGCCTGGAGGAACAGAAGCATATTAGAAGTTCTTTATACTGATTTCCTCTTTCAGTTCTGCAATGGCTACTGAATTAGTTCATTATTCCAGGGACTTTATCCACAGTGGTAGATACCTTTGTATTAGACTTGGAACTGCCTCTCCCTCCTCTCTTCACATTTGTCATTAATTTTTTCAAGACTTGTTCTCAGCCATGATTCTGCAAGATGAACCAGTCTGAATCTTTCTAAATTTAACCTTGTCTATCTACTGTGGTCCCGTGACAAAGTTCTGAACTATCCTATCCTTATTGTCAAATAAGTCGTCTTAGGATTCCAAGGGTTTTTTTTAAAGCTGTTGTTCAGCTGGACAATTCAAGTATAGTAGCTTAAAGCTTAAATTCATGCACCACAAAAGGTGATGGTGATCTAAAGTGGCACCTATACACATTGTACTTCATATATGATAGAACTGGATTTTTCAGCCTAAGTTCAGTGGATTACAAGCCTTATGGAAAAATAAGTGGGCTGGAGTTCTGGCATGTTTGTGCCTCTGGAAATACTCTATTTGAATAGACTGAAGCAATTGCTCTGCTGACTATTTTGTTATGTTATGTACTGAGGGAATTGCATGGTCTGTAGAGCATGCACTTTATAAGTTGGTTCAAGTTGCTATGGGATGTACTGTATGCTCTTCTTTCTTTATAATTTTTTAATATCCAGCAGGAACTGTCTTGGCAGTTACTTCCTACTTGGAGACTACAATCCCCTATTAAGGCTTTTCCTTAGGCAAACTTTAAATATGGTGGGAGGAGTAGGAAGATTCATCCACTGAGTCAGTTGTTTACCACAGGTTTTATTTTATTTGAGACAGTTGATGCTAAAACTATGTACACCTTTGTAGTAATTCAGCTGCTTTATTCCTGCTTTTCCTTCGGGGGGGGAGGGGGGAACAGAATCAAATGTGTTTCATTTTTAGGTAGAAAACTGGCAAAAGTTGACATAATTAACACTCCTTCCAACAGAATATGAATTAAAATGAATTGGAGCACATTGGATTTAATCTTTTTGGCTGGCAGCTTCAAACAAGCTGAGTGTTTGAAATAGTTAAATGTTGAGCACCTGCCTCTCCTCAGGAGTCCTGAAGATCCCAGCCTGCAGTACAGGCATTCAGATCCTGACCTATCTTGTCTCCAATTAATTTGTTGTTTTATGACTTTTAGCCTATTGTATGCATCTGATCTAGAGTCTAGAATTCACATTAGCTGTAAGAGCTGTTTCCTCCTTCGTCTTTGCTTTCAGTCATCCGGTTTCTGGAATTATAGGTGAGTGCAACAAGTTAGAGTATAATGTCTAAAGTAGCCATTAGTTTTGGATAGAAATTAGCTTTATTAGGAGTGTCTTTTCCTCTTGGGAGGTAGAATTGCAGAGCAGAGGGATTCCAAACATTGTGAAGATGACAATCTGGTCAGCAAAGGATTTTTTTGTGCTTTATTTTTTTTAAGCATTCAGCTTGTAGTTGAGAATGGAGAAAATTTGTTTATAAATTGCAGTTCATAATTTGCTCCAATTCCTTTTAAGTATAGAAACTTCTGATTTTTCAATATAAGTCTCAAGTGTAAGCTATTTGAAATAATCAAAAAAAGTACTTTATATTGATTTTTAGCTACATGTGGAATATTCATTGGAATGACTGATGTGGCTTTTATACCAACCTGGAAAATACTGTGCTTGTATATGTCTTAAACTGACAAACCTCTTACTAATATTTTTAATAGCCTGTTATTTCGTGGTGTGGTGGACATTGAATAGCTATAATTATGAAAGGAAAAGTAGCTCAGTGTGTAGAGCCCTTTACCTCTGCTGATACCTGCTTTTCAAGCTGAGAGCTCATGTGTTTGCCATTATCTTTAATATGCTTAAACTGTCCATTTGAAATTATACTGGATAATGATATGAAAGTTTTATACGAATTATGAGTTAAAATACCAAAATGGCAGAGACTGGTTTTACAGCAGCACTCCATGGCCGATCTGTATTTCAAGAGGATAGTTGGTGGGATGTGAGCACTAGAGGTGACAACTCAGACTCAAACACACAAAACTCCAGTTTTTTGAGTACTGAATAATGGAGGAGTCACAGAGGAAAGCAGGGTTTATATCCCAGTCTAGTTAATGAGTTTACTTTGGTCAGGTGATGATTTCTCGGACAGTGGCTGTTGCAGCCTGTGTTCCACCATGGGAAGTGGATGTGTTCCTAGGGAAGGTGGGAACAGTATAAGATCTGAATCAACAGCTCAGGAATAGAGCATCTATGGAAAGTAGTATTCTAGAAATTAGTTGTAAGGGAAGTCTTCTGTGGAATTTGATATTTTGCTCAAAACATTGCAAATACCTTATTTAGAAATTATTCCTCAAACAGCATTAAGTGCTTCAACAAAACAATTTTTAAATGTAGACAGAAGAAGCCATGTTAAGTGTTCAGCAGCCTCACTGCCAGGTGTTTGTGCATGTGTAGTTTTTTGTGTTTTTTTAAATTGTTTACCTCCAGCTGAGATAACCTTTGCCAGCATTTTGTATATGCTGTGTAGTTCTCATATTTATACTTAGAGAAAGTATAAGTCAAAACTGAAATACATATTATAAATCCTGTGTTATGTGATCATATCTTTGCATAGCACATACTGCATATCTTTATTGCATTAAAATATCGTAATACTCTACTGTTTTATCTTCTAAGCAACTGTTTTAAAGAAAACTGAAATTAGCCTGCTCAGAAAGATGGCTCTTCCTCGGTGTTATATGCCATAAGCAGGAACAGTGGCCATCTGCCAAACAAGATCTTTGGTGTCATGTCATCTAGGTGGTACTTAACCTTAAGACTTGCCCCTGAGCTGCTATCTCAGTATGGTGTGTGCTTGAGTGAGGGTTGGGGGTGTGGAAGAAGGGGCAGAGGACTCCAGTGTGCCCTGGGCAGGCACCACATCTGGGCTCTTCACCTGGACCCTGGGTGTCACACGCTGCTGCTGAGATGGGCCTTGTGAATCACCCTTTTCTTTGGTCTGCTGCCGTGGCCTGTGTTGCTCCTCCCAGAACAAGCGTAAGAACCACCTCTACATAGCTGTGCAGGGTGTGGACTTGTGATGCCTTGGGATTGAAACTCATGCTCTGTGGGAGTCTCTTCTTTTCCTGAAAGATACAGCAAGAAAATGGAAATTTGAAATTTCAGCATTTCCACTCCAGTGTGGAATGAATTTGTCACTGTATTTTAATTACTTTGCCTACTGCTAACTACTGCAGAAGTCTTTGCCTATTAGTTGATACTAGATTATTTGGAGATTTTTTTGTTTTGTGATTATACTGCTTTGATATCATGATACTGTAGTTTTCAAGGTCAAATGTTTATTTGATTTTTAGGTATAGAATAGCACACAGATTTTGACTGCCAAATTATGACATATTTCTCAAAGCTTATTGAAGTAGCTCATAGCAAATTTTTAAGTTCATCATGTCTGAAGATCTAGGGTGTTTTGTTTGTTTTTGTACTATAGTCTGTGGAAAATGGATTAATACTCTGGTTAGAACTATTAAAATGAAGATCACTCATCTACCTTTGACATGGAAAAAAAAGTGAGTAAAACTCGCAAGCAAACAAGGCAGGGCTAACTTCAAAAATGTTTGCGTAGCCCTTTCAGATGTAGCAGACCTCAGAGGGAAGATGTCAGAAAAAGCTCTTGAGGGGCATGTGCGAGTTAGATCTGTGGCAGTGCTGCTGCTGTGGTGCCCCTTGCACTTGGAACAAAACACGAGTTTGAAGTGACTTGTTTCACTGCATCATTAGTGCCTGTGTAAGGGAAATAGTCTCAGTCCTCCCCACTCGAGAGAGACAGGAATAAAATCCTTCACTGATAAATATTCCCAATACTTCTACTGCTCAAGTATCTCACCTTGATAGAGTATGCACAGAGCGTAGGTAGTTTAACTGAGTTTGTGCAAAGAAACATCCTTGCCAGAATGCTGAGTGTGACGACTGTCCTGCTGGGCTCCATCGAAACACAGCACGCAGGAAGGCTCCTCCAGAGACTGATTCAGAGAAAGTTCCCGACTTAGTAAATGTGAATTAGGAGTTTATAAATATTGCTGTTTCTCTGTATCCATTCTGGGAGGTGCCTTTGTGTCAATGGGCTACAGAAAGACAAGTACAGTAGCTGTTTTATGGACTGTTGTGGTTAGTCTTTGAAAACAACCTTGGATGAGTTAAAATTCTGTCTTTTGTCTTGGCCATGGTAATATTATCTGGCAGCCACTGAAAAAAAGGACTTTGCTGAATGGAACTGGCATGATTTACAGTATGGGATGATTCTTTTCAACATATTGCTGAAGGCTTAAGTAATACATGTCTTCTTTTAGATTTAACAGCTCGCTATCAGTTATTCCCTGACATTATTTCAATGCTAATTGCCAGGAGATAGTCAGATACCCCTCTGGTAGTGTTTATGTATTGGGATCATGGTGTTTAACTGCTCGAGTTAGGGCAGTTGACTGCCAAATTCTTAATTCTGCATGAAAGAATCTATCAAAATTGTAAAAGATAATAGCTGAAAGTTTCAATCCTACATTAAGCTAATAAGTGGTTTATTTACTATAATGTAGGTAGGTATGATGTTATTCAAGATAAACTGCTTGAAAGGGATTTTTTTTTTCTTTTAATAGAAAGCCAGGTAAATAAGTAGCTGGTAGATCACATTGGGCAAAGGCAATGTTTAAACTCCAGTATGCATTTGAAGTCTTTTTTGATGGTCTTGGTACAGAAACAAGGAAGTGCTAAGTACAGATGGCTTAAGACTGACAGTAACAGTCAAGTGCAAAAAGACAATCCATCTATGCTACTTGGGAAGAAAACTGTTTTTACCATTTGGTATCTCTAGTGTATGTCTAAGAGTGATTATTTTAGCATACTTTAAGGTTTTGCGTTCTGCAAGGAGATTTTGCTTGGATATCACAACTTTCATGCTGAGTTCATCTGTAGCTCATTATGTTTGAGCTGCATTCCTTGAATAGCTGCTCAGGTCTGAGGTCTAAATATCTTCAAATGCAGTGATCAAGTCTGTTTATTCCAGGTTCATATTCTGCTTTAACTTTTGTGATCAGGTTAGGGAAACTGAAAACCAAGAAGTGGTTTTCTTATGCTGATGCAGGATTGGACTTTCTCAGTGATACATTAAGCATAGATACCGGTAGGAGGATGGTTGATTTGCTGAGACTTCCTGCAGTCCTAAGTAACACAAAATGGATCTTAGGTATTTGCCTTTTCTATTTGCCGACTTCTTATTTGTACAGGTAATTCCATGGCAGATCTCGCTGTCTTCCCCTGCTTGTGTTTTTCCTCATTAGCTGTTTCATGTACTGGCATGCAGTAGAAGTGGAGGCTGCTTCAGGTTACTCTGAGAGGCCTTGAATGCTGTGAAATGAGTAGGTTATAAATGAATGCTTGTCATGGTATATAGACCACGGTTTGGAGTTAGTAATCTCAGCAAATCAACCCTAGGACCAATAGGAGATGTTGCTTATGCTTGGCCTCTGGGAAAGAATCAAAATAATCCCTCCTGAGGGTGCTGGGAATGACAAGGATCATACAGTGACAGGTATGTGCAGGAGTACTGTTGAGCCCTTTTATTTGTTTTGAGCCACTTTGAAATTCAGGTTAATAACATATTAACCCTTCATACAGGACACAGATTAGCACTTGATTTTTTTGTATTCACAGCAGCATTCTTTACACGTGCAAAGGAATATAGGAATAAAAGTTTTCTCGTGCTTCTAGTGCTGTTTTATACTCGAAACAAGCAAGTGATAGGAGCAAAAAGTTTTGTTAAGCTCAAGTTTAAGATGTGAATAGGAAAGATAGAGGAAGTAACTTAATGAGCAAACTGACCCTAAAAAGGTTGTCTGTAATTTTGATGTAATAAACATGTTTGTTACTTAGCAACGCAGGGATATTTGGAAGTAATTCCAGAATATTTTGTGACTTGTTATACAACAAAGATAAATTACCAGACCAGGAGCTGATGGAGCTCAGGAGATGTTTGCACTTGAGCTGAGATATTTACATCTGCTGTTCCACAGCAGACAGGCCTGGGCTGTGCTTTGGTGGTGCCCTGCTCTTAAATTAATCGTTTAAAAGCTAGTTTTGAAAAGCGCACACTATTTTAACTGCATGAACGTTCTCATACTAAAGATTCTAGGCATCTACTATTCAGCGCTGTTAAACACAGGGTATGGGTTTGATAGCCTTAGCTGTAAAGCTGTTGTGAAGCACCTTAATTTTTTAAGACAGAACCAAACCCAGGAACAACCAAGTCCCTTAGGGTTAAGTTCTAAATTTTCTTGCTTTTAAGTAAAGCAAAGCTGTGCTCTGCCTCATTGCAAGCACTAGGGGGCTGGAGAAGAAAGCAGTGTTGCTCTCTGTTTTTGCATAGTCCACAGTGCTGGAGAAGTAGTAAACCCCAGAAGATTTTTTTTATCTTTTTAAGTTTTAAAAAGCCTGAAGCCTTTCTGTGCAGGACAAAACCAGTGAGTTTGTTTTTGGAGTGGCTGTTGAGATTTCTCTGTTGCCCCATTGATTTGGGCTGGGTGGTTTTGTGCAGCACTGACGCACGCAGCCTTTGGCCCATCCTCAGCAGCCGCCGCACACTGTGCCATTGGCACTGTGTCTGTAGTGCTCAGGGAAAATGGGTCATTTTGGTGAACTTGTTGCCCTTGAATGGTTTGGCAAGTTAAATGAAGTATTTCTGGAGCACTTTGTTTTGGTAGAAGTGATTCCTTTTACAGCATGAGCACCAGCTGAGTATTGCAGGGTGACTTTTCTGACCCTCACATGGTGCCAGCCTCAGCAGGCATTTTGGAGTTCGGTTTTGCATGAAAATACTTAAATAACGCTTCAAACTCAAAAAGATAAAATCCGGGAAATGAACAGGTAGCTGAAAGTTGAAAGCTCCTGTGTCTGCTTGTGTTAGAGTTCTTTCAAATGCAGTGGAAAGAAGTTTATAAAATGTTTACTTCGTCTATATTGACTAATGATCTTTAGTTTATTGCACAATGCTGAGATGAATGAAGCTTCTGGTGTTCCTCATATTAGTTGCAATAATTATTTTTAAAATGTACTATACATTTTCACACTTGATAAAACCGGTTAGGAGAGAAAACTCCACTGATTTTTTTTCTTGGTTGTTGTAAGAGTTTAAAAAGACAGAATGGGAATGTTGGAAATCGTTTTGAAACATCCGTGCTCTGATCCCAGTGGGCTGGATGCTGCTCTCATCCTGGTTAGCGTAAGGCAGAAGTGTCCACTAAAGTTGCTGCCTTTCTTGTAATCTTCTTGTTTCCACAGCTATCTAATGCCACCATCAAGGTGTTCAGGGTCTTGTAGGATGTCACTTAAGCAACAGCGTGTATCTTCAGAAGGCCTTATGAAGCCATGTTGAGCTCATTAGCTGAGGCACTTAGTAAAGTTTAGAGCTTTTGTTTTGAGACCATGTAGTTTATCTGTAGGAATGAATCATTTGTATGATAGAGAAGTGAGAGGAAAAGATCTAGAATTGAGCCTATCTCACTTATGGTGGACATGTGATTCACAGCTTGGCAGCTGCTGGCCACAGGAGAATATGTAGCTATTGAAGTTTTTCCAGACAAATACCTCTTTTAACAGATGTTTTTTTTCTACCCCTCCCACCTCCCCCCACCCCCAATAAAATCACCTTTGGATCAAAACCTCTCTGACTTGGAAGATGTACTTCGTGATTAGAACAGGATGCTGCATTGCATTCTACTGATTCCTTTGGAGCCAGTGTAACTGAAAGCCAGATCTAATTATTTCACACTTTATGTAGCATCATGCTGAAGTTATGCCAACAGAAAACTTTGTGGTGAGGAATCCTGGTTATCAGCATCTGCAGTGTTAGCTGACCTGCATATGGGATGGGGCAGCTGTCATGCTTACTGCTCTTACTGAGGAGGCTTTAGGTTATTCTCATAGTCATTAGCTATAATTCCTTCTGACAGATCTCTGTACTTCGAGCTAGTAGATAAGTTCCTGTTTATATTCTTCAATTGCTCAAATGGGTATCTTCAGAAATCCTCTCCAGGAGGAAACCTCCTCAAAGCAGTTCTCAACAGGCGTCAGTTCTAGGGTTCGTTTGAAGAATTAATTTTAGTTGGCAGACTTGAGGTAAAATCATAATTAAGTGGTAATTTTCTGTATTCCTTTTTTTTAAATTCTAAAGGATAGAAAATGCACTCAAATAGGTAGGATGGAACTGACTCTAGTGTAAATTATGCTGCTTTCCAATCAAGTGATGATGGGATGAATTCTGAAACCTTGAGTAAATGGCATTTTTTCAGCCTGCTTCTTTGTATTGGATATCTGAGAACTGCATCCTTTATTTGGGTAACAACATTTTAACAGTCAAAAAACATAAAGTATTCAATAGTATTTAGTTCCTGAAAAAGAAATGCAACAGTAGGTGACTAAGATGGAAGGATAAGCAGAAAGAATTGGCTGTGCCCAGTTAGCCTACCTAAATCACTGATAGTGATGTCTTTATTCTGCTGTGTGCTTTCTATGCATTATCTTTTTCTCCTTTACTTGCAGATGAAGCTTGTGGTTGTGTAAGTGTTATTGTTTAGCAGGAATTAATATCTGTATTCATATAGGTATATAGGAATGCCTGTGTGTATTGTCATGTGTATAGTTGAAAGAATCAGTTGAAATAATGAAATGATGGGCAGCAAAAATAAAACCACTTTCATCCCCATCAGTATGTTTTCTTACTATATTCTTGAGCAATGAAGTGTAGTGTATTTATTGAAGAGTGGAAAATGCTCATTCAGGTTCAGGAAACTAAATAAAAATGTTGACATGAACTTCTCAGTTGTATCTCCTGTGGAGGTTGTTAGCTGTCTGTACAGGTCTGTGACTAGGTTCCTTCAGGCTGTTGTGGGACAGACATGAAAAGATGCATAAGACTATTTGAAGGTAGAATGAGAACTCAGAGCTAGATATAGCAGACGTCTCATCAGTATGGGTTGTTTCTAATCCTTGGGCACTTCCAAACCTTGCAGTTGTGTTTTCTGTGCCATCTGTGGCTGTTTCTATTCATATAACAGACTGCAAGGCATTAGAAGCTGTGTACCATAATAGATCAGGATACACATTTAATTCTGTGCTTTTTTCAGCCATATCTTTCTTGTGAGGCCTTGAGCAAGTCACTTCATTTGTGCCTGTCCTGTAAGGATGACAGGGCTGTTCTCCCAGAGCTGTCAGTGTTGTCTGAAGACTTTAGTCTTGTGTGTGACTTGCTGGCTCTTTTGAATTTGACTGTCATCAGCAGGAGGCTGAGGGCCAGTTGGCTGTTTGTCACTGATACCTAACCTACCTACACAATGCTAGCCAAGTTCCGTTCTCTATTTGACTAACATTAATTGAATGATAAGCAGTAGTTGTTTCCTAAAACCTTAGAGCTTTTAGTCACAGTAGACAAGTGAGCATCATCTTTGTGCATCTGATAATTTTAGCCATTAACCAAGCGGGAAGAGAAGACTTCTTATCCTGGCTCCTTCCTGAGAAGATTCCAAGTGATGTATGAGACATGTTTGACTATTGGATATCACAAAAGAATTTGTGAGCAGCAAGTGGTTAAGTTGTAGATGTGTTTTGTCGCAACTGGAGACAAATATCAATGGGAAAAGCTTGTGTTTTGCATTACCCCACCATGTGACTTCTCCTTGATCCCATGAATTTTTGTAGTTTCCAAGGGGAATGTAATTAGAATGTGGACCTCCATTTGGTGTAATTGAAAAATATGTTTAGAAAGATAAATCACTAACAGCTAGCTTTTTTAGCTGTTGCTTTGAAATTCTCTAATTGGATTATTAGCAGATGGTGCCATTTCCATTGTCTTGCCTCACAGCAGTCTTCTGAAAAAGGAACAAAAAAAACACTCGTTATGCTTAATTAGAGGAGTATTTCATCTGGAAAATGTTGCCTTTAGTAATCTGCCTCATAGCTATTGTCAAATAGTTGTAAAGGAGGCAATTTGATTGATTCATAGGCCTTTGTTACAGAATATGTGTTCTAACTTGGTTGCAGTGAAATGTAAAACTGCCACCTTGCCTTGCTCTTTCTAGCAGGTAAAAAAGACCCCAGTGAGAAGTTATGTGCGTCTACCTCATGTTTGTTCCAGGGACCACCTGATTTCCTCTTCTCAAAGGTGATATGCAAGACTCATTCTTTTTAGTTTTAGTAAAAATGCAGCATCAATGTGACTTAGGTAGCTTGCCTCTTTTTTCCCTTTTTTCCTGCTTCATTAAAAGATAGAATTGTTCTTTCACTTGGGACAGAAGCTGTTTCATAAGTTCAGACATTGAATTACACTGATAGTTCAACTCATGTCTACAGAGGAGAAAGTTGGGCTTGTAACTGTTTTTAAATGTTACGTTGTCCAGGTTATATGTTGTCACAAAAGACTTGGTTGTTTTCTTTTAGGGAATATTTTAAACCCATTTTTACCATAAGTTTGTAGGTGCTAAGAGTTTTGTTGGATAAATGAATTGGAGTGTCAGCTTTGGGAGGAAAATTGTCCTGTCTTTGAAGAAACTTGCCTAATAGGGTCGAAGAGAAGGTCAAGTTTGTGAAAATTTTCCCCAGAGTCTCCTTAGTGGATCATGAAACCTCTATGACTGAAACCTCTATAACTGAGTGGTTAGTGCCCCTTTAGGTTTCCTCAAGTCTACAACTCTCAAACTATCTAAATTTTCTAAATGCTAAGATCTCCAGCAGTAAAACCCCTGAGCTGACAGAGGATGGAGCCTTTGCAGCCTTGACAGCACTTGGCGATTTACTCTGTGCTGTGTGGAAACCATGGCAGGATTTACACATGTTGAATGCCTATGGCAGCACTATCTATATGGATATAGCATGCTATTATTACAGCAAGAAGGTGGTGGTGATCCCCTTTGTCATTTAGTGTGACAAAATACCAGAAGTAAGGGGCATGGGGGGAAAGAAGCCTGTGTAAGATAGAATATAAAAATGGAAAAAAATTTCTGCACTAGCAAACTGCATAGCCTAATGTTAGGGACTTTCTCAAAATGGTTAATCACAGTAGTGATATTTTCCGTAAATATATATAATCTATTTTTCCGTATGAAAAATATCCTGGAAAACAAATGTGATGTTTCGACAGTTATGCTGTGGTTGTTGTCTATAAAGATATTGTAATTTTGAGAAAAATTGATGCATTTATATTCTGAAAGAGATGTGTACGTATTGTATGGTCATTTCTCACATTTAACCAGTTTACCCATTGCCAAAGAGGTACAGTGGTTGCAATGGATTTGGTTGTTTGATGTGCTTAATGAAAATGCACACAGAGGTTCACACAGTGTTTGTGTTCTCTGTCATAGATAGGAAAAGCATCTTGAAATCAGCCCCTTTTCCATTTTGTTTATTTGTGCAGGAGTACCTTGCAATGAAAAAGGCAACATTTCAAGTTACTGTTCTTTTCTGAAAGTTGTAATAAAACTGGAGAAGAAATATTAAAACTAACCTGAATGGGAACATATCAAGGGGTTTTCCATTTGTGATATTAACCAATAAATAGTGATTTTTTTGTTAGACTTTGTTAAAAACCTCCCAACCTCTTAGTCTGGGAATAGTCTTGGAAATTTTATGATTCCTCTTCCTTTACGTTAATGACTCTCCTGAGGACCATAAACTATGGAGTTCCACAGTGCCAAAATGTTAGTCGCTATCTGTACTCTGTTTTGTTTCACTGTAGAAAGATATTGCTGTGATATAACTTTTCTGGTTTGCCTTCTGCAGAGGGATCTTAAAGCTGGGGGTACCCACTTTTATAGATGTTTCTCAGAAGTAGCTGAATGGTGGGCCAGATATATATACATTCTGCACTCTTCTTGTTAGAATCAATGCTATGGTCAGAAATTAAGACAGTCAAGGTGGAGGAATTGAGGAGATGCCACATGAATTTGCCCAAACAAAGCAGCTGCACGTAAATGAGTTAGAAATCAAAGATTTAGATCCCAGGTTAAAAAGCAGTTTGCATTCTTGTAAAAGTATGAGACTTTTCTTGTGTTATAAAAGGTACTGTATTTTTATGTTGTTTTCTGGTCATTTCTGAAGCATACATTTACATTTGTGTTTTGGACAGCTGTAGTGGTGACATCATTGCTACAGCATGTGTTTATAGAAATTGTCAAGCTTGAAACCTATTATAAGTTTTTATGTCTTCATTAACGCTATCTGGTTTTAGATTTGAAGGTATGTGGTGTGTTCTCTAGGGGTGATGCTGCTTGAAGCTGCAAAACTGGCTGTGTCTATATTGAATCCATATTGTAGGTATTGATGGTGTGCCATATTCCCTGATGTAATGAGTTAAACAAGCAAAGTAAAGGAAATCGTAAACTTGTGTTAAATATGTCTGTGGATGCAGGGATTGCTTAATCCATTTCTTGTTGAGAGATCCAAAGTTGGACCTGCATAAAAAGCCAAATTATACAGGCAGACATGTAGCTGTAAATTCAACTGTAATTGTTTGTGTAACCCCACACAGCCACACTTGGGCACATTGATGTGCAATTGAAAGACATTTTGCAGTTCCCAAAAATCCACTGCAAAAGTCCATTGTAAAAATAAATTGAAAATATCCAGAATGTGTTGAGATTTTGTTTCAGAAGCTGGTAAACACTATCAGCATGAGCCTGATGGCCTGAAAGCAAAAGCACTCTCTTCTAAGGCGATACAGGCGACAGATGGTCTAAGGAAGGAATATGGACATCTAATAGAAAGAAGACATAGGAATGACCAAGTCCATAGAGCAGGCCCACAACATTGTTAATTAACAGAAGAGCATGCCTTGAGAAGCTGAGGAGGTGCAGAAGATGTTATAAAGGCTGGCTATGTCTGCAGGAACTGCTTGCTTGCGTTGCATAAATGCTCCCTTGGCAGGGGGAGATTGTTGGCCCATGGAAAAAAAAAAAAGCAGCGAAGGGTAAGAAACTCTTTGGAGGAAGATGCACTTCACAATTCTAAATGCTGTATGTATTTCTGATAAAGAACAAAAATGTCTGTGAAACTGTAGCTGTTTTTCCTGGTCTTGTCCTTTTTGACAGGGTGCTATTTAGTGGCCGCTAGGGTATTTTGCTACTCTGGGAATGAACTTAGACTTGGGATTTGCTTTCTTTAATACTCTGTTTGAGAATTTCCATTTTATTTGGAGATTTTATTGCCAGTACTGCAGTACCTGCTCTTTTGACTCTTGTACTCATGCCAAAGGGTTTGGATATATCACTGATAACCCTGAATGTTAGGGAGAAGCTTATTGTTGTATAAGGTCGAATGCTTAGCTATTCCTATAGTCTACGTCTTAGTAGACTGACTTAGTAGACTAAGTAGACTTAGTAGACTGCAACTGATAATTTCAGTTCTAGTGACCAGATGATAGATATTTTCATGTATGGCAAGGCTTCAAGAGAAGCAAAAGTGTATTCGCTGTTTATCAGAGCTACCATAATAAACTAATTACTTGCTCTTTTTCATGTGCCACGGTTTAAGTTATTTATATTTTAAAGTATTTACTTAGTGTTGTTGAAAGAAGTTTTCCCTCATCCCCCAAATATCCTAATTGTATAATCCTTACAGAATCAAGTGGCACTTGCTTCCTTTCTCCACTCCTTGGTCTGGTCTAGCAGGTCTTGAGGGATCCTAATTGCATTGAAACAAACCTGCTCATTCAAACTGCATGGAAAATATGACTAAGATATAAAAAGACTTCTTAAATACTTGTGCTTCTTGATTGCCTGGATAACATGCTTCCTGGAAGGAAGCTTAATTTCAAAAATGCTTATTAAGGATGAAATCCTGATTAAAAGTTAGGCTGTCATCTATTTAGACCAACCAACCAAACAAAAAAAAAAAAAAAATTCGTTTTCAGGTTTTCTCAGCTGACACTTCCCCTTTTGAGTTTTCTGTTATTCTGTGGAGTAAATTGCCTCAGTATCTATATAGTCTCTTTTGCAAAGTTGTATTCCAGATTGACTTATTCTTGCTTCCTGCATATGGATGAGATGGTCTTCAGACTTGCTACAGCCAGGAACTCCATTTTCCCTACAACTGAATTTATCAGGTGTATCTGAGCATATTGCAACTAATAGTTGTGAAGGGAATGCTTAACTGCTTTGTAAGGGGGTATGTGCTGTTGAGGATGTATTAGGTTTTCCGTCCAGCTCTCTGGAAATTCATGGGTTGGAACTGTTTTTCAGTTATGATGTGTCATCATAAATACGGTGTATGTTAAGGGTTTCTCATGCCAGCACTGTTTCTTCCTGCTAGTGGATCTGAAGCTCAGGACAGATACCACTTAAAGAAATCTGGTTTTATCTTTGTGAGACATATTAACATTCTCTCAGCAATAATGAAGTGCAGATACACATGCGCAAAAAACCCACCCCTCACTTCATCTCTCCTAAAACACCCTTAAAACAAACTTTTATTTTTTCCAAGTAACTACTAGTCTGGGAGTCCATCTGCCCTATTTTTTTCTTCTGTCAACAGATAGCATGTTTATTCTTACTGGCATTCAAAGCGTATACAGCCCCTTGATTCACTGCTTGTCTGGGTTTTGGCATTAACAAGCAGAGGAAGCAAGGCGTCAGGCTTAGATTATCGAGCCTGGCAATATCTAAACTTCTGTCAAGCCACAGTAGCGTCCAAACTTTTGTTGTGAATGAACTGTGTCCAGGAAGTCCTCCCTTGTATCACAAAAACTAAATATCTAGTTGTGGCCTGGTTTTGCTAATAGCTATTTTAACGCTGAGGTAGACTCTTCAGCAGTGGAAATCGATAACCCCAATGCAGAGAATACTGAAATTAAGTTAGTAAAGTAAGTGTGTTTTTTTTCTCATTTACACTCATCTTTGAAGCCATATATAAGTATCTCTGTGTAAGGAGAGTTCTAGCACATATGCTATATTTTAGGATTTATGAGATTAATCTGTATGTTAAAGGATCTTGGATTCAACTGCCTGTATTCTAGCCGGCGGCTTCTGGTGCAACTTTTCTGCTCTTTCCTTTTTTTTTTCCATGGCTGAAATTACCTCAGAGAAGGGACGTCTCATTGAAGGGACTGATGAACAGTTGTTGGTGAAGGTAACTCAGGATCTTGGTTGAGAAGTCGTAGAGAGGGGACTGCCCAACAGAGCTGTACAAGTACACCTTGGCAGTGCCCAAAACCAATCACCTGTAGGCTCAGAGTCATTTGGGAATAAGATGCTCAAGATTTTTTTGTTTCTTTTTTTTCTAGCTGGCTCTGACCTTTTGGAGTTTTCTACTTAGTGAATCCTTCATCAGCTATTCTCTGGTATATAGTCAAAATTTTAAAATACTGGTAAGGCCATTCAGTCACCACTTAACAGGTTTGGGAAATGCCGAGCACATATTTTTTCTACTTGTTTTTGACATGATTCCAGCTTTCAGCTATTCCATGGGTAAGATAAGTTATGTGAAGATGATGCTTAAAATTTGGCAACCTAGGTCAATTTTCACCATAATTTTATACTTGAAGTTGTACACTATCAATGAAATGTAAGGAAGTTGCTGCTCTTGTGTTCTAAAACAGAAGTCATGACATGCTGTGTTTTTTTGCTTTTGGAAAACAAATAAGAGAAGGGCTATTAACTTGTGCCATTTTAGCTTCTATTTTAGTTTGTTTTCCTTTTCTTTTTCCTTCCCTTCCCCTTGTTTTATCACCTTATTTCGCTGGGCTGCTTTCTACTAGTGTTTTGCTGCTAGTAATAAAAATAGAAGATATGGCACTTGTGCCATTTAGCTGGTCAGCTCAACAGACGTTCCTAGGAGGCTTGCAAAATGAGGCACTTCATGGCCAAGTGACTGTTGGGCTTGTACATTTGAAATTACTTATTTTGAATTTAATACTGTTTCTGGAAGACCCAGGAGGAAAGGGTTATTTTGGTCTTCATGGAAGTTCAAGAATTATTTTTACTATTACTGTTATTATGGGTACTTTTTTGCTAATGCCCATCTTGGTCTTCTAGCCCAAGGAGGAAGTGTAGCAGTGGTATTTAGGCTTGCTGTACTTGAGGCTTATCTAAGCTGTGGGGCTGCTGGCTGGCCTAAAACTTTTTTGTAAGCAATCCTGATCATGTGCCCTGGAGTAGAAATACACTTGTCATCATTTTAAGAACATTAAAGTTCTTAAACAGATATACGTACTGATATAAGTGTTTTGGGTTCTACCAAAATAATTCTCTCTGGATGAGATGTCCTACTCGTTTCCTAATATTCATTGTGGTAGAAAATATTTCCTTAGTAGGAGAACAGCAAGGCTGTAAGTTTCTTATTTTTCTTGCACATGCTGAGGCTTTTGCTATTATACTGGCAAAATTACCAGTGTTGGAGTCTTATTTCTTTCTGGCAATAACTTGAACTAAAACACAACTTGTTGGTACTAGAATAATCTTTTGGTGTGCTGATTTTGTGTTCCAATTGCTGGATTTAAACATAATTTTTAATGATTCTATGAACATCCTTGATCCTTTATAGCAACTGGTGTGGAGCTCTTTCTAAATCCCCCTGAGTTGTCCCATTGGCTTTGGCTTCAATGGTGGTGTCTGTGTCCATTTAAGATGAGCTTAATTTCCTGGACAAGAGGAAATAGAGCTGAGTCAGAAGGTAGTTACCCAGACTGATTTTAGTACTGCCACGAAGGGTAATTAGCCAGTGTGCAGTGATGCTTTAAGCTGTTATTTCTGCATAGCTCTTCCTGGGCATACTGGTTTATGTGAATCTTCTTTCTAGAACTCATTGTGCATCTATTAAGGATACAGCAGTGCTGACTTTTTCCTGACAGGATTAACTGTCTACTCTTCATGTATTACTACATTGCCAATACTTTTTTTACTGATTCTGACAGAGATCTTGAATTGATCTCAAGGGAGTGCAGTCTTTTCATCTAAGAGTTTTCAATTATTTGAGCTCTGAATGGTGAGCATTTTCTCAAGCTATAAAAGGTGTAAGAGCTGAAAGGTGAACCACAGACTAACAAATTCTAAGACAAAACAAGATAAAGATATGGATGTCTACCTGAATGGAAAAATCTCTTGAGAACTTATCTTGAGCCTTCCATTTAATGAAAGACTGCCAGTAACTTAAACAATGAGAGTTCATCTTCCAACAATGAGATCATAACACTGTTCTCAGACAAAAATTACCTCTTCAACAGTCTGAAAGCAACAGCTGGTAGTTACTGGAAAGCCAGCACTGCAAAATGAAGGCATAGTAAGGGATCAAGCTGTTTACTGCTTTGTGAACTGAATAAAAGTGTCTGTGTCAGCTGTTTCTGCAGTTGGTTCTTTGCAGGCCTGTGCAGTTATGGAGATGGGATTAGAGTAGAAAACTTGAAGACAATGTAATAAGAAACAAACTCACTCATGACTGTTCATCTGGCTTATCCCTATGGGATACCAAATGGCTGGATTGTATATAAAAGGAAAAGTAATGTTGAGCTGGTTAGGTGTATTTGCTGAGGCAGCAATAAAAATTGCTTCTACTTGCCCTTTATTCTCATTCTATGTTAATTTTCACATCTGGGCATTCTCTGTCTTGATTCAAGAATTTTTTCAGTGAAATTTGGTTAAAATGACTCTCAAATAGTTCACAAACTGGAGTTTTTATGGCTGTTAGATTCAAGTTTTATTTGCCAGTTTCCAAAGTCAACATGTTAGACCACCCATAGATGTTGAAAACAGATCTTTAGCGTTTCTGGCAAGCTGTCATATTCCTGCTTTGGAAGATTTTCCTTGCTTCCGGATTGTGTTTTAATGCGATCAACTCCCATGGGATTGGAACAGTTGTCTTGTAGCAGGGGAAAGCCGATGTGGACACCCAGGGTCTCATGTGCATCTGCACTTTTGTTTTAAGGCAGGTACAAATAGATGGCAACCCTTATGCCTTTGAAGCTTTATCCTGCTTAGTCAATATTAAGCAAGATAAGAACTTTTTTGTGGATTCTTTAATCATAGCAAGCAAAGCTGAGGTTTCAAACATGCAGTACAGAAGTGTTTCCAGTGCTTATGAATTTTGTTAAGATCTTATCTGCCTTAAGAAAATGCAGTTAGGTCTGCCAGCTCCTAAGTTTTCCTTGATTCCATTTTCCTTTACAGTTAGTGGGGGGTCCCAAGCCTTTCGTCTCTGTGTCTGTGGTATGATGCTTGCAGTTGTTTTGTGAAGCTGAACTCTTGTCCCTATGGAAAATTATTGCTGTGCAATGGGCAGGGCAGTGGGAGGAAATGGCTTGCAAAGAGTGGTGGAGAACCTGGAGCAGTGGCCTGGTGACAGCAGGGTGGGGAAAAATGGGAATATAAATAATAAGGTCATGCAAGGGCATAGCAGGAATTGTAGCTCAACAGTAATGTAAGAGCTCCTTCACTCAACAGCTGTACTGCATATTTATCATCAGTTCCTCAATTTCTGTTGTTTTAAACTGGCCATACCAAAATCTCAATGCAGTTACCAAAGTCAAGTATCCTCTGGCTGTGTTTATTTAAAGCAAACTTGTTTTGCCTTCCGTACTTATCAGGAGTGGGATGGGTGAGTGTGCAAAAAGTAGCTACAAATGGCAAATTACAAATAGGCCATGGGAGGAGAAAATACTTCTGTGTAGCAGAGCTGTCTTCTTTCTTCACTCTGGAAAGTCTTACCAGTGTGACTGGAGTTTTAAGGACAGATTATTCGTGAAAATTTAATGTTAATTTAATCCCTTTGAGATTTATTTTTCCCCACTCTCCATGATGTTCTCGTGTGAATATTAAACCCTGTGCAGTGCCAGCAGCTTTTTTGATCTGTTACTTCTCTGTACATGAGTTAGAAATCTAGATGGTTACCAACCTACCTGCCTTGAAAAGAATAGGGCTATTTGCTTCTGCACGTCCAGGTTAGTGGATTTAGGCTTGATACTGTTTGAGTATGTCTTGTTGATGTGGTATCATGTATGATACCATTATGACTAATGCTGGTTATACTGTGCTAAAGTATCTTGGAAATTGAAGGAATTTTTTTTCCTAATGGCAGGACTTGTAAGTGCATTTGTGTGGAGGTGTATTTTTTGAGGGTGGGGGGCGAGTACAAAGTATATTAAAGTTTTTTTTTGGTACAGATCTGATGATACCACAGAGGTCTCTATTGCCCACTCCTTTCCCTTATTTATATATAGAATGAGAAAACTGGTTGTGAGGGGGCTGACCTTTTGCCTTAAAAAGGATGAAAGCAAGCAGTGGCAGCAAGGCATGCATTAAACCTTGCAAAATTTCTTGTTCAGCTCCATGCAGGGTTTCACCTTGTCCTCCCCCAGATATCTTATGAGGTTAGGGTAACCCATTGCCCCAAAGCTCCTTACTGGGTTTTAAGCAGAATGAAGTGATGCTGTCTGTAAGTACCTGAGGGGAAGCCATAGAAAGAAGGCCTAAGCTCTAGAACATAGGCCTAGAAACTAGATCTAGATAAATATTAGCTTAAAATTACAAGAAGATTTTTGAGAAGACAATTCTTCAACCCTCTTGCTGTGTGACTGTTGTCCATAAACAAGATGGATGAGTTCATGAAGCATTTGTCTATCGGTGGTCTTGTGGTCATCTGCAAACTAGGGAGCATGACTCTTTCAGTAAAGGAAAAGGACTAAATTCCATTTAAACTCAGTGTTGTGACAAGTTATAGCTCCTTGCAGTGTTTCTTCTGCATGTTTTTTCTTCACCTATGTTAATTTGCTTCTCAACCAAGTGAAGTTTCTGAGCTTGCTCTGACACTTGAAAGGTTTTTCCTGATTTCTGCCAACTGTTCCTTCATCAGAATTGCATATAAGAGGAGTCTTGAGGCTTAAATACTGCTGACTGAGTCATGACATAAACTTGGCTTGTTGTTGGACTGGACTCTTCTTCCTGGGGCATGTCTACACCGTGCTCTTGGCACGGAAGAGGGCGGTGATGTAGTGGCTGTTCGTACTGAGACTTCTGTATCAGCCAAATGATTCAAATTAATTTTTATTACAGTTTGTAAGGTTAGTTTGATCTAAAGCTAAGTGATGTTTAAATGATCATGTTGCTAAAATAAATTGCTTCAATAGTTTGTTAAGCATAGGCTGATGCATCATTGTCATTCTTTGCCTTATAACGGAATAGGTTCTCATTTACAGGGGAGGGTTCCATCATGGGTGGTGGCAAGCAGTGTTCATAGCCTATTGTATTATGTCTGGCAGATCTTGGTAACCTGAATTTTCCTCTTTGGCATACTGGTTTGAATACCACTTGGAAATCATTAAGGCTAAAACTGTACACTCACCAAGAAATCTTTGGAAACATTGTGCTGTATTCATCAGTGATGTCAGAAGTTGGAACTGCAGTATAAATAATGGTGAAATAAATTGATGGAAGTCTAAATGCATAAAGAAGCTCTGTGGAACTTGGTTAATTGATATAGTCATTAATTCAGCTCTGAAAAAGTGGGAAGTATTTTATCAATACAACTTATTTGGTGAATAACTTCCTACCTTCAAACAGTTAAGTTAATGGGCTGTTTCATAGATGCCATTACTCTAGGATGTTTTCAGACTTGGCCGTGGCCATTTAACATACTGAGGCAAATAGCATCCACAGGCTACCAAAAAACAGAACCTTGGTGAAATGATGGTTTGTTTCTCTGTGTTCTTGCAAGGTGTCGAAGCCTCCCCAGCTGGCTGGAGTCCTGCCGCAAGCAAATAGCTCTGCGTGATGGAGTGGGTAGAGCAAACCCTCGTCTGAGCAGGTCAAAATCCAAATTCTATGTCTTTGCTTTCAAGAGCTCTTTCAAATGACTCTTCCTTTTTTCACTTAGGACTGGCAGTAGTATCTCTTTCTGGAAACAGCCCCCATGCTGGTCAAGTTTTACCTAAAGAGTACTAATTACAGACGTGGGGGTGTGGGGAGAGGGAATGTGATAGGACTCACACCCATATGGCCACTAACTTATCTGGAAGTGGTAAATAATAACCTTGTTCAAGAGGAAAACAAGGCTTGGAGTTGTCTTAGGGCAGTCCACATCTCGGCTTGGCTGTCAACGCATCCCCTTACTTCACTCCTCATCTCTTTGTGCTGAACTTGTCTGGGCAACTTGCCCATGTCCCAGTGAAAGGCATGCTGTGTTTACTTGATAGTCAGCTGTGGAATGCTATGATGTGAATGATGTCAAGTGACGGCTCTGCAAAATCCCTCCTTCTGAGAGTATTGCACTGGTGGCATAACAGAATATGCCGCATATCAATATTGTGAAAACCAACTGCTAATGCTGTAGGGTAACCATGTTGTGTACAACCCTCTCACTACTTCAGGGTTATTTGGTATAGAATGAATGTAGTGGCTAGTTCTCCCTTGTGTTGCCTCTGCAAAAACAAAATATAAGGAGAGAGATGTTTAACAGCAGCGGTTCATACCTGCTGGGTATATGGCAGCCTTGTATGACAGCACTGATTTCATAACGAGGCTCAGCCTAGTTCACTTAACATTATTACTTATTCTGAAAACCACATCTCTGTAATAATGGTCTGAGACAGAGCCTGTCATCTTTACTGTGCGGAGCTTGCCGAGAGCAAGGAGGATTCTAAGCAAAGCACAGGCTATCGCAGGAAGGATCTGCAGTGAATTGTCCTTTATCAAAAATGTGTTTGCCAAGTACTGATCAAACTGCATGATCCAGACCATGTAATAGACTATATTAGGTCTCAATTTCACATGTGAGATACTAAGCTCCTTTTGTTGTTGCTTCCATTTAGCCTCTCCAAATCTGTATTTGGAAAATAACCATAGAAGCTAATGTACGCTTCCTTGGGCTGGCTGAGCACCCTGTGAAAAGATTTAACTTGGATTTTTAGATCTCAAATAGAACAAAGTGTGTCAGCTAAAACTAACCTATTTCTTACTTCCCAGGTAACAGGTATGCTAGAGATAAGGTAATAGCTTTAGTTCTATTCTTTTACTAAGTTTAATTTCTGATTGTCCAGTTCTCCCTCCCTCCTCTTGCCTCCCTTCACCCCC
>VZSV01000116.1:2273641-2305357 GCA_013398735.1 Nothocercus julius
AAACAAATGCTCTAAAGCTTTAAAGTTCTTGATGATTGTTTCCAGGAGAGGAGGATGGATCCTAATTTATTTGTAAACATGATTTAATCAAGGGTTGAACTTGTCTAAGGACAAAGCTAAATGTAGGGTTTAGTGTTTCAAGTGTACTGCTATGAGGACTTTGCAATTCAGGGAAATGTTTTCCTTTAATCTTTCTTGTCTCGGCATGTGTGTCCAATCCCCCCCATCAGATTTTATAATCCTGATATACAATTATGTGCAATATAGCGAGCTGTTAATACACTAAAGTTCTGATGAAAGGAACTTGTACATATAACCATTTGTTTTGGCAAGAGTGTACACCAGAAGTAGGTTCTCCCTTGATGTGTCACCACAGAAATAAACATAGGGAGGGAGAAAAACACTGCAGAAATATACCCAAATAGATACTGGAGATTGCAACATTGTAAGTTTACAAATAGTTTTTTTATAAAACAAACATCAAGACTGCAAACTTAAACAAATATTAAGTTCTCCAGACACTTGAAAGCCTTTACTAGTAACCTGAGAACAGCCTGTATAGTTACAGAGTTAAGCCTTAAAATAAAACAGAAGATATGAAACTGAAGTAATGAGGTGACTGTTTCCCTTCCCAGACTGCTTTTTTAAAAGGCCTTAATATTCATGAGAATTCTACACATAGCAGTGGCTGCCTCGGGATTTCCATTTCGCTTCAGATCCCTGCTGGGACCCTGCTTTGGCTGGGGATGATGATTTTCCTGTCATGACCAGCTGTAAAATCCTTCTTGCTTTGTGGGTCCTTGCAGGTTCTGTGTTTGGGCTGGTTCTCATTGCAGAAGTGTGCCTGCAAATCCAGCGTTGTGACCTGATATGTATGTGGCTTCCCAAGATCTCCTCTGTTGTGTGTAGTGGGAACAGGCACATCATGAGAAACAGCTTCCAGAAAGCGCAGATAAGATAGGGCCACCAGCACAATTTATTTGCCTGTAGGAATCTTGGAGCAGGCAGCTGGCAGGGAGCTGGTCACTGTCTGAATGAATTATTCTGCAGTGAACCAGACTGAATTGCAGTCTGAATGGACTTGTCTAGTTCATGTTTAACAGTTTTCATTGTTAAATGAGAAAAGGAGAGTTTTCTTCCAAGTTATAGAGTTGATTTTAGGAGTGAAACTCTTCTTTCCACCACCCAGCTCCAGTTATACTGTATCAGGGCAGCTGACCATGTAAATTGCTAATGTCAGTCTGCATGTGGTAGGTCAAAAGCAAATTTCGGAGAGTCTAGTGGTTTACAGACTGCTGTGCAGCAGTGCTGAAAAGCTTTTTACTGTTCACTAACTTAACTCTTCCAAGTGTTGATACCTTGCTTAAAGAGCTTTTTGGTCAGATGAAATTGTCATAAGTAAATCTGAATATAAATTCTAGTCTTTGAAGAACCTCTGATCAGTGTTAGAAAATCTGCCTAAGGAAATGCTTCCAAAGTGCATAGGCAAAAATCTATTGTTTTAGGTGATGCTGACTGGCTGATTGATGGGTTGTACTGGAAGCTGTCAGGTTTTCTTTAAATCAATAAATCTGTGTTGATCTTCAATTGATTCTGATTCTGATCACTTGAATTTTGATTTGCTTAGTGGCTTTGCTGCACCTGTGTCATTAGAAGTCTGAGAACTGGATCTGTTATGGAAAACCTGTGTGCCTTTGTGTTTGGGCTGACAACTTAAAGGTGAGCTCCAATGCTGCAGAATGAAAGCTAACAAGAAGCCTGTTTAACACAACACTTCTGGACATCTGAGTGTTAAGTACAACTGTTGTACCTAATGAAGAATTTAGTGAGGATAGTGGCTTTTGTAATGCGGATGTAAAGCAACTGCAAGTAAATCGGCAGTTCCTGGGATTTTTATGGTGTGATGTGCTACTTCGTAGCTCATCTTGTCTTTGAGACTTGGCTGTGCAATGAAGAAGCAATGTGCTGCGGTGTGTGCTCAGCATTTGAAATCTTGTGCTTTTCTTTATAGACCTTGGTCATGCAGAGAAGGCAATGGAGAGAACGTTGCTAAGCATATTGCAAGGAAGGTGAAGCACCTTTCTCATGGTCAGCTCTCTTGACAGAAAGATGTGGTGCTGTCACTTGATGCCTGCGAGATATAGATGTTCAAATTTAGCTTGCAAAATGATTAGCCTGAGGTTTCTGATATTGTGTCCTATAGAATGTGTATTCCAAATGATACCAAATTTTCAAGTTTTAAATATCAAGTAATAATTCCACTTAATTCTAGAAGCAAAAGCATTAATTGCCCACTCACTAAAAAGCAAAGTACGTAAGGAACACAGCTAATTGATGTACATGGTTTTTGCAAGGATGCAATGAGCCTGACTTCAATTTAGTTCAGTCAAGCTAAGGAGAAAATCTATGTGAACAGCTAATTTATAGGTCTCAAATACTTGGAAAATGCCTTTAACTTGTATTCCCACAAGGGTGGCTGCAGCATATTGGCCTCCTTGGAGTGACACATAGTCATGGTGAGTTTGGGAGCGATACATAAGTCATATAGGAGAGTTTCTCACTTTCCTTCTGCAGACTGGTGTGACATTTGAGTGTTGTTTGTGTGGCCTGCGTGCCTGGGGCAGGGGGGTGTTTTAGGCCAACTCATGTCACTTGTCTAGTAACGAATTTCCCACGTCACCCTGGCTTGTGGAATGGGTAGAACTGGTACTGTTTCTTCCCTGTGCCTGAAAGGTACTGGGGGAAAGTAGACAAGATGAGTGTGGGGGTGTCCTATGCATCTGTTCCTAAGACCCCAGTCTAAGTTACCAATCACTTAGGCAAGTGAGAAGAATGTTTAAGATGTTCCCACCTGTATTGCTTCCAAGGCAAGTGCATGTCTAGGAAGTGAAATGGGCCTGGGTTTGGTAAGTTTTGATTCAGAGCTTTCTGCATTACTTCTCTTGGAAAGAGACTGCTTGCTGAGGTGCTTTCTTACCTATGTAACACTGGTGAAATTACTGTCTTGTTCTATGTATGGTCTGTACAATGTGCCAGGAGTTGCAGCAGCAGGGACTTCATCTTTGTGGAATGTCCTGTACAAGTACCCACAAATTCTTAATTGAATATTGCTGTTTTCCCTGCAGAAGAGAACTGTAATATTGCTGGGTTTTATGCAGTTCATATGTAAAATGCCAGAAAGCTTTTGCAGTATGTCCCCTTCCCTGAAGAAAAATGAACACTTCAATTAGGAGAGTGAAGCTCCAAGAAAGGAGCCCTCAAGGAACTGCGATCTGGGAGGTGCTGTATCAACAGAAGATATGCGAAATCAACAGGAAGAGCTGCTGCAGAAAAGGGCCTCGAGGATGGATCCAGCAACCCAGGAATGCCCAGGAGCAACAAGTCTGGGTATGACCTTCCATCCCCACCCTCTCACCACTGCTCTCTGCCAAGAAAAGTAGAAGAGTTTTCTGGCTCGAGGTCTTATTAGAAGTGGTTTGGAGCTATAAGCAGCGGCTGCCCTGTTTGATTTCTGCGCTGTTGAGGGAAATACAATAGTGTGCTATAATTATAAAGAAAAAGGATGGCATCAAAGGTACCAGACTCCATTATCTTCCTAGCTGGAACAATGTGCAGACCCCACAGTTTTTGGCTCAGTGCATTGAAAGCCTGGTGACTCATAAAATCTTAGCCTTAGGAGTCCTGTTCGTGCTGATAATCAGTAGTTTAATTAACTTAAATCTCTGAAAACTAATGAAACCCTAACAGAGAGATTTATTTGATTTACCCCTCCTGTTACTGCCTCTAATTGACTAGGAGCGGGCTCAGTTGGTTTTGTTGCAAGATGAAACAAGCTGGCTTGGGCTCTCTGCCAAGGTGGTCGTGCTCATACATCACGACCACTGAGAAGGTGCTTATGGTACAAAGCTAATAGTAGAATAAAAGTCCAAGGATGAGCCCAGCAAGGAGGCTGAGAGGAAAGAAAGAACACTTGAGAGCAGATCTACCCTCATTTTGTTGGATCTAGTGTAAATGTTGTTATAGGGAGTGGTGACCTAAAACAACTATCAACACTTGACCAGGCTGCCTGGCCTGTTGTGAGTGAATGGATATTCCCGTAACAACTGAAATCACAGCAACCTGGGTGGTGGCTTCTTTTTAGATGTAGACTTATTTCCCAGGAATCTGCAGGTTCTGAAGAAACCAGTAGTGCTGGGTGAGGTGTGATGCTTCAGATAAGGAAGAGTGTGTTTGAATCACCTCACTCACAAATTAGCATGCGAGTCGGACAGAGGTCTGTCTTGTTTTCCTGTCAAAGTTTCTCATACTTGTTTATGTTTATAGCAAATGTGATGATTTTCTGTGAGGAGTTTTCTAGCACAGCTGGAGCTGGAGTAAAAGAAATGGCGTGTGAGCAGGCGTAGCTTCGCTATGGTCCTCCATACTGCTCTTGTTCTGCTGAAATGAGGTATGCCAGCATGTTACAGCTGCTGGAAGAAAAAGCTATTAACTTTTTCCCTTAGGTTGATGGGCTGATTTAAGGTGCTCAGCAAGGACTGTTTTGAAGGCTGAGGTGATTGTTTTCCCACAAGGGATCAAGCACAATAAAATGTAATAAGACAAGATGATGTCACAGATAATATTTGGATAACGGAGACCTTTGTATTGGCTGCAGTAGTTGCTTTCAAAGTGAGAGTTGACTCATCTTACTGTATGAATCTTGTTTTCTTTATGTTTTTTAAAAAGACTTTTAACTTCTATTAAGCATTTTTGTGCCTCAGTTCCACAGCAAGTCTGTGCATGTCTTGGAGTTAAAATGCATTTTGCAGTGGCAGGATATGGGGGAGTAAAGCCTACATAGTAAGTGGGAAAGGAGCAGTGAGAGCCATTTATCCTCACAGAGGTAATAAAGTAACACCTCTTCTAATGCCCTTTGCTCCTTTTATTGCCACTTATTTTACACCAATACAAAAACATGAGCTAGGCCCTGGGCTTCGTAACACCAGGTTTGTACCTCTTGTAATAGGGTAAAATACATATCTGTTATATGAATTGTATTTTGAATCTCATAGCTATTCTACATTAATGTAAAAGAGGAAGTAAGCAAGCATTGATGGTAAGTCAGAGAACTGCCCTAGTTATGTGGATTTTTAAAGAAATAGTTGTATTTTTTTTCTTCATTAGGACTTAGGCCCTCCAAATTACCCAACAGTCATCACGTGGGGTAGCTTTGCATATACCAACAGTTACCTGCTCTACAGAAGCATTGATCACAGCATTGCCAGAGTACAGAGCTTATGTGCAGGAATGTTACAAACAGCCCCTGGCTTTAGTGTCTCATCCCTGAGCAAGAAAATAAAAATACAAACAACTCTTTTTTTCATTTTCATGGTTTACGTTCTGGATAAACAAGAAGTTATGGTTTGGAACATACTGTATTCTTGAATCATCATTGCAGTTGCCATGCTAGATACAGTCAGAGCAACAATTTCTAGATCTGTTTGCTGTATCCCTAGTTATGCAATTACTAAGATGTGTTTGATGGGCTTCACACATGCATTTATTGAACCTCTGTGCAGGCACTGATAGAGATTTTCCCAAACATCAATTATGTAGAAATGCAAGCTGTGGATGGCAATATGAACTGGTGAAGAACAGTGAACTACAACAGAATGCAGTAATTACTTTAGCATTTACTAGAAGAAAGGATGATGACTCTTGTATTATCAGTGCTTGACCCTTTGTGCGGTAAGAAGGTGGAATCTTTTTTACATAATAGAAGTAGCAGTCACTTTTACTGACTTGGATATACCTACACAGAAAGTGTGTATCTTTGAAAAAAATTGTGATGAAAATAAATTACATCATCAAAGATACATTTTTGAGTGTTGTGTATTCACACGTATTGGGGAAATAGTTTCATCTGAGAAGCCAAACTGGATTAAAAGCATGCAAGATGGGTTTACAATCACTGCTTAATTGAAGTTTGTGGTGTAAAATTGAGTCATCCTCCCTTGCCCCGAAAACTCCAAAATGTTCTTGTGTACCAGTCCAGGAATACTTATCTGAGGTATGTAGAAGGCTTGCTTGGTTCTCAGGTTCTAGTGAGCTGTAAGAAAGAAATAAAATGGTAAAATTCTTTCTAGAGTAAGCATTTAGAGCTTGATGGTAAAGAATGTTACAGAAAAAAATATTGTTGTGTAGTAGTAAAATTTCAACAAACGTAAGTGTGGGGGAAAGATCAGACTATGTTTGAAGTTGGAAAAATACGTAATTTCTAGCATCTGGTGTTTCCATAGGAGTATAAATGTTTTCAGGAAATAACATTGCAACATCTCTGAGTTATTTTTGATGAAGTATTTTTCCTTTTTTTAATGAATTAACATGTAAAATTTTTTATTGGCTAAATATCCATGATAATATAGTTTTCTAATAATAGGTGCACAAGAATCTGGTACTTAAACCAGATGTTTTAGGTGAATATGAGTGGAATTTGGTGTTGATTCTAAGTAGAGTCATTTAATGGTTAAATTTGTGGAAGTTCAATACAATGGAATGAGTGATGACTTACTCTACTAGAACTAAAAGTAAACTTTAAACAGCTACAAGAAACGTGCACCAATTTCCAGTGAAGCAGCTAGGCCTTTTACTGGTGTTGACCACTGCAGTTTTTCAATATTATGATGAACAAATGAACTTGCAAAACGGTAGGGAGTCCAAAACTCATTCACACCAGGTCTGGGAGACTACCTGCTTCCTAAAATTATTGGATGATTGGAGTTGGTACAGTTAATTTGTGGATATATAGGCAATAGAGTTGAGCTTTATTGGCTTCTTATATTGTGTTCATATAACTGAAAGCCCTTTTCAGGAGGGGCAGGGCACAGTGGAACCCAGATCTTCTGTAAGCTGCTGCCTTGTCATGTTTTGGGAGTTCTTCCTTCCCATTCCTCCTCTTCCACGTCTAGACACCGACTGTGTGTACCCTTGTACTGTTAGACTTCCACAAAAGAGTTATTAGTATTTATTTAACTCTGGAACTTTATTTAGCTTTTGCAATATTGATCTTCAAACTTAAATATCTCCATATTTTTGTGAAGATTGCTTTTTAACTAGGGGCATTTTACATGTAGTTCATGTGAATAAGACTTGAGGCTTGAAAAAAAAGCCATTGCAGGAAGTGCTTCACTTGTGTAACTAGCAGGAAAATTTATGAACTGTTAAGCCTTTGCTTTTCACAGCGAAAAGGAGGAGAAACTTGACATCTTGGTGACTGCTCAGGCAGTGAGCGAAGCACAAGCTGCTCCCTTCCCAAGGAGGTGGTTAGGAACTCTCGGGCATTGCGGAGGTGTCTGCAGGGTGTCGGGTACCCGCTTAGTAGCCGCCTCTGAAGCGTTGCTCCGAGACGTCTGCCGCGGTGGGCACCATGCTGGCCGGGCTTCGTCTTGGTGTCTGCTTGTGTCCGTGCAGCCTGCCACTTAAATACATAGCAGTTAATAGAATAGCAGAGATGTCAGAAAGAAAAATACTGTGCGAGAGGTAGGCAGGCTCCCTAACAGAAATGGAGAAATGAAATTGGGCAGCTTCTAACACAAACAGGAATACCAGCAGTGACTTGGACAAATGTTGTGGAAGTTGACTGTGTTTGTTGAAAGCTGAACTTTTCTTTGGATGTTTCTTAGGAAGTGTCACTGAAGCACAGCTGTGTTATGTGCAACTGGAGCTGGTTTTGCCTGCCTTGAATACTGAGGGGATGCAGGCTGTTGAGATGTCAGGGCTTCCCAAGTTACTTGGGAAACTTGGGAGATTTTGAGTTTTCACCAAGTTCTGCAACTTCAGTGGATTCTGGTAAGTGATGGAAGAATTTTGATGGAAGTATCTTTGCAGAAATGGGGCTGACATTTTTGAGTATAGGTTTTTTTCCCGTCCTTTGCTACTTTGGTTTCATTTTTAAATCCATGTTTCCTCTGTCTTAGACCACACAAAGAAAATAAAGGAATGCTTTAAGCAATGTAAATCATGTATATCATAATGCTTCCTGATAACTTCTGCCTTTAAGCTTCTCCAATTGTGTGTTCTTGATCAGACCTTCATTACCTTTCTTTTGTGTGTAATCTTACTTCATATGTTCAAAGACATGAACAGTCTTATTTCAAAGACCAATGAGGTAGAGTTAAATGCTTCAGTGTAATGCAAAGACAACAGCAGAACTTTAACAATTCTTCTGTGGTGGAAAGCATCCATAAGGTAGACTGCACAGGGATTATTTTCTATGACATTGTACCACACTGCTGTGGTGTAATTCTGCTACTACTCACAGAATGCTACTGTTCTAATGATTTTCTGTCTTTTGTCTTGAACTTTCTGCCAATGTAGTGAATGGATTGTCCCTGAACAGCTCACTCCTTTGCTTATATATTAAGAAATGTGACATCAAAGTAACACATGATTTTTAAACTTTTTTCTGAGAATAATCTATTTTTTGAAATACTCAAAAACATGTGAAATGGTGAGAAAAAAATCAAAATTGTTTCACATCTAAATCAAATCAGAATTAATCATAGGAGGGATAAGGTAAACAGTTCTCAACTCTCAAGGCTAAACTAATTTGCCTTTTTAATAACAAAGCATGAAACTGTTTTTATTAGTGGGTCAGTATATGCTGGATTTTATTGCAGGGGTCATAATTCTCCACAGCTGTGTTAATTGGTATAATAATTTGAATCAGGAACCAACTTAAACTCTCTTGGTGGGACAAGTCATGCGTTGTGTCTCCCCGCGTTCTGTGCTTGGTGGCTGCAGAGGTGGCCTCGCGCTCTGCTGTGGGGCCTCCTCTTGACACCAGCTCCAGCTGGTGGCCACTTGGTCCTGGGTCCCCGGCAGCATGGAAGGGAGCGACTCTGCTGCCTCCAAAACACCTCCTGGCTGATTCTTGCAATGAAAGACATTCTTAGGTCTCCCCAACCTTGCATATCTCCTTATTTTTTTTAATAACCCGGTTTTATGCAAGTTCAGTCTGTGCTGCAGCTCTTAATCACAGTGTACCCAGGGCACATCTGGAAGGGGAAGCCAACACTCCCACACGGAGAGCTGCGAGCGGATGGGTTTCAGTGCTGCCTGCCCTGACTGGGCTCTGCTCAAGGTGCGCATGGAGCTTTGGATTTCTGGGGGCTCGGAGCACATATTCCGAGCTCTGGAATGGGCACATATTAAAACCTTTGCGGAGGGCTCTTCCTTTGCATCAGCGTCAAACCCTCCCGTGTGCAGGGAAAAGGAGTGCCAGGTCACCTGCGGGTGTTGGCTGCTGCTTTCTGCTCCTTCCTGAATCCTGCTTTGCTTTGTACTTAAAGAAGGCCATCTAGTGGTGAAATACGAGTAGTAGATCTGTCTGCGGCGGTTCAGGGCTCCGAGTTGTGGGAGTCTGTGGATAGCTTTGCAAAGATCTGCCTTTTCAGTGTTGCCTTGTGCACTAGTTTGCATTAACTTGGACTTCAGATGGGACATGGGAAACGAGCTTTCACATTCTGTATTGTTTACCCTAAAAATTAATTTGAGGCTAGAAAATGGAGGAATCGCTGGGAATCCAGAACACAAACAGACTTAAAAGCAGGCTGTGCATTAGAACTGTGTCATCTCCTGTATAGGTATTAAGCAAATAACTTGAACTTGGAGTAACGTTATTAATTTTTTTGAGTAACTTAATTATTTTTTTTATATACTTGAGTTTGTTTCTGGATGTTCAGCAAGGGCTTACCTGGAGTCAGGCAGGTGTCTTGGCTATGTGCATGTCCTTCCCATACCTTTGTGTTGCCTATATGTGTGTCCTTGTCCTGGACCAGTTCGGTGGTGTCCAAGTCCAACCTGCTGCTTTCCCTAGATAAAGCAGAAGGGAAGAAAAGTATCTGATACCTAGAAATTGATTTGATTGGGGAAACAATAACTATTGGTGCCAGCTTTTAGGCATCTGTAGTTCAAGGTAACCTTTAGAATTGTTGTGCTGGTGATACAAAGCTGCAGAATTTCCTGTAACTATGTTACATAAGAGGAGCAGTGGCAGTGCTGGGAACCCGTTTATTCTGGGAGGTGTTAGTGAAGAGTGGTGTCACCAAGCTAATTACTGGGGCTTGTGTGATCTGCTGTTTTGCTGGTAAAGAGGGCTTTACCAGCTCATGCTGGTAGAGCTCATGCTCCCCCTATAAACTTCCTGTTCGTCGCTAACCTTTGGTTCTTGAGGGTTTTGAACACAAGCATGAGGAGTAATCATTCGAACCTTGGGACTCAAGCTTATGTAGAAGTAGAGACTTGACTGAGGAAGTTGATCCTTTTCTGTTCTGGATATCTCTGGAAAAGTGAGACTCCTTCCCCTTCCCTTGCAGAGCGAGCACCAGAGCTTGTGCTCCCCACACTTGGGGGCACCTTCAGCCACGGTTGCTGCCGGCTACTTGCACGACGGAGGAACCTGTCCCTCGAGGTCCGCTCACATCTGAGCCGTGAAAAATTTCCCAGAGGAGGGCAGAGAAGGGAGAGGTGTTGTGTATGGGAAACTTTCCAAAAGCCCCTGGTAAAAACAAAAGCCAGATTAAAGAAGTGATTAATGGAGCCTGAGATGGGAGAAACAGCGTAGTGTATTCCCTAGCCACAGAGAGCGGGTTGCTGGTTATCCTGGGCCATCTACCCTGTTGTTCTGCTGTTCTCGGTGTGCAGGCCAGCTCGTCCAGCACTAGCTAGGCCTTTCCTGAGCAGTAACATAGATTCAGCAACATGAGAGAGTGGAGAGTTTTAGCATGAAACTGAATCTAGTAGTACAACTGCTTGTTGTGCAGGGCTACACAGGCCGTGGTAATTATAGGATCTTGCTTATAGGCAATAAAATTCACATCAGGTTTTTCTCTTTATGTATTTGAAACTATAATGAAAGTTTTTTTTTATCCTTAAACATAGAAGGTTGTGGATGTATTTAAGGATATTGCTTCAAATCTCTGCATACAAGCTTCGGATGCTTTGAGGCCATGCAACCTTCCCTTTGGAAAAAGCACTTAGATGATTCCGGAAACAATCTGGATGCTTAGTTGTCCAAGTTTATAATTGTCTTAGCAAATTCAAAAAGGATTTATTTGAATTCTCTAGTTGGTAGCTTGCAGGTGCGGCAGGGTTAGAGCAGAGCTGTACAAATAAATCAGCAGCTGTAATGATTTTAAAACACACATGTTGACATGGCCATGAAATACCATGGAAGACTAATATCATGGGGTCAGCTAAGAGCATGTGGCTGATGGTTTTTTTATATGATAGTATTTTGCTTCCTAAAAGGAAATCAGGCTATATTGAGGTCACATGAGAAGAAACACCACTGGTTTTTGTTCTGATTGTTCTTGTATTTCTAAATGACCAGTTTTAAGAATGGTTTGAGTCTCCAGAATTTTCTATGTTAGCAATCTTGTAAGTGCTAAGACTTTTAGGGGGAAAATACTGTGTGTGTGGAGGATCACTGCTCCTTTTAGTAGAATTTGCCCTTGAAAAATACCCAAAATGATGTATTATAAACTAAATCGTGTTAGGCACAGCATCTACGCAATGAGATGACGGAATCGCATACATTTTCTGGGGCAAAGAGGATGAATGTTCTTCTGTGTTTTAGGAGAAACTTCATCTCAAAGAAAGGAGAAAAGAACCAAGCAGAGGAGCATATGAATCCATGGATAAGGATTCATGATGTTACGTAGTTGACTGCCTTAGGTAATCTCCAGCAAGCACACAGCTGAAATACCACTGTTCATTTCGGGATGACCATTTAGTGCTAAAAAACCATCCACACACAACACTGTTGAAAGAGGCTCTTAATAAGAGCAGGAGCTAGACATAAGCAATAGCATTGCTATCTGCTGCCCTGCAGCCAGATTTCTTAGTAGTTAAGAATCAGAAATTCCTTTGCTGAATTAGGTGTGGATTGCTAAGCGATGTTTGGTGTTGGCAAACAACTTGAGAAATAGCATGAACAGAATTTCCTTAAAAGTTCTTAGAGATCTTCCTGCAGGAAACAATGAAAGAAGGTGAGGGGGGATATCTGGAATAAATATGATGCCTTTGTATATGTCATGAAGCTAGGGACAAAAATAGCAGCAAAACAGCAAAGTTGGCAGTGCTTTCTTTCTGTGGAGCTCTTCAGTGGCTGCTCCTGGCTGAGAATGGGCCACGAGCCAGTGAGCTGTGGTGTTCCTCCCACAGCTATTTACTGGCAAGGGGAAGAGGAGTGGTCACTCCTAGCCATGCTGTGTGATGACTACAGGCAATTCTCTGTTGAATGACAAGGCTCGTCCCATCTTAATAGAAACAATATTTTTACACAATCACAACAAAATTGCATGCTTCCTTTAAGGTTCTCATGGTAGTAAATTATAGCCTCTTTTTACATGGGAATAATTGTTATAGGCACAACAGGAATAGCTTCTGTTGTCTTTCGGGTCCGACAAAATTTAAGGAACCAGCTGCAGTTATTGACCCTCATTACCTGAGTACTGCTGTCCTCGCAGGTTCTTTGCGCTGAGGACTGCTAAGAGGGGCAGCTAAGAGGAGGGTGAGCCTGAGCAGTTCAGCTCTGCTGGTGAGAGCTGTAGCTTGGTGACTACAGAGTGCAAATCTCTCATGCTTTATTACAGTTGGAATCTTGTAGTTGCTGCTCAAAGCTGCCATTAAATTAAATGGAGGTTTTACCAAGAGCATATGGCCCACGCTTAAGGTAAGCAACGCACTGACAGCATGCTTAATAAATGCTAGTATCCATGTTATCTAATTAAATACTTCTTTGAAAATTGTTCATTGCTGCTTCTTAAATCCTTGCCTAAAGAAAAGATGAATTTCCAAGAAATATCTGTAATGCTGTGACAATTAATGTTCTAGTAGGAAAACAGTGCTTTCCTTTACCTGCCAGCACTGTCTAGTGTTGCAGGCTACAAATATTGTCCTTCTTGGGCACGCTGAAGTGTTGCTTGAAATGCTAGAGCCTTGCTACCTAGGACATTGTTGATTTTCAGTGATCATAGCAAGTTCACCCAGGTTCTCTTCTAGTTTTAACTTTTGTCGTTAACTTTGAGATGCTTCTCACTACACAGCCTCTGTTTTTTCCTTCTATTAGAGACATATTTCCAGTTCTTTTTGGTAGACTAGGGAGTGATCAGTTGCTGCAATTGCAAAGTCCAAAATATGCCTTCTGTTGCCATAGCATTTACTGTTTTACCCTACTTAACTAACAAGATATCTCTTAATTGTCTATTTTCGGGTGTTGCGTGGTGTAGTTGTGCTCAGTGAAAACCCTGCTAAACTACTACTACGATTTGCTTGTATCTGCAGTATTAAAAGTCAACCATATACTTTGAACAGTTTGTTTCATGGCTTTGTCGATTTGCGTCTCAGACCCTAAAGCAGAGGTTGCTGTATAGTAAAAATGAAGAGATGATTTAGCAAATTACCTGGGAGAGTTTGTATGCTGAAACATCTACATTTAATGGTCTGTACCTTGTAGAGGCAACCTTGTGGTTGAGTCATGTACAACATCCTGTTTAAACATGGGTATTAAGTACAATTTAGAAGATAAGGATGTTTTATACTGTAAATGGGGGCACTTCCATAGTACAAAACAGAACACAGAAATTGGTCTAAAATGGATGTAAAAATATCTTCCTCTTGCTTTCTGAGCCTGCGTATGATTTCTGTGGCATGTTGAATGGAGGCCATGTAGCTGTGGTTTATACAAAGCTGAGTCCAAGTCAATTCTGCTGAGAGCTGGAGCGTTTGCTGGGCTCAGCGTTGCATCAGCTGTGGTTATACGAGTTGTAGTTGGTGCAGAACTTGCTGGAAGACTAGATACATGCGGAAATGTCTTTCTCCATGGAGAGTTAGATATCTAATACAAGTTGAAAGATCTGGGACTAGTTAAACAGCTCCAGAAAGGTTCCTAAGTGTCCAGAAGGAATTAGTTTCCTGATTGCCATTGTGTAGGTAGCATTTTCTAGATAAAAGAATGCTTAGCAGCACTCAAGAAAACTGCATGGCCTGGTGTCCAACAGCTTGACTGTAGCACAGGCAAACTGTCTTCTGCAAGAGCAGACATGCTGGCTATAGAGGAACCAAACTTATTTAGCCAAAACAGCAGTAAATGAGTGACACCAAACTTGTTTTTTCTGTGGTGTGGAAGATTTAGTGACCTGATGGAACAACATAGCAACCTGTGAGAATTACGGCCTTTTAAGTACTTATGCTTACGTGGGTAATGCATTGAAAGATCAGTTTATTATTCCACTGGACTTTGACATTAGCAGTATTACTTGAGAACAATTGATATTAGCAGTATGACTTTACATCATTGGTTTTATTCAAGTGGAAAGTAATAAATCATTTAATCTGTTTATATTACCAAAGCACAAAAATAATAAAAAAAGATTATTAACTAATCTCTCTTTTAAATTATCCTTAAATCAAATTGTTCAGCGGTTGTAAAATTGAACCAGATCAGTCTTATAATTTGATTTGAAGATAAGTAGAAAGCAAGGATTTCTGTATTGCACATAGCTGCAATGACTGGGAGCCCCTGAACTGTGGACAACTTAAACAGCACCAAATCAGGGCTGACACTGCTAAGCAGATAAGGCAGTGTTTGGTTTAAATTTCATTTAGCATAGACCTACACCACTGAAAAGCCGTGAAGTATTGGGCTGGCTTACAGGGTGAGAACATTACCGTGACGAACTCATTGATTGGAAATTGCAAATGAAGTTTGCACTTGGGAAAAGGGGGGAAAAGTCTGAACAGCAGCGATCCAAAAAAAATGCAGTTTACAGCTGCATGGTTGATGTTGACTGTCTTCAGATGACTTCAGATGCTTTTTGTTTTTGGAAGCAACTTGTGCAGAGGTTGAGTATCTAAGTGCTTTACTCTCAGATGGGATATATAGGAGAACATTTAAACAGCTTTACTGATGTCGGCCAATGAGTTGGAAGCTCAGAAGAGCCTCTATGTTCATTAAGACATTTTCATGAAATGACATCCAATTTTAACATGTGTGTGTTCATTTTTATGGTGACCCACAAATGGACTTCTTGATGTCTTGGGTAATATCTGCGATGTGAGATACAGACAGTAGTTTGAAATACATTTTTCATTGGTTTCAGTCTTGTGAGACTCATTTATTTAAAATCATCTTTAACTGCATTATCCATATTAAATATTTAAACCTTACGAATTACTAAGAAACTGAAATGATTTCAGAAACTGTCAGGGTTTCCTGTTGTCTGTCTTATCTAATATGTATCCTTTTCCACCTTTCCTTTTCCCATGATTTTGGAACAAATTTCAGTTCTTATGCTGCTCTTGACTTTCTTTCTGCCGTATCAGAATAGCTGTGGTATGTATTAAAGTAAGAGTTTTGGTTGTGCACAGTGGGGTTTTCTGTCTTGCCCTGACATGGCACAAGTACTTTATGCTTGTCAGCAAAAATTCTGCAGGCATCATGATGAATGGAGTTATTAAGAGTCTCCTCTTAATTTGACTGCATTCTTTTTTGGCCAGCCAACAATTAAGCAAGGCACAATTATCAATTCAAGTTTTCCATTTGCAAACACTTGTTTCCTGAATAAGAAGGAAAAAAAATAAAAATAAAAATTCATAAAACATAGATTGACCTTTTCTGTATGGGCTCTGTATTTACAACAATTATGTCTTGTCAATGGTTAGCTGAAAACTTGTTGAATGTTATAATGTCCCCAGTTTAAGGCACCATTAGTAGCCAAGCAACATTTCCTTAACTGTGTACATGCACATATGTGCACATTTATGAAATAATATATTATTATATAACATATTAATAAAAATCATCAGGTATGTGTGTCATTTGAACCAAGATGTACATGCGATACTCAGAATTTCATAGATGAAACCTGTTTGACTAATTAAAATGAGCTCAAATTAGTGCAGTAACATGGATCATCTAGTGTAGTACAAATGGAATTTCAAGGGATTACTAAACCTCTTAGGAGGAAAGGAAAAAAGAAAGCAAAAAATCTTCATCCTTTATGGGCCTCATGCTCTTACTGTACTAGTGCAGTTTTACATTGTGAGGCACGAGGTGCAAAGAGGGAAATATTTCCTTAGGGCATTGACAAAACCTTGTGGCAAAGTTTTGAGCCTTGGACCCTGGTGAGGCCAACTTACATTTTTCACTTAATTGTGGGGGATTTTTGTATTATTATTTGTGGTTTTCATATTAAAGACTTTATTGCAGTTATCATTGTCAGTGATGCACTAAGAAACTTTGTGGGATGGAAGTTATAACATGAAGGTGAAGCAATACTAAAGAATAACTGAAAGCAACCATTTCTGATGGAAAAAACAGGCTTTGCTTAAGGGACAACAGATGTTTTTTTCATCTGCCATAATTTTGATGTTCAGTAAGACTCCAGGAGGGGTGAATTACATATCTAACGTTTTGTTATCTGTCATAGATGAAAAATTGCTTTGAAAGTGTGCCAGGAAAATTCAGAACTAGTTTGTATAACACATGGATTCTGTAGGTAAAACCTACATGGGGCAGCTGTGGTTTTGGACTTCTATTTTATTTTGCTTCAATTCTACTTGTTCAGCTGTGTGTAAGTGTACACAGTACCTCTTGGGAGGTCTGCTTCCATGTTTTATCTCTGGAAGTTTCAGGTAGGGGGGTTTCCTTTCTTTCTTTCCTTTTTTTCCTTCTTTTCTTCTTTTTTTTTTCCTTTTCGTCTGTTTTCCTTTTTAGAACTTAAAATGCAAATGTGGAAAAAAAAACTTCATAAAAAGTGCATGGCCGCTTCAAATGATTCCCCATTTGTCTCATTTTCTTATCTTTGATAGTAAACTTTAAATGTTAGATACAGAGGCAGAATTAATGACCTATATTATCCTATTAATAGTAAATACAAAGAAATTGGCAATAGAGCAAATGCATAGCCTCAATAGAAGTTGATTAAAATTTTTTTTTCATTTTCAAGTAGCATTTAGTGACAAAAAAAAAAGAAGTTTAAATAAATTTGCCCTTAGGTAGTAATTTATTTAAGGAGAAAAAAAAAAAAAAAGATTTCAGTAAGGCAAATGTAATAGTACAACATCCTAACTTGGCCTTATTTCTGAAATTTCCTTAAAACTAGCTCCAAGTAAAATAGATTCACTATTAGTACTATCTGTAACATTTTTAGCATTAACTTAATGTAAAAAAAAATTAGCAGCTTATAAATGACATATATCCTGAGATTCTCTAGTATCTAAAACTCAGTCTCCAAATGTCAACATAAGCAGAATCCTATCAGGTCTGAGTTTGCAGGGTGTGGATGGGTTTGTGTGGAGCAGAAGTAAATTGGTTACTGAGTCAATCATAAAAAGATGAGTGAAGAGTAGCTAAGCGAAAATTGTTAATATAATCCTTACTATCACGAGCTGAGATCCTAGGAGACAAGTCTTGGGCAAATCTTCTGTTGTTTTTCAAACAAATAGAGAACTCCCCCAAATCTGTTCATCTTATTCAATTCTACCAATCAACAAAAATGATAAATCACAAAAGATCGCCAATGAAAGGAAAGGCAACTCAACAGTGTTAGGTAATTCAATTTTATTGAAATTATTTTAGTCAAAGTGATGAGGCAGAAACTCAAGTAAAAGGAATAATAAATATTTTCAGTTGCCTTGATTTCATTTATTATAACTTTTTGAGGTAAACCTGTGAATTTGGAGGTGATATTGCTGCATGCAGTGAGAATGCCATTGGTGGTGCTCTTAATATGACAATCAAGTAATTTTCAGGGAGGATAAAGGCAGGATGAACTTAGACATGTGCTGCGTTCTTCATAGTAAAAAGAAAGTTCTCCCAAGTTGGGAGTGCACTGGAGTCTATCTGAAAGTCAGTTCTAAGACATCTCGTTTCAGCTGTATATACCTTAGTAAACCCTGTGTTCCGTAGTGACTTATTCCTTAAAAATCTATTAGTGAGAAGTAGCTGAATTACAACATAATGCTAGAAGAGTATCCTCTGCTGCTGTATGAATCATCACAAGGTGTTGTTTAGCTGTAATATAGTAATCAAATAATCAAGCAGTTTTTAATAGGGAAACTTGCTTTTGTGTTTGGTGACATTTGGGATGGTAATTAAGAAAAAAAAGTAAATCAAAACTCAATTCTAGATCTTCTCATTTTGTTTCATAACTTATTATTTCAAAACTGGCTCTGGGCTATTCTAATTAAGCTACGTTTTTGATTTCCATCGGAAATTGCTTTTGGTCCTGGTCTTAAACTGTGTCTGTGCTGTATTTCAGCACCCCATAAAGGAAGTAAACGTTTGTCTTGAAATAACCAGTGCGAACTTGTGAGTGCCAGCTGGCTTGTTCAGGAGCACCTCTGAAAGGAAAGGGAGTGTGAAAGTGCGATGTGTGAGTTTGACTTTGATTTAAGAGCAAAATAAAATATATCTTGGTGGTAGTGACAGCTCACTAATTCCACTTACTGCTGATAGTAAGAATGCTATGTGTCTTAGTTATATTCTGTTTATGATAGAATTGAAATATAAATTTTGACACATTAGAAAAGGAAAAATTATCAATGACATGCTGTGAAAGTAGGATCCAAGAGATGCTCAGTTGTCAGATGCTGAGGACAATTCTCTTTTGTTGTTTTGTGTTGTTGACCAAAGTGTTTTGTAAATGAATGAACTCATCAGTTAATGCTAAGTGACTAGAAGAAAAGTTAGGAGCAATTATAATTGTCATGTAAAGAAATGAATCTCCTCTTAATGGCTATCATGTTGTATATTCATTCCTAATACTTAATGTGAACTGAAACGAATTATTTTGAACTAAAAAAAATCTGCATGCATTCCTTTATCCTGCTGTTAAAATGGGGAGCTTGTGCCCCATCCTCAGCACAGCGGCGCTGAAGCCGCACAGAAAGCAGTTAAGGCCCTGTTGTGATGAGCTCAAGCCCAATGATTAGCCTGCCTGGTGACAACTGTTGGGGCACGTGGGGTCAAAGAAGCTGCGTTTGGTTTCTCTACAGGCTGCGGATGGATGTGGGATTGAGGTGCAGCCACCACCGTTGAGGTGGGTCCACTAGAAGTTGTACCGCTGTAAGCTAAAGCAGTGTGTGCCAGGTTCATCTTGGCGTCTGCATAGCACAACCACACAGCCCTGGGCAGCCCACACTGCTGACACCTAGGTATAGGGTATTTAAGTTCATTTTTATTTGTATTTCATTTACAAACCTATATTAAATAATACTGCAAGACCAGTATTAAGACCAGTATTTCAGTATTGAAATACTGAACGTACAGCAAAGCTTTCTTGAAAGTGTACTTGAGATTTCTTGTAGGTACACTTTAGTGAACCAATATCTCCATAATTGTGACGCCAGTGAAACGATATAATATTCACATTACATGAAGTATGTCAGGACTTGGCCCTAGATTCAGTATGCATGCTGGGTCTGCTTTTCAGTGCCAAAAGGACAAATGTTTTCAATGAATTTTAACCTCAGTCTCATTAACAACTGATCAGGTATTTATTCAGTAATGCAGTAACTATTACAAGCTAACATGCATTTATTACATGCCTGTTGCATAGAATTTTAAAATGGTTTTGACAGTGTGATGTATGAAATAATTCCAGCCCAAGACATGTGTGAGATAAGAGATGTTTCTCGCTCTTGGCTGCTCTTAATAACAAAGCTGAAGGCAATGCAAACATACTCCCGATTTAAACATACTTTGTGATGACTAGTTTTGAATTGGCTTTTTTTAGGGGGTGAAGCCTGATACCTTAGCAGCTTAATGACCAGCTTCAAAAGGAAAGTCAAAATATTCTGACAAGTTTGTCCTTTCTGCAGCAAATGTGTGTATTCTGTCCTTCCTGTCAATGTATATTTTCTGTCTGCTTTATGGGGATCTTCCTGGAATGCTTCCCAGTCTTGTCATTCTGATGTGTCTGTGAGTTGTCAGTAACAATTGTTTTAGTTTTCACGTATGTAGTTAAATCTCATCAGCATTTCCAGTCTTGTTTTGATTGTGCCAAACGTGCATTTATGGCTAGGGGGAAAAAAAAGAAAAAGAGGAGGGAAAAGAAGTGACAAGTCAGGAAGACTATGAAATGCAGTAATACCAATTAGTTTTTAGCAGTGTCTGGCCACATCCTGGAATATTACAGTGAATTACAGCATTTGGACTTAAATTAATTCAACTACAAGAGCCATTAGTCTGAGCTCACCGGATTTAGGGAGTGAGGTGGAAGGGAATAGAGCCTGATAAAGCTTAGGAGCCATAATACAAGAACTTGTCACTTGGCTGGTAACTCTGTGCTTTCATATTTCTAGAGTATTTCTAGAAGTGCATTTGAGAAGTGGTTTTAGTAAACAGTATTGATGGTTATAGGGCCTGAGCTTTAGAAAAAAAAAAAAAAAATGTGACTTTTATACTGAGCAATGTAGTTCTGTCTTAGCTTTATCATCCTCACACTGTGGGTAAGCCCATATGTGAGGCAGAATGCATGGATAAACTACTCAAGTAGAACATCTTTCCCTCCTTTTTCCTCTGGTTGTTGAAGGGTGAACTGTTGAGTGATGTCTGTTATGTCTGATACCGTTCTGCTTTGGGGTCTGGCTCTCGAGGATGTTCTTGAGAGGAAGGCCACTTGCTCTGCAGATCACCTGCTTGCTATCCCTTCATGCCAGCCAGCTAACCATGTCTGCCTTGGGATTCAACATTTATCATATCGTTGTTTTCATCTGCAATTAAATTCATGATGGCCAGTTTTAAATGAAGCTAGGGCCCTACCTGTATGTCTTCTAGGAGGTTTACTACATGTCAACTACATTGTGAACCTTAGCATAACATACTTGACCATTTAGACCTTCTAACAGACATGTCATAACTTGATAGGAGTGTAAACAGACTACAGATAATCACAAGATTAAGTGCTTTTGATAGCTTGGTATTTCCAAGACCCACTCTGCCAGGTGTAACTTGATTAAATGAAGATCTGCTAAATAGCCAGCTACCCCTCTGTGTCCAGTTTGCCATTTAAGAACAAGAAATTTAACAGCATCAGAGCCATGGCTGAAGGATGTGTGAATATGAATTTATAGCGTGTATCTAATCTATTTTGAATTACGTATTTAAAAAAAAATCTGTATCATAACAATGTTTTCTCTGGAAGAACAGTTACCTCGCAGCACTGCTCAGCTGCTGCAAATGCTGTCTTTCAGAATGTCACTCAATGACTCATTTCTAGCGCAGCTGTCAAAGGAAAAGACATGGCCTTTAATATGCTTAGTTAAATGTATGCTGGCCAAGATGTAAACTCAAGCTGAGTCCCTCAGTGGTCCTTCAAACCCAGTGTTTTGTTACCACATCATTCTGAAGGTCCTTCCTTGTATGATACTACTTAGTTCAATGTTCCTGACCATTCTGATACTCCGTTTTCAATGTAGGTGCAGCAGAAAAGCAGTGAGCAGAGCTCCTGCTGTGTGCCTTGGGCACACTGTGTCATTGCCAGTGCTGTAATTCCACCCCTCTCCTTTGAGGTGTCTTTCACTGTTCCGTAAGTTTCTAACCTCATTTGTGTCCTACGCAGGTAAGAAGCGACATGACATTTACTTTAGACCGTTGCGCAATTGTTTCTTGAGATAAAATGTTAGTCTGAACAGAATTTATGCAGTGAAGTTACTCAGAGTGGAAGTTTTTCTACCCTACCAGCTACGTCCTGAGCACAAAGGCACGCAAGGCAGTGTACAAGAGCACAGGGTTGCTGCAACATGTGTTGCTCTTCAAGAAGAAGCTGCAGTGATGTAAGTTGACATCAGTCAAACAGCTTGTGCTCATGGATGTGTCATGTTCTTCTTTAGTCTCCAAGTTAAAGCTTTATGGATGGCATGCAGAGAGTGGCACAGACCATCCTCTCTACACATGCTAGAAACATGTTGCCTACATCTGGAAGGTTTTCTATATATTGTAGCATGTTAATCTCCTTTCAGCTGTCTCACAGAAATTTCTTATCCCAAAACTGGGTTTGCACATCTGACTTGATGATGCAGAAAGAAACCGAAATGTTTGGGGTCTGAACTGTGTTAGTGTTGGTGCAGATGTAGAGGATGCTGTGACTGGAAGCGCAGGGAGAGGCGCGTGCCTGCGTGCACGCTGCGGCGACGTGAGATGCAGGATGTCTCATGTTAACTGCACTTCATACCAGTGCTTTAGTGGGTGTTGACTATCCTTGTAATGTCTAATTTAGGAATAGTCATGCATAGTAAACCAAATCTCAGAAAGGCTGTTGCCAGTAAAGCTAAAGAAGTAACAAATGTAAGCGCAGAGGAGAATTATTCTGTTGGTGACATGTTAAATGCTTCATTAATTCCTGTATTTTGTACTAATCAAAATAGTAAAAAGAATAGAAGCATGAGCTGGAAGGAACTTCTGTTGCAGTCAGAATTGCTGTTAATCTCAGTATTTGAAAGGGTCTTTGAAGTTTTGCGGTGTCTTGAAGTGAAGACTGTTGATAACCTCTGGTACAATACTATCTGTAGATGGGTTGATATTTATTGTTAGCATCTTAGCATTGCTTCTCATAAACCTTCAGAAACCAGCCATGCTGTGCTGTGCATCTACTCTATTGCTTTGAACACATTTTGGCTGTTCCAGTTTGGAGAAAAAAATTCTAAACTTTTTTGGCATTAAATTACCACGGCAATGATTGCACAAGGCCAGTCAATACTGAGAGTAATGAACTAAATGGTCGTGATCAAGGCAGAAAGTGCATATCAGTAGCAAATTTTTAAACTGATTGGTAGTTTGGCTTTTGCTTCCTTCTCATGGTACTGGGCAGAAACAATTTTGCTGAAAGCGTCGAAAGAAATGTAGGTAAGACACCAATTTCTTCTTTAGTGATGCTTCTTTAGAAGGCACGCAAGATGTTTAGTTTGTGGAAGGAATACATAAAACACTGAATATTCTGAAAACTAATACAGCAGTAAGTAGTGATCTCTCTTCCTCCCTCCCTTTCTGGAATCCTCAGAAAAGATTCTCGAGGAAGTGTTTAAATAATTGTGTAGATCTATTTTTGGTTAATGTGTTAAATGGGCTGATAGCTTTGTCTGCAATTCAGTAGGCATCACAACTGTTTTTAATAGGTTTCTTGAAAGCACTTGCAGATGAATAATGGTTGAAGTGTATTCCTGTTGTGTGTAAAAATGAGTAATGCAGGCGGGGAGGAATTCATTAGCCTGAACTTCAAGTTCTCAAAGTTCAAAAACGTACTCATCAGGCAAGTCCTCAGATGCAATAAACTTGTGATATATGGTCCAATGAATGCTTTTGCTGCACATTCTTTGAGTGGCCATTTGCAGCAATGCATTTAATTTGACAACCCAACTGTTAATCAGTGCAAAATTTAAGATAAAGAAACTTTATTCAACTAAAATGAGACTTCTATGGTTTTTATTTTGTTAATTATTAAGTATTGCATCTTGAAAATATTATTGTAGTAGATAAAGGCAATCTTCTATATGGAAGAGGTCATAATCATTTTTAAGAAGTTAAATCAGAATAGGTCCCTAAAAGCTGAAAAATGACAAGGGATAAGAAATTTCATCTCCAAGTCTTGTATATACCAGGGAGATTTTAGCAATAATTCCTTGAAAGTGGTCAGATGAATTATGAAAAAGCCCAAGTATTTAATAAATGTACAAGTAAAATCTTAGTATGCATGTGTAACGAAGTATACAACTTAACGCAGTTGATCATAGTTCTTAAATTTCACTTCCTAACTGTGTTGCTGTCTGAAAAGGTAATTTGTAAGTTCTTTGAGTAGTTTAATAATGGCAATGATACTTGCTGAATTTTTAGATGATCTTGTAATGCTCAACAAACTCCATCTAAAAGATACTCGATATCAAGACCAAGTAAGACTTGTTTTGTTGATAGCAAGACCATAAACATTACGGATAGTTAAAACCAATAATTCTAATATCTGTTAATTTACAGAAGTGATTTAAGAAGTCAAGGATTGAAGAAAGTAGAGGAGACTGAAGAACTCCTTTGCACAGTTGCTTTGCACAGATTTGAGGGAGGAGCAGAAGGAGTTCCTCCCGCTCTTTCTTTGGCAGATGACTTGTCATAATAGGAAAAAGAAAATTAATGCAAGTCTGTGTAGTACATGCTGGGTTTACAGGGCCTGTTATGGTGTTGTAGAGTAACCTGGGTGGGAAGGGATGGATGTGGAAGTGAGAAAATCCGTTCCCTCTTGGTGGAAGAGACCTGTCCTGCCATGACACCTGCCCTTGCTTTGCCTGTTTTTGTGGGAATGTGCTTTTGCTGGGCTGTTTTTGACCTCACTTAGTATCTGATGCTCGTCACAAGGATGCTCTGTATGTTGGCAGTTGCCTCTGCTCCGTTTTGTTACTCGGTGGATGTTCTTTGCTCTTGGCCTCACACAAGGAGTCACAACCTCCCTCAGTATGTGCATAAAAGATGGTTTTTCCTTTGGTGCTTTGCTCCTCGTTGCAAATGTTTCCTGTTCAAACACTTGAGCGCTAATTGAGTTTTTCCATAGGGGATTGTTTGGTGGCTGTGTTGTGCCTTCGGACTTCAGAAAACTTGGTGTTTGTGCCCGTTTGTGAAAACGAAAAACTTAGTGGTGCTTTAATCCCACTTCGTGTTTACTTCTGATGAGATTAAAGTTTTCCTCCTGCTGTATGTTTCTGTCATTTGCCACTTGCCCATAGTGTTTTTTGTTATTACAGTTATCTTACACATGGCAAAACAGTGCACTATAAGTAGTGTTTCAGGTTTAAAAATTTGCTTAACTTACTACTTATAAAAGGTTGTACATGAAAGAGAGCAGGACCCTATCATGAAAACAAACAAAAATGAAGTATTGCTTCCTCTGGCAAAAAAAAAAAAAAAGCATCTGTACTATGTAAAACCTGTCTAACAGTCTTCCAGTTGCTACAGCTTCATTTTCAATAACTTTTCTTCTGTTTTATATTGCTAGCAGAAAGATTCTGTAATGGCAAACAGCTCCTCTATTACAATGCTAAATTTGGATAAATGAGATTTAACAGATGAGCAAGTCTGCATATAGTGCCAAAGTCAACTATGAAGCAACCATCTCTGAAGAGCTGGACAAAAATAAAATTTGAAGAGAAGTATTATACTCTGCTTCTTTTGCCCAGATGTAACTTAGTAAAATATCATTGCCATGGTATGTATTTGTTCCTAAATCTGTTGATCAACCTTTACATTATTGAGATAATCTAGTTGATATCTTATTTTTGTTTCTATTGATAGATGACCCATATAATTAGATGAGAATTCATTTTGTTTCTCCTCTTTGCAGCAGTAGAAGCGTAGAAAAAGGCACCAAAATTTCCCTCAGAGGTATAAGTTCAAACTGGTCTTGAATTGCTTTGAATTCAGCCCTGCTCATTTCTTGGAGATGATCAGCATCTTGAGATGAGGGAGGCGAAGCTGTGAGGAAAACTGCACAAATGGGCTCCAGAACCGCAGCCCTTATGGATGTGGAAAAATCCTCGTGACCTGTTGCTCTTGTGAATTGTTGTTTTTCAAGGTTTTCTCCAGCTAGATTACAGTTGGCAAAATGAGGAAGTGACTCAGATGTTATGACATTTAAAGCCTGGTCTGGAGGTCAGATGGTGGGGAGGAAATAGCAAATACAGGGTTGTGCCAGCGGAGGCTAAGCTGGTTTTCACGTGTGCGTAATGGGCTCTGGGGCAGCAGTGCTGCCTGCTTCCTAGTCCAAACCGACAGCTCTGGGAAAATGCAGGAAATAACCAATCTAGGGCAATAGCCCTAGTTCTTAGGTGGAGTTTTGGAGCAGAGAGCAGTGGACTGCAGGGAGCTTTCTCTGATTTCTACCTGTCTTTTCCATGTGTAACCCTGGGGACAGCAATACTTTGCTGCCTTTGAGAGCTTTGGTGTCTTCTAAGGAAAAGCATAAAGTGGAGCAGGGATATATTAATCATATATTTCTCCAGGTTAGTCCTCATACTGTGCTTTTCACTTGAGCTTTCAGAAGCTTTATTATTTTTATGTTATGTTGTTTTAGTTTTGCTAAGTTCATAACAGGAAGGGCATCTGCCTGCACAAAACTTTGACATGATTTATGAAACTGCTTGACCTAAATGCTTAGGAGTCCGACTTTGGGTAATTTTGCGTGTTCATAAAATCAAATGGAATTGCAGATATTATATAGGATGAAACAATGCATTTGCACCTGCCCAGAGTTAAAGACAAAATGGTAGCTAAGGGAATCTGCGAGTCATCCCTCAATAACCCAGGTTGAATTTTTGCTTGATGATAAAGCAGGTAATAGGAGTGATAGCTGAAATAGCTTGAAATAGCTACATTTACTTAAAGGGGACAGGGAGAAAAAGTGTAAATTCTTCCAGTACCGTAGGCTCCTGTGAGCAGGAAGCTGGTCCTTGCCCGTGCAGAGATTCCCTAGCAGGGCTGGGAATGACCTTTGCAAATGGAAGCATGGAAAGCATCTCAGCATCAGCCACGGTGAAGTATCACCCAGGGAGGGCCATGTCACCGTGTCCCTTGCTCGAGTGCTCTCCCGGAAATACACAGGTCTCCAGGGGCTGACTTTACTAGTGTTTTTGTGGGCATGACAAATCTGTTGCCACCAAAATGTTGTGGTGTTAAAATGTGCTAGCGGGTGCCAGGCCCTGCAGGGAGGCTCGAGATGTTTGCAGATCACAGGTTGGCTTGTGACTGAAGCATACGTAGTGCAGAGCCACTGCTCTAACACCAACCACATTGTATAGGAATTTGAGTATGTCCTGCCTAAAGCATAATTTTGAAATTAGTATGTAGCTTGCACATATTTTAGGAGTGAAGTTGTTAGGTCAGAACTGGGAAAATAACATGCTCAAAGTGAGTGAAGCTCATGTTCTGCCTTAGTGACCTGGAAGCCTGGATAATGTAATGTGGAAAGCAAGGGCCAGAGGCCTCGGCCTTTATACTGGGGCAAGAATGATGTATGTTCTAGAGAATAAAGTGAGCGTGTAAATATCGAGTCATGTCAGTCATAACTGTAGTCAAGATAAATAGCTTGGCAGGCCATGGCATTTTGAAAAAATTGCTTTTGTTTCTCAGTTTGGCCTTTTTGCCCCTATGTATTTATTTTGCCTAAGTATGCTGAAAAGGTTGTTTTTGACCCAACGCTTTATGCTGAGAAATCTGTCATCTTTGTGTGGAACTGAGAAGCAAAGAGCTTAGACCTGCAATTGAAGCCAAAAAAAAACTCTCTGGCAACTGGCTAAATGTGTTGCTTGGCTGTTGTGTCTTCTAAAATGCCTCTCAAATAATGACTGTGGTAGAAAATTTCACGCTAACCAGGTGAAATGAGGCAGAATTGCACTCGATGGCCTGCACCGTCAAGCACGCATATTTGCAAAAGACAGTTTCTGTCCTAATTCCTGAAATACTTGCTTATTTTAGTCACAAGAAGGCAGTTGCATTGCAATTAAATGGTGGAGAAACACTAACAGTGAGACCAGTCTTCAGAGGGAGAGCCAGACTCCAGGCTTCTTAGAGTAACCACTCTCTTCCTCCTCTGTTCACCTTCCTATCTAGGAACAGAAAAACATAATCCTTCCTTTCTGTGGTGACATGCTTGGGGTTTTTCTACCCGAGACACGGCCTTGCCGTTGTTCTTGGCCTCCTCCCTTGGCTAATGCCTCTTTAGCCACTTGTTGAGTTGGTGATTATAGTTTTCTGCTCACCCTACTGCAGATAGTTAACTATCAAGTAAAAGGCAACCAGCTGATCTTTTGTACTTAACATCTGGTGCAGAATGCGGGCAAGGCTGTTAGGGCACAGCTGCCCTAATCCCAGAGAGTATCCTGAATGTTTGAGAGGATTTTCCTTGTATGACTGCTTATCCGTGGCAAACTCTGTTTCTTAAAATGCAGCATCTGTGCAGAATAGCCTGGGAGGCCTGTGCGGGGTGTAACCGAAAATTCCCATTGCTGAGAGAAAATGAGAAGGAAGGACAGTTAAACCAGACCAGCAGTGCAAATGAAGTTGTGAATATTGCTGACATTTGACAGTAATTATACAGAAGTGAAGCTGTTGCCAGACATTCAGCAGTTACTGCCATCATAGAAACTTGAAATACTTCATTGACTAGTACAAAATGAGCAGATAAGTACACTTTTGATTCTTTATTTCTTTATTATTTCTTTTTTTTTTTTCCAGGGTAAAAAGACTTTCATACTTAAACGTTGTCTCAATCTGAAGGTTGTTTTCAGTCCAGGTCTCCTCCCTAGTTTTCAAAGGGCTCAGACAAGCTTGTAATGAGCCAAAACAAAACAGAAAAAAAAAAAAAAAATTAATTGGATTAACAGAAAGAATAAGATGATGAGTTATTTTCAAATAAACAATATAAAGACTATGACATAGCTGCTATTTAAAATGACTGTAATATGTCATATAGAATTAATTAGAAAATGTGTTCAATAATTAGGGGGTTGGTAAGAATGGCCTTGAGGAAGTATCTTGTGTCTGTAGAAAGTGCATTATTTTAAATGTCGGTATTAGGAGACCTGACTCAGGGACTTGAGTTGCTCATACCAGGTTTTCAGCAGTTGCTGCTGCAGCTTTGCCCAATCTGAGACAAACTGACATGATGGGCTGCAGTGCCAGCTGTCCCCATGGTGAAGTGTGACAGTGACCACCAGAAACAGAATCTGTTTTTTTTCTTTTTTTTTTCTAGCTTTATTCTTTGGTTGCCGTTTATTTGCCTGTTGATCAAGGGAAGCATGGTCACACTTTCAAAATTGGTATTTTTTGCCCATTTTTAAATAGCTTTACTTGAGAAAAGACAATTATCACCAGCAGGAAGGCTAGTTGTTTGTTCTGCACATAATTATTTTTAGAGGGAGGAATGTTAACATTCAAGAGTTTCATTTTTTGTTATTAAATGTATTTTTAAAAAATCGCAGATTGTTCTTTGTGTCTGAAAAGACAAACTGGTGACAGGTGACAATTGTGAATCTCTTCATTAAATTAACATTGCTTGGCTCTTCCTGGAGAAGCGATATTGGATAGAGACTGCTTTGGCTCCAGTGAGGTTAGTAATACAGTACAACAAGCTTAGCTTTGAGAACTTCCTTGCCAGGTGCCTTATGACCATTGAGGGAGCAGTGCTGAAGCTGTGCAGCTGGTTTTACAAAGGCTGGCTTGGAAGGAAGGGTGCAGGAGAGCCTGGGACCCTGCAGCACACACTGCAGAGGTGAGAAAACGAGACAAACCCTTTTGCCTTCTGTTAAGGCTGCTTGATGAGCTCACTGTCCAGCGTTTCCAGTTTCATTGTGAAAATCCAAAAGCTTTCTATAGAAGACTTCCAAATTGCTCATTCTTTGGCTTTCTTTCCTTTTTTTCTTTTTTTTTCTTTTTTTTTTTTTAACAGCATCCAGAGTAAATATTGAGCAAGTACCAGTCTCTCTGACAGCCACTCAGCTTCACATGCATCCTATAGATAAACAAGTATCAGGCAAGGTTAGTTCCCTGCTTACCAATATGGTGTCCATTAAGGATAGTCAAAAGGAAGAAAGCATTTCATAATATCAGAGATTCACATTTAAAAAACAAAAACAAACCAAATATCCCTTTGTATAATGATAAAATAAATCTTCTTGATATTTAATATGAACTTTAACATAGAATGAAAATAATATTTGAAACATGCTTTGTAAAGCTCAGACTGCTCTATAACCTTGTATGTATTATGAAACTTCATGAATTAGTAAGTGGAGGCCAAAAGGCTGACTTGCCAAAGATGGAGCCCAGTTACACAGTAACACAGGAAAAAAAAATCCTGGTTTTCTGGTTCCTGCTGTAAGCACTAGATATTTCTTTTCTGTGTTCAAGAGAATATTTGGTGGTAGCGTGTTGACATAATGGGGCTTTAGGCTGAACATGCTTTTCATCTCCTTAAACATTATTGAAAGCTTTTCAGCAGCAGGGATGAGGTTCCACAGTGTTGCGTGTGGCTGAAGCCCGGGACCTGTGAGCACGTGCCAAGTGATCCCGTGCTTGTCCTGCACTCGGAAGCCACTCGTGCTTCCACGCAGGACATCTCTGTGCTGATACACGGCCCGTGTAACCCACATACTGTTCAGGTAACAGCGTGTGCTGCACCGGGCAGTGACATGTATAGTAATCGGCAAAGCAGAGCCCTTTAATGAATGAATAATGACTGTGAGGGCTTTATTTTCTCCAACATTGCAAAGACTTTCAGATTAGCTTCCTCCCCAAAGACACTGTAAGAAGATGAATGCTGTTCCAATATGAAGAAGCCTCACTTAGTTATATAATGCCACATATTTCTGGTTTGGGTCCCAAGTTCAGGAACTGTTCAGAGCTTGGAGACTGTAAATATTTATTTTAGGCTATGAAGATGGTCTCAGGCCAAAAGATAACTTTGTTGTAAAGCTTAGAGTTTTTGGCTATTGTTTAAGAGAAGCATTTAACTCTGGGTCTGTTTCTTTGAAAATTCTTTGGCATTTCATGTACTGCAGTGGCTGAGCTTAGAAGCCTGTGTTTGAAATTCTTTGTCTTTCCAGGCACCTTCTCTCTCTCTCTCTCTCTCTCCCCTCCCCTCCCACCAAAAATACACTTTTTTTGGTGGGAAAGTGGAAATAATCAAAATGACTTCTTTCTGAATAGAGAAACTGTGATTCAAAGGAGTATCTCATTAGTATCTATGTGCAAGTTGCTTTTAAATATAGGACTTTATTATCAATCTTTGCTTTATGTTGCAGTTTTGTATTGTTATCTACAGTGCAATGAAGCTAAATTAAACCACATTTAGCTAATGCATCTAATCACTCTTTTTTTAAAATGTTTTACCATTTTAACCTTTTTCCACAATTTAAACTACTGTACATTGTGGCTGCTGTGTCAAGACTTAGTTTTCTGTGTGTTGAAGCAAAAAAGAGAAGACATGTTTATACCAGAAACTGGGATGCTGTGGTGTCTGTAGGTTTAATAGCTGGAAATAAATGAAGCCATGGTTGTTGTATCCCTTTAACTGATTTTTTTAACTGAATTTCCTCTAAAGTCCTATAATTCCTGTAATACAAAATCTCTCATAATTACATAATAATAGGTTCTGGCTGAAACAAAAGAATGTAAAGCTAAGGAAACATTATGCATGGCTTCCCAAACCCATGAACTATTGGCTCTACAATCTCTGCCAGTATTTGTTGCTGCAGTTTGCCAGGTCTTGTATCAAAAGCAATACCCTGAAGCCTGAAAGGACCCTGTGCTGCGTGGAGGAGAAATGTGTCTGCCTTGGTAGAACTTGTTTTATCTGTCCAGGCTGGCTTCTTTTAAAAGAAGCAATTATTCTCCCTACAGCAGACCAAGGAAGCTTTTTTACTATTTGAGGAAGTATTTCATTAAGATCAGAACAGTACACAAGGGTGAAATTTTTTATGAATGTGCCATTTGGGAGCTTTTGTTTTTTTTAGAGATGAAATTAGAAAGGATATTTTTTCTTTACTGACACTTAAGGTGGTGGTGTGAAGAAACCAAGATGTTTTAATGGACCCAAACTAAAGCTTTGTGTTCCTGAAAATCTGGCAATAGTATTTTTCTATCCTACTTCCAGAGGGGGAAATCCTTTTCTTTATTTCATATTAACATTTTCCCAC
>VZSV01000116.1:2312909-2336066 GCA_013398735.1 Nothocercus julius
TGCCGCCGCGCTCGCTTCCCCGCGCGGTGACTTCGTCACCGTGGAGGAACCCACTGCCCCCGTAAACGGAGCCGAAGGGATGGGAAGTCATTCAGAGCAGCATCTAGTTTGTGCATTAACCTGCCGAGGTGGCTGTGGCAGAGAGGCGGGTGGCCCTGGGAGCGGTTCCCCGCGGTCCTCCAGCAGTGCGGCGCGGGGTGCCCCACGCGCAGCACGTGTGAGTGCCGCGATCAGGCTCCTGTAACGCAGCTTCCCGGGGGATTTGCCAGGTGGTGCTTCAAGTCGTTTCCAGGAAGGGGCAAGCTAAAAGCTAGGCTGGGAGCCCCGGCACCGGTCTGGCACTCGCTGCATGCGGAGGGCTGTATCTCTGAGGTTGCTTAATGCCCGGCATAGGGCATCAGTTCCGGAGGGGGTGGCCAGGGGTTCGGGGCAGTTCTTCTCCCCAGCATCACCGTGGTGGCTCATGCGGGTTAGGGATAACTCTGAAATGCTTTCTAACTTCTCTGCTAGTGCTGTAGGTTTACAGCCTTTCGGTTTGATTTTTTTTTCTGGTTCAGAGAGGTCAGGAGTTCTCAAATCCTCCGGCAGTTTTTCTCCAGCTAAAAAAAAAAAAAAAAAAAAAAAAAAAAAAAAAGCTAGAGGAAGTTATTAAGCATAGGAACATTGTGTAGGTATTAGCCTTTTAAAAGGTAATTCTGTCCCAGGATGAAATTTTTAGAGCTTTTATGGAACATTTACAGATGTATTTTTATAGCATGGAGAACTTTTAAATGATAACAATATGAGTTTTTGTGTTTATTTTTTTTTCCCTGACTGGGTTATATCACTGTCTTTACTTTTTGTGAAATCTGGAGCTGTGAAATCAGCTTTCTGTTTAGACGCAGTTGTGCGAACAGCAGTTTTCACTTGTCAGGACCGGAGAAGGCTTCACTCCCTGTGCACGAAGATGCCGGATTTGGGATGTGATGAGCAGTAGCGCTGCAGCTTGGAGGCAAGGAGAGCCGTGCTGGTAGTACACTAGGGCACTCGGAGCAAGCTTAGCTCTGGATAATGCTCATATTTATGTGTGTCTTATCATCAAGATGCATGTTAAGTTTTGAGGGCTACACTTAGTGTTTTAAATTTCAGGTTAAAATGAGGCACAAATACAAGGTTAGTTGGTCGTGTCAAATGAATTTGAAAAATAGCATGGTAATTTTCTTCTTGTTTGGGGTTTAGAAAGGCTGACTTTATTCATTGGCTAGGACTCCCTTGTGAGAATGTGCTTAATAGGGATGTTAACTGTGCTTGTCTTGTATCAGAAGCGGAGCTGCCAGGGTGAGTTTCTGGGTCTTGGAGTGCCAAGCATTAGAAAGCCCAGAAGGTTTAAGGCAGGCACTCATTGCTGGGCTCCTGCTCCTCATAACTTCTGGTGGAGTTTACAGATCTCTTAAATTCTAGGCCAGCAGCTGCATGAAGAACAGTAGCTATTTCACAACCTTGAGTTTGAACTTTTTACCTCGCAAACCACTGATACATACAATATTTAGCTGCCTTTTTTTGTTGTTTTTGTTTGTTTGTTTTTGAAATGATGTGTTATAGGAGCATTTGATTCCAAACAGCAAAATTAAATCAAGCTCAACAGTGTCTGAAATCTTATGGAAGGAACATATAGAAGATCCCTTGCTATCAGACTACTCTGTACTCTTAAATACGCTCTTCACTTTTTATTCTTCTAGTCTCTCACAAACCTTTCACTGATAAATCCTTCTCAATATAACTGTGCTTTGAAGTTTGTACTTCTAGATTTGTACTGTCTAAATGCACTAACTTGAATTTTCTGTTATAGGCAATAGAGAAGAAAAGACCTTAATTCCCCTGGTTCATCATTCTGTTCGTAAATGAAATGTGAGGTCAGCCACTGGATGTACCTGAGTATCTCACTGTTTGCTGTGGTCCGTGGCAACCTATAGTCATGTCTGGCATGACTCTCAGTTGAGCTGTAGCCTTTGATTAGTTTGTCTAACTCGGGACAGATGCAAACTATTTTTATTTATGACAAAATTTTTTAAATCACAGAGAGGTATTTACATGCTGAAATTCTTTTTAAATACATTTCTTAATGGCTGCACACTGAGTGACTTTTTAGATTCTCAGACTGTGAACAAGTCTGTGTTGCTTTCTGTATCCTTTTGAGCTAAAGTTTCTATATACTAGTCTAGTTTGGAAACTTTTCCTTTTGGCTTTAATTAATAAAAGATTTAAAAGCACCACTTAATCTTTGCCGCTAAGCTTCTAGAGTTTTGTTTGTACAAAAGCTACAGAATGTTTGGGCTGCAGGAGCCAAGCTAAATATTATTTAAATTGTGTTAAAATGAAACCCAAGGAAAACTAAATTGAATGTATAACCTGAAGGAAAAGTAAGAAAACTCCATTGGGGAGGGTGAGTTGCCTTGTTGAGAAGCTGCGTTAAGTGAACTAGTGAGAGTGCCCTGGCACTGCAAGAACTGTCTGTCAGCAGAGCTTTGATGAGTGTTTTGCCATGATAAATGGAAACCGCACTTTTTTCTTTCACGGCTTTGAGAGGAAGCAACTTTTGCAGAAACAATTCTATCATGCAACTCCCCAACAGCTTTTTTGTTTTCTTTAGCAGTAGTTTTCCAAATATAGCAGCATTAGGTCAGTGGTGCGTTTTAGCTTGTTACTACATTCTGTGCTAGTCTGTTGACTGGGTGGTATGGATTGACGTTTGTTGCTAGCCCCCGTCTCGTGCAGAACTTGGAGAGATGCAAATACTGGCTGCTACTACAGGAAGAAATGGCACAAGACAGAGCAAGTAAGCGAGTGGTGAGATGAAAGTTTGCAATTTCCAAAGGAATTGGAAATTCCTTTTATCCTTCTAGAGAAGGAGCTCCCAGAATATCCCACATATCGCACAGGAAGGGAGAGAGATGAAATTCAGGCTAAAACATACATACATGTATTTACAAGCTCCATGCTCTATATGCTTCATGAAGGCGCTTGTCTGTCAACAGCGTAGTAGAGGTAGCCTTGTAGCTTCCCTTCAGTGTGCCCTGGCCAGTACCACATGTGTGATGTATCTTAAAATCCTACTAAAAAGAAAGGAAAAGGTTCATGAGCCTCTTGTGTTTTGGGGGAAAGTAATAATGTAACAGTTAACTTCTGGTCGTGGGTAGAGTGACTTCCTTGACTTCAGGCTTTGCAACTAGTTATTACTAGCCTCGTGTGTGAATAATGGAGACAATTGAGGGTTTAGAAATAAAGAATATGTTGATATTAACAAAAGCATATACAATGATAATCTAATTTTATCTGAGATGATAACATGTAAATGCAGTGAGCAGATTAAAGCTATTTGCTTGGTAGTGGTACCTCCTGCACCAAGAGGTAAAAGTGATAAGGAGAAAATAGTCAGAGGTGTTAATACATGGGCAATATCTGCTTTCTGTTTAAGTAGGAAAGATGACTTTTTTTTTTTTTTTTCCCCCCCTCTCCTCTCCCATCTCTGTCTAGTGCTTCTCCTGTTGGTATCATTGCGTGTGTATACAAGTTTGTAGAATTAAGTTGTGCATTTGCGTTCTTGATGAATTTACACTTGGTAGTACTTGGTACGTATCTGGTTTAGAATTGGTAGCTCCTCCGGGTTATTTTATTTATTTTTATTTTTTAACTTGGGGAGAATCTTTACCTTCCTGAACGGATAAATCTTGCAAGACTAATCATCTCTGTGCTCTGCCTGAAAAGCTAAATTGAGTGTGTCCACATTTAGGTGCAATTTAGGAGCTTAGTCATCTGCTTACTCTGGAGTTTTCATGTGGTCTGGGGTTTCTGTTATACAAATATATTATTATGATGCTGTTGGCCTAGGTGAACATAGCTGCTGAAGTTGCACTGGCCTGTAATAAGTCCTCAACTTCCTCAGTTTTGTCTCCAAATTAAATCTAAGCTCATGTCTTGAAAGCTTCCGTACTGCTGCGGAACACACTGTGAAGCACTCGCAGATGTAATTGTACGACCCTCCCGTGGACGCCGTGCTCTTCGGGAATGCTTCCCACCCGGCATTACCCTCCTGCCTCTGGTAGGAATAGCCTCCAGAAGGCTGCGTGGGGCCCTGGGCCCCTCCCAAGGAGGCGGCGTACATGGTTTTGGCTTAGAAAATATCAGAATTTGCTATCAGAAGTGCTGATCCTGGGAAAACTGAGCTGAGGTGCTTGGATCTGTATGTGTAATTGCCCTTTGCTAGCTCCGTAGTGAGTAGTTGTGCTTGACTGAACGTCTTGCGGTATTAAATTGATGCCTAATTTCTCAGTGATGGGAACAGGAAAGAGGGTGATATGAGCCTTTGTAACTCTAATAACTAGTGCTGGTTGCTGCCTTGCTGTGGCTGTTTTCTCAGTTTTGGATAAGAGTCTGAGATGGAGCAACCCACTTAATACAGATTATTTTGGTGAACTGCCGTGAGACTCTTCGCCTTCTTGTGTTCTTCTTTTTCCAGTTGAATGTTGATCCATGCAGAAGCAATAGGTCAAAGAAACCTTGTCCTTCCAAAGAACAGTTGCTGTCTCTTTGGTAGTCCTAGAATAGAGTGATAGGCCTTGCTTTGAGTTTTTTTCTTGGAATTTGTGTGTGTGCAGAGAAGTGTAAGTGTGCTGCAGTAGGCCTAGCTTGTCTGCAGTTTTTCAGTCCTGTACAGATGGTTGCTGTGCTGCTGCAGCAGATCTTTTTTTTCAAATAGCATTTTGCCAGTTGTTGGTCTGGTGGGATCCATTTTTCTGGATTAGCAGACTTAATGGTGCCTGAACAAAGTTGGAGGGTGGAAGCAGTTGCTTAAGTATTGCAAACATGTTGGCTTGCGCCCGCTTCACCGGGATCAAGGGGGGAACTGTTTTGCTTTTGGTTCAGATAGAAGCAAGTCCAACTGAAATGCAGGATCCTTCCTTTAGTCACAGCCATGATGCTCTTTTTTTATTCCATGTCCTCCACCTGCTGAGGTGGTTTTAATTGCTCAGGTGGATTTTCTGAAGCCTGAACTGAATTGCCCCCCATACTTCACCCCTGCTTGGCTTACAACTGCAGTGAGCATCCAGCAGTGCTGCAAGGCAGTAAAATGTGTGTCTTTTTAGTATATATCTAATTAAAAAGTAAACTTCCCCCCATGCAATAGTTCCTGATTTCTTTTGTCTTTTTCTTTATTTTACTTGCTGCTTTCTCTATATCCAAATCTGCAAAACATTACTAAATCTTGCAAGCTCAGTATAAGCAATGCAGGCTGCACCTTCTGTACCCTCTTTTATCTTCAAAAGTGCCTCTAGCCCCATGAAATACTATGTTGTAGCAAAATCTTTGTCATTAAAAGATCAGTCTTCCTTTTTAAGTTAACCTGAAACACCCCAGTGGTTTGTATGAAGTGCAGATCTTGGGATATGCCTCACTGTGCATCCTAAAGTGAGAACTATTGAATTGTCTCAGGTGTTCTTAACCTTTGGAAGAGATGGTGGAATGCTCTTCATAAGTAACCTAGTACCTCTCATTCCTTTAGCCTGTTTGTTCTCTGTAACTGCAGGCAGATACCGGCTCAGATAGAGTATTTCTCTAGTTCAGAATTAAGATTTTCTTCAGCAGTGGCTCATCTTTTATGGCTGGAGCGAATTTGTGAGTACAGCCAAGGGTGCTGCTTTGGTGCTGGCAGACTGTGCGTCATGGTGGCAGAGAGGATGACTGGAAGCAGTACATGGCGAAGATTTCCAAGGTATTTATCTTTCCATGCTCTCCTCTTTTGAGGATGCATGCATGAGCAGTGTTATCTAGAAAATGTTATCATGCTAACACTTGCATCATGGTGAATTCTGTGCCCCGTCCTCTTGTGCAGTCCGTGAGATAGACCCAGGCTGCCCGTCCTCCTCTGCTCCATTCTGCGCCTTGCCTGATAAGCGGTTTCTGTTCATCCCCCGTGATTGAGCTCCATCATTACACTGTGCCTTGGGTTTTGGCCCAGGGGCTGCTATTGTCATTCCAGCCCCTTCTAGGTTTATTGCCAGGTTTTGAGTGGCTGGACCAGTTTGACCTTTTTTCTCCCAGTAATTCTCAGGGTGAGTAAGGGCTGCGTTGAGAGGCAACACAGCCCAAGCAGTTCTGCTTTTGGGAGTTTTAAAACGTTTTCTCCAGAAACCCGTAATGCTCTCGCTATTTTCAGATCTCCTTTCAATGTTGGCAGTCAGATGCCTCATTTAAGACGCTGAATGGCTCTCGGGCATGGAAAGAACTTGTTCTTCCCCATTGAGAAATGGCCTTGTCAACAACAGAAATTCCTTTCTAATGGTGCTAAATAAATAACAGATCTGCTTATTTACATAGGGGACGGGGTCTGTGATCTTATACTCACAGAGTGAATTTTGGACGAGCTCTAGAGGTTATGTTATCTCTAGAAAATAGCAAAAGAAAGATAGGGCTTTAAGGGGCTGATTTTTACCTGTCTGCCAGATACTCAGCTCCCCCCTACAGCTGAAGCTGGGTCTCTCAGTTGCCTCTGTCAGAATAAATATCTTGTATTTCAGTTTTATGCCATCTGTTTGGTGGCTGCAATATATATTTTTAATCCTGTGATTGATGGATTTCTGGATCATCAGACTTTGACCTTTCTATCTGGGATTTGTTGTTGTGGTTCCTTCCCCCTACTGTCCCCGCCAGGACCTTAATTCATTTTTGTCCTCATGGTGGGAAACCATTTTAACCAGTGGCTATGTTCTTTCCTCTCTTGTCACTTGTGAAGGGACAATTTTCAATAGTCACCAGTTCAGCTAAAATGGTGAAGAAAATCCACTGCCTAAATCTGTTCCTTTGTTTATTTCCCTGTGACACATGTTGCTTTAATTAAGATGAAGTAACCCTCAAAACCATTCAAAAATTTACTTGTAAATCAATTTCAGAATTTGTCTTTGCTAACAACAATTTTGTGATCATCCTTTCCTTAAAACTTGCAGTACTGTTAGCTTCTTATATGCACTAGACTTTTGGGAAGCAGCTCTTGTGCCTCCTGCATCAGAGACAGCCGGACTTGCTCCCTGCTTGCGGAGAGGAGCCTGCTGGAGAGCAGCCTTAGGGAAGTAGTATCTGGTTACTAAGGAAAACCCTCAAAAACTGATCGAGCGTGGGAGAGCCAGATTTCTGAGTAGCATTTGTATAGCTGATATATCACAGGCTGCCTCGTGGAGTTGCCTTCATGCCAGTGTGAGGTACAAGGCATTTAGCAGTGATGCCATTTATAGGGGGTTCACTGGAGAGACCTTAACCCGCTTCGTGTAGTGTTTTGTGGAGGTTCTGTAGTCAGCTCTGCTGGGATCGGACATACAGACCTCACACTGAAAAGCAAGATAAATCGGTTGTCTGCAACGGTTCAGAATTGTTCTCTATTTAACTTCACAGCTATTTCTGTCCCACTGTCAGAGGCAGCTCAGGTCTCCTGTTTCAACCCGAGTCTGGGTGAGACGAGGGGTGATGAACTGCTTTGGGGGTTAATAACCCTTCTTAACAGCCCGTGAAGGTGCTCGGTGGAACGGGGAGTAGGGCCAACTAGCTGGGCTCTGCTGACAAACTCCATTTCATGAACAGATTTATTTCTTCTTTGATTCTGGCGCTTATGTGTATGCAAGGAACTGTCCACGTGAAGAAACAAACAAACAAAAACCCACATCATTTTACAAAATGACTTTTTTGTTTGTCTGTTTTTAATGTGTGATGTCACACAAGTTAGGGCACCGTACAGTTGAGGTCAGTCAGTGTGATGATCTGCTTGCCTCTGTTCGTCTGCTTTTTCAGTCTTTGCTCAAAGCTGTTGGAGGCTTCTCCATTGGTACAAGGTTTAGCGCGAATAGCTCCATGGATCATGAGCTCCAGTAACGATGTTGGCAGTCATGAAGAGAGAAATCATAGTAAATGAAAATTGTCATCTGAGTAATCTTGGGGTTCTCATGTCCCAAATCACAACAGTGCAACATGCAGTTTTTATGTGTGGCCCCACACTTGCCTTTTTCTGGACGCTGGGTTCCGTCAAGCTTGGCTGGGACGGGCTGGTGCTGGAGTCTGTGGTTTCTGTGAATGAGCTTTCTCCTGAAAAGCTTCAAAAGACAGGCTCTTAACAGCTAAGTAAATACTGTGCTGAAAGCACAGGCATAGGTGCTGCGTTCCTGTGCATGCTAATAGCTAGCTAGGGAACTATTCTTGCTCCCTGATCTTTCATTTGGGCTTTTTCCTTTGTTCTTGCTGCTGTTAAGAAATGCGGTAATTAATTTGTACAAAATAAGAGTGTTAGTAGTATAACTGGCACATGCTGATTTGCAGACACTGATAAATAAAACTGATAATGGTAAAAGGTGCGAACGGCTCTGAGCCTTCCGTGCTTTCTCAGATCATATAAATTGCATGTTCCAAGTCAGTTCAGTCAAACTGTCCTGTTGTATTAGAGCTTTTGCTAAAATCTTTGTCTCTGTAGGCGCTGGTGAATGATGAACACTTCAGGTATGCACTGCTGAATGATGAGTACTTCTTTGGATATTTTAGCAGCTTTTCAGCTTGAGTGAAGTACTTAGCTGCCTGTCTGGCAAAAACGGTGCTTAGCATTGGCAGGAGATGCAGTTTCATATATAACAAGTTACCTAGTTTGAAACCTTGGCTTTAAAAGACCTTTCCACAAACAACCTTCCCCAAAGTAGAAAGTCTTCTAATTCCTGCCCTCAGGTTTTCTGGGGAGAATCCCCAGAGATCACCCTGAAATGGAAGAAATTTCACTGGAATTTTGTGATCCTATTCCTTGAAACGTGTTATCCTGTCAAGGATGGCTGATCGAAGAAACTCGTAACTGTTAATCGAGGCTTAGATGAGTAGATAGTTTAGCTTTATTTTACTGTTTTTTTATTTTTTTCTTCACATTAAGTGAATAGTGAAGAGTAGAGAACATGAGTCTGCCAACAGTCTCGCTGTCCTATAGAATATAACGATTATGCGGTTACTGTGGCACAAAGCTGACATAGCAGATATGGTTACGTGCCGTAAAGCCCAGGAAAAAAGTCATTGCATATGTGTGGATATGCTCTCTTTAGTGGCAGATATGGAGGAATCATGTTGCTAAAGCTGACCAAATTTTAGGAAGAAAAATAAAATTGCTTCCTGAAAGCAGTTGAAATGTGTGGTATGTTATGTCAGATGACATTCCTGTCAGTCATGATATATTCTTTGCCCTGATTTTAGTGGGCCTTTAGTTCAGAGACTTTTCCCAAATTTATATTTTGTCTGTCTAGCAGTTTTGTTTCATTTGGGGAGGCTTTATGTTAGGTACACTTTCAAAGTGCTGATTTTGGAAGAAGCTGGAAGAAACTGCTTGCCTTTGCTCATCTCGCCTCTCTTCTCTGCAGAGGTGGTGAAGGAGGTAGTGGTTACATCACTGGGTAGTGGTTGCAACATCGTTTAGTGAGGTGAGAACTTATATCCTTAATTACAAGCTGCTCTGAAGTTGCAGAGTGCTGAGAAGGGGGTTGTTGTTTCCTCATGGAGAGCTGGGCAGGGAGGGAAGGTACTTCAGGAATGAAGCTGGGAAGGAATGAGGTAACACATTTTAAGGAAGTCCTACAGGGAAGTGATTCTGCATTTTTGAAATTGCTGAATAAATACAGCATGGCAGTAAGCTGGAGACAAGAGGATTGCAGTGAAACAAATAAGTTCTAGAACAAAGATAAAGCATTTGTTTTCCAAAAATGGAAGTGTATGTAGAGAAATAAGGCCCGAAGGCAAAGAGGGTGGTTTTTCAGTGAGGGAAACATACGTCTTGGATGCCAGTTTCTGTGATAAGAATGCAGAACTATCTCAAACAGAAGCTGACAGTCCTTCAGAGTCGTGAGTTTTAATAGATAACATGAAAAGCCACCAGTAGATAACGACTAATCGTAAGCTCTTTTTTTTTTTTTTTTTTTTTTTTTTTTTTTTTTTGTTTTAGCGTGGGAAGTTCTTGAAGGTAGTTGCTTGTGAGAATTGTTAGAAGTTGAAAATGAATTCTTCCTAATTAGCATTAACCCTGTTTTTTAGTAGACGTTTTCCAAGAAGGCTCTTCGGTAGTTACTAGCTGTAGATGAAGCGCAGTGCAAAATGATTTTATAAGGATGAGTTGTTTCAGTAACTTGAGCAAATGTTTGTGTAGACACCTAATGGTTTTTAGAAAAAAGCTTGAGTTTTATGGAATGTACAATTTACTCAGCAAACATTGTGAAACAGTTCGACTTGTCTCCATCAAATCAAGTGTGGTGTTGAAAACCACAAGTAAGAAGAGCACAAAGAATGTAGGAGAGGGGGATGGAGGGATTCAACTTGGAGAGTCAGGAAAACTGCTTGTGGTTGTCATCTCTGGATGCAGATTTTGCCTGAAGAAAGGATGTCAGTCATGTTAGAACAGTCTGGAATTTGTTTGGAAATGTAGAATATCTTCAATTGTCATGTGCAATGTTAAGAGAGTAGTGGTACTTTTAGAAGTCAGTGAACAAGTATTTTTTTCATGAGTGTTAGAAGATCGATCATTTGACTGTCTTGGTTAAAGCAGGAATCTACTCCTTACAAAAATGAAATTACTTTAGATGAATTTGATTTAGCATTTTTTTTCCTGTTTTGTCTTTACAAGAGATGTTAATGCTTAAGCAAGTGATTTGGAAAGTAAGGGAATTTGTGCATTGCATAAAATCCAGTCCCAAGTCTTGAGTTCCCGCATTGCTTAAGTTGAGATGAAAAGATGTTAAATCTCAAGATATGCAGATTGTTCTGCCAGAGGGCTCTGGGGCAGTGTTATAACCGAGGAGCTGAGCACGGTGACTTTGAAGTTCTTGGACTGGAGGCCCAAGAGAAGTGCCAAGGGCCTTTATGGGGAATTACAGTCATTTAAGGTTAAGAGGCTAGTGGCAATCTATACCCATTAAAGCCAAATTAACTCCATAGCAGAAATACTGGAAAATTGTTAAAATGAAACAGATACAGGGTGTGTGAAGAACAAGAAAGCCAAAAGCCCACGTACAGGAAATGGATATATCCATGCATAAGGGAGTGGGGTTTTTTTCCTCTTAACGGGCACAGCGTCAGTGTGTAACCAAGCTAAGCACCGAAGTACTCACAGAGAGAGATGAGTTCTACTGAAGCGCTTTTTGCCCCCAACTCTGCAGGGAGCGTTTTATAAAATGAAGACGTGCTCCTCATGTTTGTACTTCCAGCTTGCAGGAGCTGGCTGAGTGAATGGTTAACTTGTGGGGAAAGCACCGGTTTGCAGCTGCTCAGGTGTCTGTGCTCGTGGTTACCTCGCACAGCGGCTGGGGGCTGAGGAAACAAACCCAACAGGGAAGGTCTAAAGGGAGGACTTGGCAGGTGGTTTGGGTCAGCCAAGTCCTTTAGTGATGTCCTGGTGGAGCAATCAGAGCCCTGTTTCCCGAGCACGTCTGCGGCTTGAGTTATTCGGAGGAATGGGGCTAATGCAAAACATCAGGAACTCTTCAGATTTGGGAATCCTGGTTCAGTCACTATTGCTTGAGCTTTGGCTCCCACCTTTTGAATGAGGGTACTGCCAAGCTCATCTATCCTTTAAAATAAATATTTTGTACCGTGTTACAAATGGAGAAGTACCACAGAGGTATACTCACAATGTTCTCAAAAATATCACTGCTAAATTTATAAGAAAATTGTGTGTTCTTTTTCTATTTTTCAGAAACTTTCTGATGTTGCCTGAGTCATATCCTAGTTGATATTTATTTTAACTTGACCTCTAGATTCATATTGGTTTCAGACCTGTTTGGCTCTTAGGGAACAGAGCGTTTTATTAATTCCTAAGTGCATCGCTCTAGTTGAGATGCAGCCTTTAGGCAGCCCTTGGTGGGAGAGAAAAAAGTGAAATGAGCAGAAAGGAATCTTGTATGTAGGCTGCACTGGGTGTTGCTTTGATCAAGGCTTTTTCTAGAGTAGCAGAGTTTCTGTTGATTTGTGCTTATCATGACACGGACGTGTGTATTGGAGCTGGTATTTGGTAGCCATACACCACACAAACAGCCCCAACTTAATTAGCAGGAACAGAAACTAAATTCAGGGCTTCAGGTCCTGTGAGGAGAAATCTTTACTTACGTGAGAAGCAGCTGGCTACAAAAGAACCCTGGTGGAGCGCAGCTTGGGCAGGATGGCTGGTTTTTGAAGTGTGTGGCAGTTAATTCTTAAAAAAAAAAAAAAAAAAGTGTTTTGTTTCTCTGTTGCTTTTACTGAATTCTTTGCCTCTTAGTATAAATGGGGAAATATTTGAGAATCTGATTGAGGTGGCAACTGTTACTCTAACTGCTGCCTAAGATACCAGCTTACTTTGACTTGGGATATTTATTCATTTCATGTAGTACCAGATTCAAGAGATATGGATCAATAAATGTTTTCCTGCATAGTGCCCATCTAGGACTTCTGATGTTTGTCACTTAGATGCAGCTTGAGCCACTGCCATGAACTATTGGAAATCAGAGATGTTTTGTTATTAAGGTCAGTACTGCCTTGGCTAATCTGGACCTCCAGAGTACCCTGAAGGAGAGGAGAACTTTGCTGTAGGAAACCTAGTGATAATGAAGAGCTTGAACCAGACTGGCTTTCTTTGGCAAAAGAACTCAAATCAACTTCTTTTCTGACCAAAAGCTAAGGGTGTTTGGTCTAGACTCTGGCAGCTTTGCAGGTCAGAAAAAAGCACAGTTAAAAAAAATGTGGTAAACAGCCTGTTTTAAAGCAAAGGCACTTCTTGGAGTAGGACCACCAAGCCAAGAGGGTTTTATGTGCTTGCGACTTTGCGCTTTGCCCAAACCTCACAGATGCTAAAAAGGACGTGGCAGGGAGTGGTGCTGCGACCTAACCATCTCTGCTAGGGATTTTGGCCTGTGTGACCAGACACCTCTTTCTTTTTTTTTCCTGCTGTGTAGCTAGAAAAACATAACTAGGCTACCAGAGCTTGCTGCAAAGTGGAGAGTTAAATGAAAATGCAGAAGCCTTCAGACAGCTGTGGCAGTGGACCAAGGACTTGCCTGAGTATGTTGAAGACTCAGAACTGTGATGAGGAATCAAGTTCTGGATATGTTGGAGACTAAATGTATGTGGAAGTCAGCAGGCAGCAAACTGACATCTGAATACTAAGAAATTGCTATAGTGTGATGGTGTCATTTTGAGTTTTTGCATCCTTGTGTATATGAATCTTGGAATTTTTTGGATGAATTGGGATTTGTGTATACATATTGAGTTATTGATTTGATTTTAAGATTGAAAAAAGAATTCAGCATGTGATTATTTTTGGTTGTTGGTTTTTCTGTAAAACTTGTGATATTTATTGTGTTGTTGATGGTTTGTCAAACTCAATTCTGATCTTGTATCTTAAGGAATTATGGGCTCAGCTATGTTTAGGATGGGTATATTTGTTTGCCAAAGTACATAAGTCTAGAAGATGGAATATGGAGTCCTGTGAATTTAGCACATGGTATAATAAAACTATGACAAATGGATTTATTCCTCAAGTCATAAATTTTATAAATTCCAAGGATGAGGGTGAGGCTTCAGATGAACAGTATCCAGATGTTCTGGAAGAGTTTGGTGGCTCAGCAGAATAGTTGTCAACTGAAATTTGTTTAAGCAATGTAACGGAGGAAATCTATGCACTTCTAATGCTGTTTGAAGCTGTGTAATGACATGCTCCAGAGAATGCTGGAGACGTTTTAAAATGTTTAAATATCTGGCTTAGGTTCAGTAGATTGTCTTGAGAGAAGAATGAAAGATGAAGCAATTCACAGGAATTCTTGCTATGAAGCAGGATTTGCTCCAGTTACTCCAAACATCCCTGTTTGTAATAAGTATGTACACTGTGTGACTTGCTCTTCAGCATCTACAAAATGTGTATTGAATTAAATAGTTATTAGAGCATAGCAGGACATGTTTATGAGTAAAGCTCACTTTAACAGTTCAATCTGAACTCATTTTTATGCTGTCTTGTACCATTCCAGTCTAATTCATGTTTCCATTCCCTCTGAATTAATTACTTCAGTGTCTGTTTTCTCAAAGCTGTCACTACGCCTGCGTTGGCTTTAACATGTTGTATGCTAAAATGAGAAAATGGCAGGACAGACCTAGTACCAACAGCATTGCTGCAACTGGTGCAGATCTCAGTTTCTTTTCCTCATGGTGTGTGAGTGCTATCAAGTGCTGCTGGCAGACTGGAAGAAGAGACCTGGTTTCCTCGATGGGATTTTCTTGGAGTCCCTTGGGACAATGTACTGAATATGAAATGACACAGAGCAGGAACTGGGCTCATGTGTGTGTGAGTGAGATAAATGTGAGATGTAAGGTACAGGTGTCCCCTGTATTACGGAAAAGGCAGGAATTTTGCCCAATATGATTTCTATCGTAGAACATATCTGCACATGGACATTAGTAGAAATGGATGTACGTTAAATTCACCTTTAGGATTGCGGTACAAATTTCTCGATGTCTTTGATCCAAATAATTTCTTTTCAAAGGCATTTCTGTTCTTGCTTCCAGCAGTTCTCCTGTACAGTGATGTATTAGAAAGCCAATTAAGAGTAAATGTGAAGGTTTAGGTTTTTGTATTTGAAACCCACTAGTGAGCCCATAATCAGCTGCCAGGCTTTTTATAAAGGAAACATAAAATATTATGTTGCCCACAAACACGGGCTGTAAACCACTAATGTCTGCAAGAGTTCAGTAACTTCATAGTCCCAGAATTTAATTGACTAATGGGTTAACCTGTGGCAATCGGCTTTTTCGCCGTAATGTTAGACCTGCTGTGAACAGGAGGAGGAAAGGTGGTAATGTAGTGCATCCAGGTTTTAATCCCTTCTCTTCAACTGGAAGACCCAACCCTCAAGGGAGGGCTTTGCTGGAACAGGTAAAGGCTCAGGAGAGGATTGCTGTTTTTTGAAGCAGAGGAGGCAGTTATCGAAAAAATACCGAACAGTTTAAGGAAAGCTGAACTTCATGCCAGACAGTTCTCTTGGAGTTAGAGCATTGTCCAAATAATTTTGTTTTCAGAAAAGGAAACTTGTAGTCAGACTTGGCTACTAACCTTCAGAAAGATTTCCTGGAATGGTTGAGTTTAAGGACTGTGTACAAATCGGAGTTGTGTAACTCTTAAAGGAGTAGAGAAAAAGCAGTCTCCAGGTGGGTGCTGATGAAGAAATTGTGCAGAAGGTGTTTCCTATAGCAATGCGCTGCATATCCCCCCAGGCTGGAGAGCATGGAATGGCTCCCTGTCCTCTGGAGCTCGTCTGTTGGAGCGGGTCCCTCTAACAGACTGGAGGGAGGAAGAGTCTAGGGTTGAAGATTTGCTATGGATCTGTGATGGGAATGTGGTTCTACATATCCCTATTCCAGCTGAGTAAAGCTGTACTGAGAATCAAGACCCTAAAACTGGGCTGCTGGGACCGTGCTGCCCTGGGGACCTGGCCTTGTCTGGATTTAATCTTTTCCAGTGCTTCCTGCAGTCAGGTCACCCTGGTGCATCAGCAGATAGCTACTGATGCACAGGGAAGAAAGAACTGAAGTGAGAGCACAGGGAGAAGTAAATCTGGAAAAGCAGAAAAACACAGGCAGCGAGTCAAAGGGATTCTTCAAAAAGAAGAGCGGTTCAATCAAGAGACGAAAAAGTACAAATGGATGAGAATAGCTGGAACATGCAATGAAAGTGCCCTGTAGTTATCCTCTTTCAAGTATATCTCACTCAAGGAAGGTACAAATACTGTATTTCTTCTACTTGTTCTTAGAACTGAGCTAGTGGGATTTTCTTTCCCGTCTCCTTACCATTATCATTAGTTCTTATATGTGAGAAGAAATATTGTTTGCTGACCAGAGAATCTATTTCTTGCATCATTTAGGTATATTCTACATTAAGACACTTAAACTGATTCTTAGTTGCTGCTTCTTTTTTAAGTCATTTTGTCACTTGAGTTTTAGTAGCAGTTTGACATTTATAAATAACCATCAGAAATGCCTTTTAGTGTTACAAAACAAACACTTGTCTGCACTCTGATGCAGCTCACATACTACTTAATTGTCCTTAAACTTATTAATGTCCTGCTTATCCATTAGAAAGATTCACACTAGGATTGATGATAGTAAGTGTTTGAAAAAGATGAGTGGGAAAAGAAGTATTATGCATGTACTGCAACTTTTGGTGGCAGATTGAAGTAAATAGTTCTGACTGGACCATATAGACTTATTAGAATTATTGGCCTAAACTTTAATGAGTTTAGGACTTTAGGCTTTTTTTTTTTTTTTTTTTTTTTTTTTTTTTTTAATAATAATTCTTCCATAGTCTGTTTTTGTGGCAAATTTAAGTTGCATTGCCAAAAGGTGAAGATCTCAAACTGTAACAGGTTTGTCCCTGGTTATAAATGTTGTAGGCATATTTGCTTAGGTTTCTGTCAGTAAAAACTGTGAGCTGAATCATCATCTCTATCAACTTCTGTTCTAAGGTGCCAAACCTCAGTTGTCAAGTGGCACAGTACTGTCTTCACTTCAGCTTTTGTTTTTTTAAGTTTTGGTAAGAGATTTCTAGGGAAGCATCAGCATGCTAAAATGACAGGAAAAGGAGCTAATTCCTTCTCGGACTGCATGGAAGGTTTAGGGAGGGACCACGTGAGAGCGCACTTAGGTATGTAGAGGAATATGAACAGTTTTTGTCCTGGATGCATCAGTACAATTACCTGCGCTCATCTAAATATTTAATTCTGTTCATGAATACAGAATAATATTCATATTAGAAAACTTATTATTTTCACTTTTAAAAGTATTTGAGGACATTAATAATAAGTGTACAAAGAAATCACTTTTGTTTCTCCTCTGGATAAGGCAAAGGTACTTTTTAACATGCTTAAGCTTCAAAATACATGACTGTCTCTTTGACCAGGCGATCTACTCGAGAAACATGAAGTTTGTTACCATGACAATTGCTTTTTATTTAGTGCTTTAGTGGAGTATAACTTTGTGGTGGCAGAGAAAAAAATGATCTTTGAAAATAAAATAGAAAGCATTTTAATAATTTATGCTTGAACATGCACATATTTGTTCTAAGAAGTAGTAGATCTGTCTTACTAATAGGACCTGGAGTGAAGTGAAAAAAAGATAGGTTTAAGTAGCAGTCATCCCGAGTGCCTGGTATGGAAATACATGTGCAGTAGAAATGCCTGGAAATTGTGCCGGCCAGCACTGAGTTCCCCCCCTTATAGATGCTCTAAGAATGATTGCAAGTGATTAAAATGTTCTCAGCACTTCAAAGGCTCTCCCATTCTGTTTATAATTGTACTTGTGGGAACTTAAATGACTGTCTAGGGTAGCTTCAATGCAGTATTTGTCAAAATGCAGGCCTAAGAGTGAAGGTATGTCTGGAATTTCTTGGTCCTACTTTTTCCTTGAATTCCTTTTTGTACCTCCAGAAATGCTCAGCTTGAAGCAGTATTTAAGAATAGCCATTTGTATTTCCAAAATTATTTCAGGATCAAGGGTTGTGCAGGTTTCAGGCAATTGCCAAACGTGCGTAAATGTAATCTGGTAATCTTGCTTTTTGTCTTATTGAATTTGACTTGAAATGGGAGAGAAATTAAGCCTTCTTACCAGAGATGCGTCTCTGTGCACATTCATGTTGCGCTATGGTAAAACTGAAATAAATAGGTAAAGCTTGCTTTAGCTGCTTGCTATGGTCAGTTTGTGATCTCATATTCTTTTCTATGAAATAGACTTCAGGCCTCATGATTAATTTTTCTTACGCAGTCTTTTTCCCTAATGGCTATGGACAACAAAAGGGCAAGGGCAGAGGAGAGAGACCCTAGTTCTTAGAGTTGTACAGTGACTCCGGTCTTGCATGGAGTCTCAATTAATACATCCCGTTAATTTTGACATAAATAGAATTTGACTCTAACTAGAGAGTGTTTTGTTCTTATGTCTGTTCTGTTGAGATACAAATTAGATAATAGTGTCTGCTCTATTTTTGGTATGCTCTTTGCAAGAAAAAGCTGCAGAAAATAAGCTAGCCCAGCATCTGGTTGCAGGGGCTTTTTCTTCTCATGGAAAAGATGTCACTTTAGGCTGGAATCTAGAATATGAGTTAGCTGATCCTGAAGCAGTGTGGCAGGTAATGCTTTGTACATGACCCTGCAAGAGAGCTGTGTTGGTGAACAATATGGGTGTTGGAAAACTGGGAGTTCAAGTGAAGAAGAAAGTAAGGAATTGGCAGAGAGGGAAACAGGTCAGCATGATTAACAGTATCTTCTGAAAACCATGATTTAAAAAAAAAAAAAGAAACCTATAAAGAGGCTACCTAATTGGAATGCTTGGAAAAAAACTAAAGCTCTTCTTGAATTGTGCATTTTTCTTCTCTTTTGGGTGGGACTAGAGTTGCGCTTAGAAACACAAGTAGCTCCCTAGCTGCAGGTCAGACTCGCGTGGGGTTAGAGGGCCTTAGGGCTGCTCTTCATTTAGAAGGTCAGCTCTGTCGCACCAGCGGAGTCTTAGTTACTTAGGCTTTAAGAAATTGGGGTCTTGAGAAAGAAAAAAGTGTAGAACAAGCACTGATGCCAGAAACTTGTATGAGGGCAATGTGGTAATGGGAAGAGGCAAAATTCATCAGGAGTGTGCAGCGTCTGCTTGAAATTGCAATGGCAAAATTGTTTTTGCAATTTGAGCTGCTGATAGTGCTCCACTGATAAAGTTACTTTCTGCTAACTGAATCTTGGTATCACTTATACTGCCTGAATGCTCTGTGTTTGTTTTTTTTTTTTTTCTTTTTCTCTCTCTCCAGTGATCTAGAAAAAAATAACATCACAAGAATCACAAAGACTGACTTTGCAGGACTGAAGAACCTTCGTGTCTTGTGAGTATAAAGTAAAACTTGACTTTCTTGGAAAGACTCTGATAGGCTGCTAATAAGCATGTCTGTAATTCTAGAGATCAGATGCTTGTGATGTGTATTATCCATTTACTATTTTTCTAAACTGGGAAATGGTACAATTTATAACATGAAATAGTAAATTTTAGCTGTGTATTAAACAGCTCTTTAATTGCTTGGATTTTAATAAATGCTATGTTAAAGTTTTTGGTTTGCTTTAGAATCACTTGGACTTTAATCATTTATGGTGAAACTACATTGACAGTAGCAAAGGGATCTTTCAGATTTAGGCCACCTTAAGGTACAGTCCTGTTAATAGCAGTTGAAACATAACTTGATTTAAGAATATTTGAAAGCTGTAGGACTTGTACAAATACTGTGGATTATTTTTATTCTAATACAAAATATTTAATAAAAAAAAAAAAAATAGGCACTACTGTCTCTTGATAGAGAAGTTAAGAAACACAACCACCTCTCCAGCTCTCATGTTGTTTCTTATGATTGCCTTCTGCAGTTCCTGTTTTCTTTTCAGCACATTTTTAAGTCCTAAAAACTGCAGTTTTTGAAATGAATGTTAACTTAGTGATATTCAGTTCGTTGAAAGACTTGGACATCGTCAGTGGAAAGCAAGTCTTTGCTGCTACTACCTTAGCACTTCTGAAACAAGCTGTCACGTACTAGGGGAGCAGTTCAAATCCACGGAAGGACTTGCTTTCCTGTGTTGAATTTCTCATCTCTAGCAGTGGCATCATTTAAACTTTCTTGGGTCCTGCCCGGCTGTCTTTATTAAAATCCTGTTTGCAGATAATGTGCTATTATTCATCTCAGTGGTTATTTTGGTTTCGCTGAGGTTTTTTGCTGTTGACTGTAGTGTTGATGCTGCCAGGTGCCACAGCACTCACTGATACTAAATGGCCTTAACAACAGCAAATGGCCTTAACAACGCGCAAAAGCTGCAACTACCATCTGAACTTAAATTTTTTTCCTGTGTTGCTTGCAGGTTTATATGGTGTGTTTGTTCAGCTTTCATGATAAATAGCTTATGGTGTTTGACACACAGAAGTCAAAAGGATTAAACACAGAATGCAGCTGTTGGGATATAGATATTTGTCTTCTAATATATGAAGAATAAGCAACTTTGTTATAATGTTAAAATATATTTTGTGTCATTATGATTATTAGGCAGAACAGAATTTCGTGTTTGTCTATGTGAAAACTAGTTCATAAAAGCCTAATAAGCTCTTTCAGATTATCTTCACTTGCACGCACATGACTCCAGTTTAAATCAATGCCTATTATTGTTTGCAGGAGTTCAAGGCAATATTAGTGTTTAAAATAAGCAAGATAATGTTTAAAAATATTATTCTAGAGAAGAGAAACTGTTTCAATGCAATGTCTTGGTCAGCAGCATTGATGAGGGAAGCACCAGCATGTTTTGCAGCAGGATTTTTTTGTCGTATTGACCTTGCACTGCTGAGCAGTAAAGCCAAGCTCGGTGCTCCCGGTGCAGAATGCTCCATCTGCAACTGAGGTTACACACTAAGGAGCCGGTCTAGTTGAACTGGGAGCAGCTGGTTTGTGCTTAGACTAGGGCTTTGGCTACCCCGCGAAGCCAAATTTTGTCTAAGCTATTTAGTGATTGATGAAGGAATTTGTTGGTAATAGACTTAATCAGCTTATTATCAGGGTGGAGCAAAAATGCAGGAAAGGTGCTACTCCAGAGTGGGTGTACGAAAGGAAAAGGCCAAAGGGGAAAGTTCAAATTGGGCAAGTCAGTGATGAAATACAGATTTTTGGCTGTGAGCAAAATTGACCCTCTTGTCCCCTATACATGAGCTGGCTGAGGATCCTCTTGCTGTCTGTCTTGACAACTTTTGTGTGTTAGTGGGAGGACGCCCTGGAGACGGCTCCGAGGCTGGGCTGGCAGGAGGGGATAAGCGCTTGGTCGCCTGCTTGAGCCCAGGCTTAGCACGTGTGAAGTTCTTCCTGCTGTTAGCCAGCTGAAGTCACATAAAACACATTTAGAGGGCCTGGGGATGTAGCGCCCACCCCGGAGAGCCTCTGGGGATGCGCGTGAGGGGAGCACAGGGGAGAAAAGGGATGGCAAAGGTTTCCTCTGGGGCAAATCTGAGATCTTTGCAGAACGAGAAGCTGGACCAAAACTGTGTTGCACATGGATCTCCTGCTGTTGACTACTGGAGTCCATCGTCCCTCCGTAATTATGTCAAATAAAATAGGATTGCTGAAGGTGTCACAAACGGCCTCCAGACCAGCCCCCTTCCTAGGGTAACGGCTGTGACCACAAACGTATGGGCACAAAAAGGATTACGGTGTCCTGGCGGTCTGGAGGTGGTTTGCATCAAGAAATAATATCTAGAAGAGAGCTCCATTTCCTGTGGGTGACCACAAAAGGGAGTCCTGTTGTGTCCAGATTTCTTTTATAACTGTTATAATTGTAAATTATAACTGTTTCTGGTGTTTCTATGAAAAGCAGTGAAGAGAATATGTGAAGAGAAGTGGGAAAAATTTTGTTCCGTTGTGTTAAAATTAACTCGTATTTCTGCAATTGCAGACACTTGGAAGAAAATCAGATTAGCGTGATAGAACGTGGAGCGTTTCAGGATCTAAAGCAACTTGAACGGCTGTAAGTATCTCTATTTATACACCCATAAAAAATCTAGAATTTTTTTCTGCCTTGGGTTCAATGATTATTCATTGTATTCTATGAATACCAAAAGAGCTTCCTTTAATAAAAAAGGTAGAACTGTGTACTTGCCATTAATGAATTGGTTTCTAAGCACACTTGGCTTAGTGTATACTAACATTGATAGTTTGTACTTGAAATAAAATGTACCATTCCTTGCCAAGAAAACACAAATGCTGTTAACATCCTGGTGTGGCGGACTATCAGGGGGATGTTAGCTGGGCACTTCAGTGTTTGGGGAATAAGTTTTGTTTATTTGAAAGAAAAACAAAGTCACCTGATCAATGCTTGTAAAAGCTGTGATTGTGTCCTCTGTTTGACAACCAGACATTTTGTTAAATGGACCTTTTAATTTATTTTCCAGTTGGCTCCATTTGATTTAGTCATGTGTAATGGCACTACTATCAGCTGTGCCAGGGCATGGCACTAGGCTGGGTGTGTCAAACACTTCTGCAGATTCCTGCTTTGATTAGCAAATAAAAAAAACAGAAAAGAAATGATGACTATTAAGGACACGGCTTATTAAAATATGCAGTTGCTGGTTTTAGTTGGTGTTTTGTTTCAGTCATGAAGAAGGGGGGAAAGGGCTTTCTTGTGAAGCTGGGTTAATTTTGTCTCCCTGTGATGGGAGTGAACCAGAACTTTGGTAATGCTAAAATACCTTTGGGAGTTACCCTTTCTTATAGGTAAGTGACCAGAAATGGCATGCCAGGTTGGAATGTCCCTGGGTTAAATGTACAAAGTGGTCTTATAACAAATTTTCATCATAGTGGTCTGCAAGCAGTGGTTTTACTGCTGATTAGGGATTTTATAGTATCACAGGGGCTTCAAGAGTTAAGTCCGCACTAGTGATTATTTGCAAAAAATCCAGAGTACTGAGTGTACCTTGGATGAACACACTTTCCGGGGGTTCTCAGGATTTGGTTTGCATTTAACTGGTTCATCTGTCTCATTAAAGAGTTCACTTATTTTTTTTCTTGTCTTGGATTACAAAACTCCCTTCACGGGAATTGAGGAGCTGAGTTTTAAATTCTGATTAAGATGATTAAAATCTTTTTTTTTTCTTTTTTTTTTTTTTTTTTTTTTTTCCCCCTTCATAGCTCTATTTTAGGTAAAGTTAGATTTAGCCAAGCTGAGAAGTGAGTTTTGGGGGATAGAATTTCCAAAGCCCAGCTATTAGTAACCAGAAATGATAAATATTCCATGTGCTTTCTTAATGTGTTGTTTTTCTGTAGGGACTGCTCTGTTAGGGAACAAAGCTAATGTATCTTGTGAAACCAGAAGTTAGGAAATTTGATCCTGTTAATAGTATCTGCTCAAGTATGTGATGTTTGAAAGTCTCACTTTGTTTTTTTTCCTGTGTGAACTCTTAACTTGGCCTGTTAAACATACTGCATCTCTGCTTCTCTTTTAGGATTGCCTGTCATTAAAATATTTCCTAAATGAATGTAGTATGAAAGGGAGGCCTGGAATCTTGCAGCCTTTTGGTATTTTAGCTTAAATCATTTTTAGGATGTAACTATAAATC
>VZSV01000116.1:2336341-2351369 GCA_013398735.1 Nothocercus julius
CAGTAGGGTTTGGAGAATGAACTGTGTAAGTTTGGCATAAGTTATAAAGGCTAAATTGAAACATTTTAGGTAATATTGAAGCTATTTTATTAAGTATTGTCAAACATTGCAAAATGTTAATGAAGAAAGTATGATGGTTGAATTAAAAAATGCCTGGCTTTTTTCCATTTAATTTCTTTCAAATAACAAATAAAAATTTGCTTATATTGCTCAGACTTTGGAATAAAGTTGGCTTTTGATCTATTGAAGTGGATGCAAAAGTAACTGTTAACTTTTTTTTAAACAAAACAGCTGCTTTATGTCAGACTTTTTAAAACAAGAGTAGCTTTTATTACTGGCAAAATACCGTAGAACAAGGTATTTTATTCAAAATAACAGTGGAAATTTTATATGTACACACACACAAGCAGGCATGCATGTATATGTATTTTAATTTTCTCCTCACTATTGAAAGGGCATGGACTGTAATTTTTTTTAGTTTAATATAGTGCTTGTGTGGCTATCAAAGCCAAATATTATTTGCTTGTGTGGCTATCAAAGCCAAGCCATCATTACTAAGTAAATGAGCAGATCTTTTTGTGTGAAATATGTTGTCTTTTATATCCTTCTCCATAACAGTCTAAGTAGATTTTAAATAAAATGTCTGTGTGATTCCAAACTATTAGTGAAAAAATAAAAATAAGTTGGTGTATTTTTCTGTTTACAACATGGAAAGCCTCTGAAGTTTATCTTTAGGGGTTTGTTTTGATGGGAATCTAATGCTTGCAATATCAGTAAAACCTCTACAGGCGTTATTTAAATATGGGACAGAATATTGTCAAAACTGTGTATTAGCTGGATGAAGTGTGGAATTACCACTTGAAGGAAGCATTAAAGCAAGGTAAGATAAAGGGACTGGTGATAGAAAGTTTGGAGGCGAAATCCTGTGGCAGGTTGACGCCACTTGCTCTTGTGGCTTATTTGTACTTATCTTTCCAAATAAACAAGTTTGAGTCATTGCATTTAAGCAGAATTCAGGGATGTTTTTGTCTAAGCAGTTGAGCTCAAGACTCAAAAATGTTGAATACCAGTAACTCTTGCACCAATGCACTTATTGGGAATATCTAGTGGTGATCAGTCCAAGTGAAAAATGGAAATAGTTCCAGTCCAATGAGTGTCTATATTATTTTACAGAAATAAAATTTTACAGAAATTTACAGAAATAAAAAGATGTACTAAAGCTGACCGTGAAATAAAAAGATGTTCTAAAGCTGACTGTAAAAAGCCAAGTGAGGAGTATGTCTCCCTAATAGATTTAACCAGTGTCCAGAGCCTACAGCCATCCACTTGTGCTGCTGTTGAGCCTGCAGCCGGTCTGTCCTGCTCCCTGCTTTCCTCAGGCTCCAGAGTGCTGCTTTCCGTGTAACTAACTGATGTCCCTGAAAGGCTCTGCAGGACAGACATATGCGTACGTCCAGGAAGTGTTTAAGAAGCTGTGGTATATATTTTGCTATAACTTGAGAGTGCCAGCTGTAAAATTTGTTCAAGTGCATCCTCCCTGCAAACTGCAGTGTAGTGATTTTAGAGCAACACCTGTGCCTTGTGGTATAGAGAATATTTCAAAAATGGTGAAACTCTTTTATTTCTAGCTGTCCCCAGTTTATTCCTGGTAATTTAACTGCTGAAATCCTCAGTTCAATCCTCTTTTCTACTCTTGTTTTCTGAGGTTTGAAGTAGCATGCTTTGTAGCTAGTAGCATGTTTGAAGCAGCGTTTAGGACAAACAGTCCTAAATGACCCAGGAAAACATACTTTGAGTTTTGGCATTTCAGCTGTATGCTCTGCTGTTAACGCTACATATGATTTTAAGATAAAGAGTAATCACTTTATTTTCAATCCTGAAATTTCATATGCAAGGAGGTACCAGAAAGAAGGTCCTGATGTCTCTAAAGGATGAACTGAAATTTCTTCAGGAGCCGGATGTCACACGTTTCTGTGAAAATTGAGGTGGGATATAAGACATCAAGTGATCCTGGCTTTTCTACAGCCAACTGCCAGAAATTGTCACTTAGCTGTATTATCTTCAAAAGACTGGACTTTGGCTGGTGACTGATTCTTTCTGCTCAGATTAGGCTCTTTAGCTAGAACTTCACATCTGAAAACACTAAAAATGTGTGTTGTTTCTGAAGGGGGGAGGAAGGGGAAATGTATAAGCATGGCCAAATAAAATCTTTTCAAAGTTGGGAAAAGTAATTAGGTTTTGAGGTAGAAGATGCTAAAAGCCAAATTTGGACTCCCATGTGTATTTGTCTGGTTTTGGTTTTCTGTGCACTAAGATTGAGGTCAAAGTGGAAATTGAATATGACCCTTAACTGCAGAGATGCTACTGTATATAAGTCTGGGTAAGCTGATTCCTGAATGCTTAAGGCATTAAAGTGTATTTATCTGGCATAATGTACTGTAAAATTGCTATTAGTGACTGAAGGTGCTAAGAAGAAGAGTAAATTGTTTTGAGATGCTTCACAATCTGGGTTTCATAAATTGAGATTGAGCAGACTTTAAATAAATCATGGAATACAAAAAGCATCTTCCATAATTAACATGCTGAGTGGAAAGATTGCTAAGTGCTTCAGAGTAGTAGGCAAAATAATAAATGCATTGGACAGCTCTTTGCTGCTGTAAACAAAAGCTTATTGCAAATCTTTGGCAGCACGGGCAGATCTATGCTGTTTATACAAGGTTTGCAGTGTATGCAGTTTAGATATTTTTCTGGAACTGCCTATATGACACTTCCTTTAAGAAACCATATGGATTTGTAAGTAAGACACTTTCAGTGTGACCTTTCAGGAACGAGCTTTATTGCTTTGCTTCCATTTCCCTACAACATTATAGATAATATAACTAATCTGGAATCAGTGATCCTAAAATGCTTCGTATGAAAATGCCGGAGAACAAAGGAGCACTAAAAAGCTGTGTTCTAGTATTTAACAAACTTTATTATATTTTTATTATTTTCATGTTTCCCCGTGCCTCCTCAAGCTACCACGTGTAAGTGGGTGTAGTGCTGGTACCAGCTCTGCTGCCCAACTCCTCTGGAGCCGTAGGGGAGCGAGGGACGGTACCTTCTGCCTGCACCATGGTGCCCGGACAGCTCTTTGCCTGCCCTTCCCCTTGAGGAGGGGATGTCTGGCAAGCTGGGGACGGCTGAAGGAACTTGAGGCTATCGTGTCATCGTGCTTGGGGGGACAGGCGTAAGAAATTGAGGTTGTAATCTTAAGGTGTTCCTCTGTTCTCCAGATTTAAAGAAAAACTAGCACGTAGGTTTCGTGGTGCCTCTTCGGTGAGCGAGGGATTTGCTCCTTGTTTGTGTTGCCTGATGACCACAAGTTCAAGTAATGGTTCCTTGATGTTTGTTAAACTTTTGGCCCATATTTTATAGACTGTGGCTGATGCTTAAAAAAAGCAACGTTTACATTATGCTTTCAAGAACAGTCTCTCAAATGAGTGTCTGTACGACTGTGTGCATTTCAATTAGTCCAAAATGATTAACTAGGATTGGACAAATTCCTGGGTGACTGGCATGGTCATGGAGCGTGGAGCACACCTGCTCCCTCTCTTCATGTGTTTGCTTGAGACAAGCTCTATCTTTTCATTTTTCTTTTTATGGAGTTACAGGACCTTCCTATTCTTTTTCTGGAGTCCATACCATTCCTATTTATTGCGCTGTTTTAGGTTTTCACCCAAGATTTTCTCTTCAGACTATCTCTGAAAAACATACTGAAAAATTGTTAATTTGTAAGGAGTGACTACCTGGTTAAACTTGCATGGGTGCTACCTTACTACTTTCTTCAAAAATCATGTTGGCTTTTGGTACTGCAAGTCTTCTCCTTGAGGTAGTCTTGAAGTAGTCTCTTTATTGCTTAAGAGAAGGATCCACCTGCATAATTTTCTGCCCTTGGTAATACAGTGGAGCAGTGTCCCAATACCTGCCAAGTTTGTGGGTTCCTTTATCAGTCTGTCATACAGGAACATTGTCCCACAATTTCATCCTGCCCATGACTCAGAAGCAGGAGGCTAGAGGAACCCCAAATCTCCCCAACGTCCCAGGTGCTCTGAGAAGCCCTTGCTCTTTCTTCAGGGCCTGGGACATCATACTCTCCATCTCTACCTTTTTTCTTCAAGCCCGAGAAGTGCTGTCCCAAAGTGACATTGTGAGAGGTTGTTTGCATGCTGGTACCTCCTCTCTGGCAGGGAATAAGGAGCAGTTCTTGGTTTTTAATACTCATCTGGAGAAAAAAGCAGGCTCCCTGTACGTTTCTGTGTTGGAGCTGTGTTAACTCTGTAGTGATGTATTGCATCTTCCTGTGGCATTGTGCAGGTTTGTAGGTATCTGCACAAGAGTTACTTTTCTAACTTTCCTTTCGGAGGTTGGGTCACTACCAACTTTGCCGATCTTCATTACCTTTTCTTTCCCTTTTTCCACCCTGTTTATTGCCCCATGCAGGCTTGTGTAGTACTAGCCTGCATGCTGCAGTCTCCTACTCTGTGCCATCTTTTCATATATTGTAATAAGAGCGCAATTTGCCATTCCCTGCACAGCTGCTGTCTCACTGCAGGGCTCTTGGGCTGTCTTGTGCGTGTAGCTAAATCAAAGCCTTTTTTTGCCCATGAATTTCCTTTCTTCCAAAAGGCAAGAGTGTCATCTCCATGTGCTCATGGCCTGGATAACACCTTAACTTTAAACCTGGGGTGATTATGACTCATTCTTGGAGCTTCTCTAAATACAATCTTACAACTCTCTGTAGAGTCTTTCATGATTTGTTTCATCAGTGCTCCTAGCCCCAGGTTTTATTTCCAGTCAGGCAGAACTTTTGGGAACTAGCTTGACTCATCTGGCTGGCCAAACTGGGAGCAAGACCTTAGTCTTGTCCCTTCCTTTTTAAAGAGCAAGCCATACTGGTTCATTCGTTCACTGCTAGTTAGCTCTAATTAACCTTTGAGGTGAAGACACCCTCTCTTAGCCTGTATTACTGACCCTTATGCCGTCTTCCAAATTCGCATGCAGTTTCCATCCAAGCGACCACTCTGAGGAATTGTAGAAGGACATTGCACAACTGAATTACTGGGCAGTAAAATAGTAGATGCAATTCAGGATAGGCAAGTATAAAATAACTCACTAGGGAGAAAAACATCCTGAAATGTCAAAACTAGCAAAAGAAAAAGTAAGAGCCCAGGTGGTCATTGGGAGGCTGGATATTCATGAAGGAGAGATCCATGGAGGACCACTAAATATGTTTACTTCATCCAGCCGAGAAGTCTATAGGAAAACGATGGAAGCAGGTGAAGCTGGTAGGAGGATTGTCATGTGCTGGAATCTGCCTGTTGCCACAGTTGGAGATGGCATCCTGAGCTAGGTGGTCTTTGTAGGACTTGGACAAGCTGTTCCAATACGGGGTGTTTTCTGATTTTCATATACTGTAAAAAGTCAAGCCGCTTTTATCATATTTTTCTAATCTCATACTGCTTCTTACTGCTGCCTGTTATCTGCCAGTTTTAGAAAAGAGCTGTCATTTTAACGGAGAGAGGCTGAGGCGTTTCAGAAGGTCCCACTCCTTTTTATGTCTAAAGCAGATGGATTTAATAGTCTTGCAGCCATCCTACCCCATGAAGAACCTCCCATGGGGTATCTAACCAGAAGGGGCTGCTGTCACATCACCAGGTAGCAATTGTTGTTTACTCTGAGGAATGACCAAAACCTCAGATATAAACAGTAGCTTCCCTGAGAAGTATGTTAACAAAGGATAAAATCATAGATACAAATTTTAGCTTTGAGACACGATGAAAACTTACACGGCATGTAGATGGTGGCTATGCCATTCTTACCTTGCCGAGGTGTGCACAATCACACAGGACAAAGCAGCAGCGAGGGCCAGCCAGTAGATCCAGGTGGCCTAAGTGTGGTTAGTACACACGTGTCAGTACACACATGTCAGGAAGTCCCTCAGGGGACATCTACGTGTTGTCGCTTCCCGAGTGCCATCTCGGCTCAGGGAGACCTTTATTAACTCCTGGGAGGAAAGAGAAACTCATTAATTTTGTATTGCTTTTGATTTAGCTTTATGTGCTGCTCTTGGCTTAACCAGACAAAATAAATGCTCTGAAGATACGGCTCACATACTTCACTTCTCTGTCAATACTGTACATTGGCTACTCCAGGAGATTTCATTGCAGTGTATTTTTCTTATACTCCTTAAGTGCCAGTAATTTAGAGAAACATTAGTCGTTTTCTGGAAATGACATAACCAGATATGGTTTGGAAAGCTCATTTATTTATTTATTAATTTGAATTCTCTCTCTTTGCTGTTCCCACAATTCAAGCATGCAGTCAATCCAGAATGATGGGGCAGGGGAATTTGAAACTACTAGTCCCAAAAGTTGTTCTTGTTGGAAAGGAATGTTGTAAGATCTGCAGTACATACATTTCCATATAGAGTCAAGCTTCTTGAAATAGCTAAGTATTGAAGAAAATACTCAACTGTGGCTTGTTTCATACAGATGGCCAGTTTATGTGGTGAGTAATAGCATGTATTCTATCACTTAAGTTCTAACAGTTTTTAAGGGAAATACTGAATGATTTGGAGTACATAGGCTGGCCCTGTACAGTAATGATAAATTGTCATTCACAGATATGTATATTCAGACACTGCTCTCCTTTTTCAGTTTTGTTAATTTAATATCTTTCATAACTTCTAACTTCAGCCTTTCCTTGAGAATCTCTTACTGTTAATTGTTACTACAGGTGATGATGACTGGTCTCTGTCCATTAGAGCTTTCTAACGATTTAACAGCTCCTCTGATGCCAGCACAAATCCTTGCAACTTGAAAAAGGTGTCTGGTCCCAAGTGCAGGACAGGACAGTGCGCCTTCAAAACTTGTAGTTGTGTAGCAACAACTGAAGCACAAGTTTGGCCTGTAGTTAAATACATAATTCATGAAATTTTCTTGATTTTCTTCAAAGGTTCTAGCATGGGGATGAGATGACAGTGAATCTTTGAAACTGAGTCAGACTACTTTTTAGGAAGTCAAAATATGAAGTGTTGCGGGGCCAAGCCAGCAAAATTCTAAGAACCTCTTAGGTACAACATTAGAACTTGATATTATATAATGTAATACTTACTATTATGTAATATGTATACTACTATTGAATTATAATACAAAACAGTAAGTGCACTATATAAGTACTTTGTAATGACAATCTGTCAGTATTCCAAGATCATTTTGTAGTTTTAATCTTGTCAGGCAATATGGGCTTACGGGCTCTTTTTTTCCCTCTGATATAGAACATTTCAAATGTAACTGGAGAATATGGATCTCTGCTGTATGAAGACTGGTGGAAAAGAGCCTGCAAAGTAGGATCCAGCTGGTAGCTGCTTCCTGCTTACTGGGCAGGTAATTCTGAGAGGCACCCCAGGCTGTGGTTTTGCTTTTGCAGAACGTCGGTGTCCTGCTCAGTGTCTTACTAAAGTTAGCTCCGTTTTTATCTTGAAAAATTTGAGTAGTTTAAGCCACCACAAGAAAAGATGAGAGAAAAAAAAAAGAATTCAGAAACATCACAGAGAAATTAGAGTAAGAATGCTTTTAACATAGAGTGTGTTTACTTTGCCGTTCTGTCGGCATTGCATACTTGAACAACCACAATATTTCTTAGCCATAAAACATACTGTGATCTTGGTGTTAGCTCAGCAGTAAGAGGCAACTGGTGTTTGGATCTCAATACGTTACTTAAAGGATTTTGCTTTTATTCTAACCATATAAATTACTTTACCTTTTATTGAAATAATTAATCTTTGAAGTATTGGAAAACATGCAGCTGTCCTGATAGGAAGATACAGGTTATATGTTCCAAATGCTTTATATTTCTCCTGACCAGTTGAGCAAGAACTAAAAATTACTTTCTCCTTTTCTATTATCCTAATAAAAATACAACCAACTGTCACTTTGCTGCAAAAGCTAAATGCTTGAGCACTGCTGTGCTTGAGGATCAGGACTGAAAAACTAAGTGCAGATTAACTGTCTCCTGTCAACTTGGTAATCTTGTGCCAGATCCATCAGCCTAGGTCGAGTAATGCTTACTAGACGTCGACAGTGACGTTATTTCTTGGAGTTGTAGCACACATGACTGGTACAAACATACGAGTTAGAATTTCTACCTCATATGCTTGTACTATTGATAAGTACCATGTAGGAGCTACATCTTGTGCAAAATATCTTGAAATAAATTGGAGATAGTATGTAAAAAGGAACAAATGTTTGCCTTGATTGACTAAGTTTCTGAGGGTCTTTTGCACACCTGCTGCTTGACCCACAAGCGTATAGACCTTTCCTGAAGAATTTGTTTATGCTAGAGCATTTTCATTTAACAGGGAGTCCGTTGAGCCTGGTGATAAAAACTAGTTCAAAGATTAATCCTCATGCTGTCCCTTGTGCCCTCACCCTATGCCCTGTGAAATAATGTTTCAGTAAATCAGGAGAACCAGAAATATGTTTGTTTGTTTGTTTGTTTGTTTGTTTTTATGAGGCCGTTGTTCAATTCAACTTTGAAATGGTAAAGTAGCTTTCAGTTTTTTACCCTGTGGTGGCTCTGCAGTCAGTAGTGGGGATTTTACAGAGATGAAATAACCACTTGTCAAGGGTTCTTCCAGGATGTGTAAAGTTGCCCCTCAGCAGTTTTATTTTCTAGTTAAGTACACACATTTGGGAAAAGGGTTATGCCCGCTAACTGTTCATGTACTGTGGACCCTGATATCCTGAAATTTCATGGTTTAGTATGTCTGCCTGAAGGAGGTAATTGCGTAGTTGTGTATTGCTCAGCCACCTCTGCACAACCAAGTGTTTGGGTTTTTGTTATGATGATGGTTGCTAATGCAAGGGTGAACCTTTTTTTCCTTTTGTAAACATGAAGAAAAAAATTGGCACCTCTTCTCTGAAGGAAACCATTAGCAGCTCTGTCAACAGGCCTGCACAGGAGGAATCCAAACACAGGAAAAGTGCCGGAGAGGCAAAGGGCAGCGTGCGAGAAAGCAGGATGCATGCTTCAGTGAATGGGTTTTGGTTTGCATTAGTCTGCCTGACCAGGGCTGCATAACAAAGAGGTTTGTTTTAACAGTATCATAATAAACCAGCCTGGTTTCATCAAAAACATTTTCATAGTAGGTCACTGACCCAGAAGAACTCACGGAAAAACAAATTTGGGTCTCATAAGTAGACAAGAGGTTCTGTAGCCACAGAATTCTTGAGCTTCTAAAAGTGCTGGTGAGAAAGTGAATGGAATAGCAACACTTGGAGCGCCCGCCATGTAACCATCACTCACTTGGAACTGCTGATTAGCACTAAACATAACATGAGAGACTTTGAACATTACTCTTTCTGTGCCTTGTTTGTTTGATTTTTAGCAGTTCTTTATACTTGATGAAGACTTATGGGAGTATTTGGTTAAGCAAAACATCTAAGAATTCAGTAGTTGTTTTTCCAGGAATTGTAGGAAATACTTCAGAACTCCTTCATTACTGAACAGGATTAATTTGGATACATTTTGTTTAGTTCTATCACAAGGGTTTTGTCTCTTTGAGCTTTTTGACTTTAGAATGATTATAGGGATTACCATCTTAAATGTTGTTTGATTTTCATGCTGGGATGCACGGAACTACTCAAGTAATCCTGTTCTCTGGGTGAGACATTAATGACTAAGTCCAAGTGCTTTAAATCTTTTAGATCTTCCTTGGGAAAATAAGAATAGGTAGTTCTTGAAGTCTATCTCTTAGGAGCAGAGAGTCACAAAATGGTTTAAGTTGGAAAGGACCTCTGAAGATCCTGAATATTTCCAAGGAAGGAGATGCCACCACCTCTTTGGGCAGCCTGTTCTGATACTCAGTCACCCTCACAGTAAAGACTTTTTCTTGGGTCAGATCACTGCAGTCTTGATCTTATTTTTCCTCTGGCACATCTGTTTCACTCATGTCCGTTGACCTGGAGCTCACCTGAAACTGCAGCTTTCCATGTGGAATAGAACAAAAAAAAATGTGTTCGCTTATAGTTATTTTTTGTGTTAGTATTATGTTCTCAGTTGCTTAGAGACAATGTGTTCTCCAGGTCTTTCTCTTTCTCAAGGCACTATGGCATGAGGATGACAAGAAGTGAGTTTACTAAGGTTCACATACATGTTTTAGATTTTGCATGTTAACCCATTATCTAAATTACCTAAAGTTACCTGGTATTTAAATTACCTCTTTATTTACTTGGCTTTTTAAGGATTTATTTTTTTTTTAGATCTTTGATCATTTGGTGGGATGTAGACGTGGCACAGCATATGAGGGGAATTTATGAGATAAACGGGAACTGCTAGGTGCAAGGAACCTCAGAAAAACTGACCCATACATTTGATAATTAGCTGCTTCCTTCCAGAGAAGTGGATTGGTGGGACTTATGAGAAATTCTGTTTTCTTAGTTTTTAGATACTAGCATCTTTAATGACAAGTTCTTTTATGGCTGGTTATTTTTTGTGTCTTGCTCATGAGAAAATGCCTGTTGACTAAACTGCGATAGGTAATGCCAGTAACTTTGTGATAAATTGTTCTCAAGAGCTGCCTTTAACTCCTAAAATTTGAGTCATGTGTACAGTGTGTTCTTTATTCTTCTTAATTAATTATTTCCACATCTTCATTCAATTGGCTTTGGAAGATGTGTCCCTTGCTAAGAGCATCCACTTGGATTTGGGGCTGGAGATGCTGCTGCTTGTCCTCCTGTTTCAATAGCTCTGTTGGGCGGCAGCCGCAGGGAGGACGGAGCAGCTCCTGCCGCAGCAGCATTCCTGACTATATATGGGGAGGCCTGGTGAGCTGGCCTGCTATCGAGTTATTAAAGAAGATCAAATGGGAACTGAGTTCTGTTGCTTCTGGAAAAAAAAAAAAAACCAAAAATCTATGTGCAAGCTAATTATACACAGCTATTTCTGACTTCTGGAAATCGTTAGTCTGATAAAAACAAACTCATCAGGAGCAACATGCCTTGGAGAAATGCAAACTAAAATTTACTGTTTGCTTTCCTGGTAGAGATTTGGTCTGGACTGGGGGAGAATGTTCTGTGATGTAAGGGAAGTTTGACTGTTCTTGTTGTTCCTTACCACTCTTAACTGTGCATTGCAGTACTCCTATTGTGTTCTCGTCATTGTCTTTGAGATTTCAGAAGTGGTGGATGCTTGGGAGCATTAAAATACGTTCCATAGTGAGTGGACTAGGTCCAATTATTTTCACATAGGCTGTGAAAGAATAATCAGAAGGATTACTGTGTACTTCATTGTATTTCATTCTGCGTCCTAAAGGTTGGGAGGCCTGAAGATTTGAAGTTTTTGTGAGAATGCCGAACTTTTTTTTTTTAGTTTTGAAATAAGAGAACATAGCTATTGAGTCTACTAAAAGCATGGCAGAAATGAAGGGCAGAGAGAGGGTCTTTGTGAGCCCGAGGGATCGCTGAGCGAGCTCTTTTGGATAACTAGTGCAGGCTTGGACAGTTGTTAGTAGAAAATGTGAAGTGTTGTACGGCCACGATGAGGAAAGACAGCTATCATCTACCATTCTGAGTGAATGTAACTGTTTTTATCAATATCTGCTACTGAGTTGAGATGGTCCATGAAATGCTACTTGCTGCTTGTGCAAGGAATTCTTTGATGCTGACACTGTTAATTATTAGTGTGCTCTGATGCATATGATTCTCCATTCCCATTTTCAGTTCAGACTGGTCTTAGCACTTGCTTCCTCTTCTGTATGGTGCAAGGAGTTGGCCTTGGAGTTGCTAATGCACATGACATGAAGATATTAAAAGGTCCTTTTTTAATGTTCATTTTGGCAAAATGTTGAAATTTCAACTTGGTCCATGCAATTTTTTGCTTGTATTGCTAGTTTGTTCCTAGCTAGAGGAAACGTGTGTAGCATTTAGAAGCTTTACCTTTCATCCTAACAGCAGATTTTCCATATTAAAAGAACCTGAAAAATTAGGAGGCGTGCTTATGTATATATACTGCAAACTGAAAGGTATTTCAGAGCTTCCAGTTTATATGCTGCTGTGTGGTAGAGCGAGAAGTGTAGTCTGCTTCTGATGGAGAATAGATAATATTCTTTTAGTCTAATGAAAAATAACTAATAAAAATTTTAACTTCTGACAACCACTCTGAAAGTGTGAGCTGAGACCACCCAGTCTGCCATGCAGGTAATGAGGGATCTCAAAGTTGTAACTGGTGTAAACAGTTTTTCTTCAAAACACCATTCCTCAGCAGCATGCAGTGGCATCTTTTTCAGTTTTGCTAAAAGCCTCCGTACAAACATGTCATGTAAATAGTGAAGTTCATTTACTCCACACCATAATCCTGTATTATGGTCGCCCTGGGCTTCCTTGTAGCAACCTTGCTGAAATCCCATTATATATCATCTGGTTTTATTTCCTATTGTAGTAATGTAAAGAGCTGCTGACAGATTGTAGTGGACAAAGTTGGCTTCTTTTTATTTTTTCTCCCTGAGAGTGCTGTACTTGGACTATTTGCCTATACAAAGAATGTGATGCAGAGTAAAGGAAGAAGCTACTTTAATGACCATAGCAGATTTCTCGATAATAATAGTATTCTCTGATGAAAATATTGAATGAAATTATGATCATGCTTCTACTTTACTGTTTCTGAAGTCAGTACTGGTTAAAAAAGAAAACTTAGTAATTCCTTGGGGTTCAATAAGTCCTGTCTTTCTGTCTGAGTCTCTTGTAGTGCATTATTTCATTTTTACTGCTTCTTGGTTACACCCAAGCTTGTCATGTAACCACTTTTCTCTTCAAGTAACTTTTAGAAACTACTTCAACTACATCATGTTCCCCGAGGCTGTTCTCCAAGGACAATGTCACAGAGCGCTTAATAACAAAGGAGGAAAAGCTAGTTTGTTTAGTGCCAAAAATGAGACCCAGATGTTTTTGGTGTGAAACAAAATAAATGGTCAAATTGGGGAGTGAACCCAAAGTCATTTGGATAATTTCCAGGTGTTAGCAGCTGGAGTACTATGTTTGCTTCTGTAAAATTACTCTTGTTTTAGAAATTTAAAAGCTCTGTAATGGTGACTTTCTGCTGGAGCACAACGGTTTGCGCCATCAGCAGCAAAAACATATTGATGCTAACTCGGGTTTGAAAGATGTTCAGCTTTAGAAGGGAACAGAATGTAGAATGCTACAAATTTTGCAGTAAATATGCAGTTCTTTCATGTAGTTGTCCAGCTGTGGAGGAGCAGTAGAAAAGCAGACCTGTAGTTCAGAGGCCAGTGGGCAGCTCACACACTGCTGGAGTAGAGCCAGGTCGCTCGTGCATCCAAACAGGCACCGATCAAATGGGCGGTTGTGAGATCTTTCAGCTGCCACAGCCCAGCTCCTTTCTTCATGTTTCTCCACCATAACCATGCAAATTCAATGACCGTAAGGACTTTTGCTCTTGCCCGCCATAAACATTTGCCGTTTGCATGAAGCGTGTTTTAGTGATGTGACGTTTAAAATTTTCACACCGAGGCAGTAGCTTTAACGAGGAATGAAGTTACCTTGGAAAATGGCAGTTTCCCAAGTTTGAATAACACTCACTTCTCATTTGCAGTTGGCTTTTACATTGCTCGCATGCATCGGGGAGGGAGATGAGCGTCTCTCGGCGGCAACGGACAGGACATAGAGAACATTTCTGGCATGGTTGGTAGCTGCTCCCTCTCTGTCCATTTGTAGAAGAAGGATTTTCCACTCTGTGCTTTTTACTCCCAGTAGAACCGTTCTGCAGGTGAGAGCACAGAGCACGAAGCTCAAAGAGCTCCTGTATGAAGAGTAGTCCCACTGCAGTGCCTGTACGTGTCATCCGTGAAACAACACGGTCCCGGTAGAGATGGAGGCTACTGCTTCCAAGTATTTTTCATTTTTATGGCACATAAGAGTTGCATTCCTTGGGTGTATCATTGTAGGTTGCATCTCGTTGTGCAATTGTTGAAAAAATATGTTTGTTTGAGTGAATATTCATGGATACTGCATAGTATGTTTTATCATTAGAAAGAAAGCATGTATGTAAAATGACAGTTATGGCCCATTGTACTTCCAAATGGGTGGTGTTCCTTTCCATCCCTCCCCCATGCAAAGGCTTAGACCAGATTTAGCTCCCATTTACTTTTGAGGACGTAACTACGGACAACAGTAACAAATCTGTTTCCAAATATGTAGCCGTGAGGGACTCAGTGGAGACTGGTACCCCAGAGCAAGTTGTTCCTCCAGGAAAATGTGACCACTAGGTTAAAAACTTGAAAATTGTCCCGTCAGAATTGAGTGTTGTTGTTGTTGTTCAGAAGTCAGCCAGAATCTGAAAAAAAGGAATAAAACAAAAGGATGATACAGGAAAAGACTTGCCTGTTCTTGTTATTTATTTGTTTATTTTAAAGGATGACCACGATTAAACGGCAGCAATCCTAGTTCTACTTGAAAGCTGCAGCATGACTATAAAGCACTTTATTGCACCAAACTACAGCTGCTATTTGCTACTCTGTTTTTTTTTAATAGTTCAGGGAATCTTAATAGTTAAGTTTCCCTCCTATCCCAGCTTCAGACAGAGGAAGAAATATTATTAGCCTGGTTGGAGCCAGGAAGGTAAGAATTTCACAGTTAATAACTTCCCCCTTGTTTTTTTAAGGGCCCTTGATAGCCTGTGATTGACACTGCCCTTGTTTCTCCCCTCCCTTGCCCTTGGGCCATCGGAGCCCCCACATGGGCAGGGGGCTGAGGAGGAGGGCAATTAACTGGCCCTCCTATGTGTATGAGCAAAATGTTTTGGGAGGGGAGAGCCAGTGTTTGCTCTTTGTTGAAGCAGAGGTTTTGAAGATGTAATATATGACCTCTTGAAGATGCTGATAAAACACTGGAAGATGGTGTTTGTAGTTTGAGTGACTTTAAAAAGTCACAAACTAATCAAGGTGTTACTTTTAGGCCATCTGAATCATAAA
>VZSV01000116.1:2352335-2407347 GCA_013398735.1 Nothocercus julius
TTTTTTTTTTTTTTTTTTTTTTTTTTTTTTTTTTCACGCAAATCCAAATCAGGTCAAACATAATCCAAGAAATCCAATACAGCTGTATGTATTTTTACTGCACCAACATGGGTGTTATATCTGATGGTTATATTGAAACAGAATCTGTTTGGTAGTAACATTTGAGAATGGATCCTGTGTACTTGTTTAATAGTTTCCCTTACTTGTGGGTTCCCTTATCACTTCTCTACAAGGCAGCCATCTATGGTAGGTTTAAACTTAGTCTCAGCACCGTACGCTGATGTGACAATTAAAAACTTGACCATGGGATCAATGAAGTGAATGTCCCAACAGACCTGAGTTACTGTGCAGGCAAGACAAAATACTTGGTTTTAGTGGTTTATTTGTTCCACTTATGAGGACCATGCACCTTTATTTTTATTGTAAATGTTAGGTTTTACTTTCATAATGAATTTTAGCAGTCTTAAAGCAGAAGCAGGTTTATTTCAATAATTTAATGAATTGTCTGAAATTAAGTCTGCTCTAAGTGGGAGAAAAGATGCAAAGATACTGTGTTTTTGTGTGTGTTCTCACTGTTTGGCTTTAAATGCCACAGGTGCTGTCAATGAGCAGTGCAGGGATGATGGCCTGCAGGCAGTTGCACCTGAGATGTTCTCTATTCTTCCTATATTTTTTTCCTTCATCTACTCTGCTATTTAAATCACCCATAGTTGATAGTAGCCAAATTATGTTGGGAGTATGCGAATATTAGCTAAGAAATAAATTTAGGTAGTCCTAGTAGGCAGAGTACCTTAAACAGTAGCTCCCATTAAGTTCCACTGGCAAAAAGGTGCCCAGTTGGTGCCAGAAAGGGTTAAACCTAGTTGTTCATGCATGCCTGAGCCCAATGTGCAGCGCAGCACCTTTATCAAACTTGAGTGAGCTCAGCTGCAACATTTCTGACACTGCAGTGCAAAACTTGGGCTCTTTGGGGAGAAGAGGAGGCAATATTTTCTCCTCTTGTTTTGTTGTGCTTTATTTTTTTTTCCTCTGCTTTATATGTCTTCTCTAAAGTTTTTCTTAGCTCCTTATGGCCTTTTTTTTTTTTTCTTTTTTTTTCTTTTCCCTCGACTATATTTTAAGTAGTTTAGTGCTCCATTTCAGGAAACTAGTCATGTTAACCAGGCTGTTACAGCAGGTAAGTCTTTCTCAGTGTGTAGCTCACTATTTTTTCTTTTGAAGATATATTTAGTAATTTTCTTGGAAGTACCCCATCCCAATTTTTTTCTTTTTTTCATGTCTATCCTGTTTTGTATCTGCCTTGAAAATAATTTCATGCAGTTATCCAGGATAATGGTCCTCAGGTAATCTGAGGTATATATCTTTCAAAGTAATGCTGATATGTCTTGCTCTCTGCAGCCTTGAAGAAAGGACTCATTCTTCTTTTATTAAAAACTTATGGGCAGATAGAGGGGGAGGAGGAGGTTTCATCATATAGAGTTATAATTGAAAACTACTGTGTTGTACAAAATTATTATGCGTATGTCTATGTAGTGTATTTTATGTAAATAACTGCTCCTGCAAAATCCAGTGCTGCCTACACAAATGTCTGAAGCTTTAACACTATGTTCCTGCATAAAGGTGATGAGAGGGCTTGATTGTTGTTTATACACATACATTAGCTTGTTCCTGAAACTCAATTTCACAGTTTGCTAGTATAATATAATTAATAACCAGTATTAATTATAAAAATTATGCCTAGGCCTTAGAATCATTTTAGAAGACACAGTATTTGAATTCTGAAGTGAATTCCTGTGTACAGAAATAGGGGTTCCCTCTGTTGTCTGTTTCCTGCTCCCCCAGGGCTCTCCGGAGGAGCGCGGCTCAGGAGAGGCTGAGCCTGCTCCGAGGCCGCCCTTGTGCGCGGATGCTGCTCCTGGGAGCCCTTTCCTGACGTGCCAAGAACTATTGTGCGGAGCTAGAGAGCGACTGGCATTTATGGTCCCTTTTGAGGAGTCCCTTCTACGGGTCACTGTGTTTTCATCAGTAGTGCTGGATCAAATAAACCTGTGTGGCGCTGCACCCCAGACGGCTTCCCCAGGGCCAGCTCAGTATTGCTGGGGCTCTGTGAAGATGCACGTGCAGATGTGGGTTGTGTGGCATGTGCGTTGCTAGCATTGTAGAAGAGGATGGAGCAAAGATGTTTCTGTTGTGTGCTGTGATTTGCAGATGGTTGGTGTCCTGCAGAGGAGCTGGGGCGGCCCTCAAGCTCATGAGTGGCGCCTCTGGGAGAATGCAAAGGATCCTTTTGAAAGTTGGGTTCTCTCCCCAGATTCACAAAGCTGGAGAACGGGTGCAACATTCTCTTGTTATGTGGACAGTAGTGTTAATTGCTGTTGCAAAAATGGTTTTTTAAATCAAATTCCAGATATCATTTCTCTATCATTTCTATTTTAAACAAGCCACCAATTTAAAAACAGAAATATATATATTCATAGAATATAGACAGTTTCAATATAGAATGTATACCATTTCAATAGAGTTGTGTGTTTTTTTTTTTTTAAATCAGGAATTTGGCTCACTTGTCTTACTGTAGTAGTCAGTGGCTTCACCTTTTCCAGGATACTTAATCAAATTAGAAATACTATTCTAATGAGGAAGGTTGTAACTCAATGAAGACTTTGATCAAGAGGGTTCACGGCTGCTCACTGTGGATGTGTTTGGGTGCTGGCAGTGTTGCTGACGCAGGCCAGCGGGGGTTTGCAAAGTAACACGGTGCTCTCGGTCCAGAACCGGCCGTCGTTTCTGGGGTTAAGAAGCACCACAGTGCTGTACGTGGGTACATGCACAGGCAAGAAGCGATGAGCTGACCTGGTGGAGCTTTAGGCTGCAACATGGTAGTGGAATATTGAGCCTTGCTGGAGATGAGGTAGTGCAGTTTTCAGTGCAATCGACTCAGAAGTTGAAACAGCTGTGAGTAGACTTAAGTAAAGAGGGAAGCAGCTTCCAGTCCTGCTTGGATGCTGCTCCTCGTAACGCTGGGGCAAGGCAGCAGTTTGGCCAGGAAGCCCTGCCCGGCTTGCTGAAGGAAGGGATTAAGGAAGGGAACACGAGATTATTTTTGTAGTGGGTCTCTGGCTACGCAGATCCCACAGGGAGACGACTGACCCGTGTTACTGAGGTGCTTTTCCCTCGGTTCCAGACTGGCCTTCCTCGTGAGCAGGTCTGCAGGCAGTGAGAGCTGGAGATGGGAGGGTGTCACGGCGAAGGGCTCGGACAGACACGGGACACGTGTCCTGCAGTTGCGTCTCTGCCGGTGTGCAGGGCTGCTGCGCAGCTGCCTCGTCTGGCTGCCCTGTGAACTGTCACACGGGGCCCGTGGCACGAGGCCGGGTCGGCCCGCGCTGGCGTTGCCCGGGGCGGTGCCGCAGTGCCCTCCCTGCGGGGCTCCTCGCGTGTCCTGGGCTTCCCCGTGCCAGGGGATGAAGTGCATCTTGCGTTTGGCACTGCCCTGTCAAGCTGAGGGGAAAGGTGCTAATAAATGGCCATTACTTTCATTCATTTCAAACACTTCTGTCTTCTGTGTGGGACTTAAAAACATCCTGAGTTGTACTTTGGTACTGGTGTATCAAGACATTTCCTAATGGTACTTCTCTGAAAAAGTGTTTCTAGCAGTGTAATTAGAAATTTTAGTAGGGCTGGCTATTGATGGTGTTTTGGCACTTAATAAATATGTGTTTAAATGTATCCCAAATAGAACATATCTATGTTTGCAGAAGTTAATCTGGTCTTTTTATCTAAGCATGGCAGTATGAGTTGGCTGAATGCAGTTGGTGGTGTTCAAGAGAAAATGCCCTGCTCACTCCCCACTGAGGATCAAACCATGGATAAACTGAGATTTTGCAAGAATTAGAGCTTGAAACAAGTCTTGGAAATTGATGGAAATGTTTGGAGAGCTTCCAGAGCTTGAAGCAATGCAAGCTGTGTTTTTCTCGTTGCTGTTTGGTTGCTTTTTTAATGGTTGTTGTTAGCTCAGATTCTTTTATTTTTCCATTGCTTGCCTAGTTTTGGAATACTAGCTGCAAGCCACTGCTGTGACAGCAATAATGTGCGCCTAAAATTCTTTGAGATTTGTGTCATGTACGGTGTGTAGGTGCATGGGCGCTAATATGTGCTGGAAGATTGCTCCGAATATCGAGCTCTCCATGACTTAAGGCAAGGGAAGGGTTTTGTTAAGCAGTTGTTCTCTATAGGTTAATTCAGCTATAGGTTAAATCAGCATTTATGGAGTGCTGCGGCATGAAAAGGGTAAAATGGTCTTTATAGCAATGCTGTGTTTTTATGTTTCTATATGCTGTATAATGTACTGTCTAGGTGTATTTACACCATATTTTTAAAAAAACTCAGCCCAGTAGGAAAGATTCCTGTCCATTTACAATTTGAAGGTCTCCATCACATTTTTTTCGTTGTATTTCATCCTGATGAGTATCAAGTGTGCTGTAATATAAACATGGTTAACTGAAAAAAGAATTTGATATGGATTAAATTGGACATTACCCTGCTGTCAATACTAAATGAGAAACTTCAAAATCAGCTTTAATTAGATAAAAATGTTTGACATTTTTTATGGATGAGGGACCCTGGTTTAAAACCTGCCATGCCCTTGCTGAAAGGGAAACTAGTGCTTAGCATCCTGTGATGGACCTTTCTTGGAGCTGAGGTTTTCCTTTGCTGTTTTGCTCCTTTATCAAAGACTTACGCGCCAGGTCGGTAGTTGGTGATAGCACGGGGAAATGAAGCCGTTTCCGCGTCGGCCGCAGCGCCCGTGTGGCCGTCGCGTCGCGGCCCAGCGATGTGCGGCACCTTCCCGAGCCGCCCTCCCTCCGGCCTGCGAGGGAAGCCGTGGTTCCCGCGCCTCCCGGCGAGGCGCGTGCGGACGGGCACCGCGTGGAACGGCCGCGTGCCCGTCCCCGCGGCCCTCGCTGCGTCTCCCAGGAAGTCCTTGCAATTCCAAACGAATTCAGGGGAGGTGCTCAGTGCCTGCGGGAACCGGGCACTGGCTCCTGGGGGCTAAGTGTGAGAGAGATCCTGAAAATCCAGGCGGCTTCTGAGATCGCAACTCCAGCGGAAATAGATTTGTTACCAAGTTTAGCAAACCTTTAGTGTTGGTAGGGAAGAAGGAAGGCTAAGTGTGTTCATATATATGGGTATAATGAGAACAGCAGAGCTGTGTTGCTTTAGCTTAGGCCAGCTCCCGTATGCAAATACCTTTCCTTGGGGCTGGGAAAGGAAGCAACCGGTTTGGTGTCAGAAAGAAATGGGAGGAAAAAGACTTGCCTATAAATCAAACTGCTTTGGGATTTTGCATTGTTCCGTTTTACCAAGGGGAGCAGGCTTATGCTTTTTGCAGCTGGCAGCCTGGTGTCACTTGTAACACAGTAGGCTTCTTGCGAATGATAAGGTGTGTTCACTAATGTAAGACTTTCCAAGGTTAGTCAGGTGGATTAACATATAAACATTGAATTTCTCTCTAAAACCTTGGAAATACCATAAAGAAACAATCAAATCAGCACGTTGTTGGTTACCTGTATTTTTCCTCTCTTCTACAGCAAGTGCTCATGAGCTTCAAAGGTGGCATTTAAGAAGTCACTGTCAGTAGGCCTCAAAGATAAAATGAAATTGAGAAGTTATGTGCTTAGTATCTATACTATGCATAGCAAAATATGCTATAAAGCATTCAGACTTGGAGGTGAGGTGGTCTGCTTGTGACATGGTCTCCGTGGTGCACAGCGTGTTCTGTGCTCAGTTCATAGCATGAATTTCAGTTCCGTGTATTAATAGGGGCTCCATGTGGTTATGCAAAATAGAATAAGCTGCTTAAGCTGGAAGATAATTAGTTCTTGTTTGTTTGTTCTGTTTTTGTTTAGGCGTCTCAACAGGAATAAACTGCAAGTTCTTCCAGAGCTGCTTTTCCAGAACACGCAGAAGTTAACAAGATTGTAAGTAAAATCTGGCTTAAATTTGTATTGCATATATGTTCCTTAAGGTCTCCTACAGATTTTGCACATTTGTTTTGACTGTGATGAGATGTTTAATTTTGGATATATCTGAACTGCTAGATGCTAAGCATTCTTAGTGATGATGCGTTGTCTTTGCATTTACAGTGGTAATTCAATGGCAAATAAATATCAGAGAGTAAAGAATTTTTTTTCCCCATGTGTTGTTGATTCCAAGGTGAAATATTTTCAACTCTGTGCAAAGAGTTACAGAAGATGAAAAAGTGGCAAGTTCCTATATCAGCTGTACAAAGTCCAGATGTCCAGAAAGACTGTCTACATGTGATTATAATAATATTAGCATGTTGATGTAATAGTTTGTTACAGCAATTATTTGTTTCTCCTTTTTGTTTTTGTGCTTTTTTTAGTTCTAAAAACATAGTCTTCCTGAACTAAGCCAAGTTGCTGTGAGGCAGACCAGTCAAGTTATGGTTGATGCCTTTTCAGCCAGGAAGATGGAAAAATATGGGGGAAAAACAGACTTTGGAAAGTTAAAGACTGATAGAAGCTGTTCAGCTGGCATTAGGACCAGCATGAGGAGGAAGATAAGACTCACCTTGCAAGGGGAGGCCTTAGGGACGGTTGATCATCGTATTTTGTGCAATGGTCCTGTGTTCTGGCAAAAACAATAAATGGGGGTGAGCAAGTGGCTACGTGGTTACGGCAGAACAAAATCATCTGCTTTTTGAAAAGTAGGAGTTAGAAAAGCTGTTTGAAATAGCTCTCTGGGACCTGCTAAAGTTTAACTTATGATCCGGTCTGTCTTGGAGATGTGTATATGGTAAAACTTTATTTTTTAACGCTTGAGTCTTATGGAAGATAAGTCAATAAGCTTTGTGATTTGGCTAGTAAAATCATAAAGTTTTACAGGTTGGCTGAGAAGTTGCCCTACTCATATGGGGTTCTTAGACCTGTTTTAATACCGCTCTGTGCAATCAAGGAAATGTTTTAGCAGCATGGCAAATATTTCTTTCTGTGGAAACACAAAATACATTGTGATGTTGAAGATTTAATTTTGGAATCAAGTGACTCTTTAAAAAACAGGCTCTTTGTCAAGGTTTTAAAGCAAACAGAATGGGGTTTTGTGGTGAGTGGTGCTGATAAGGCTTTGGAGGATTTGCTTAATGAAATCCACCCTTTTGTTAGAACTTCCTCTTGAAAAACTGTGCAAACAAGTATTTCGGAGATCCAAATTGAAAAATGCCATTGTCTTAGTCTCAAGATCTGCTTGAAAAGGTTTGCCAGATTTTTATTTGATTAATTTGGCTTTGTCATGGCTTTTCAATGCACTGGATAATAATTTTTGAGGGGACTGAGTGGCTCAGGTGTATTTCTGGAGGGTTGTTGTGTGTGTTTCAGAGATGTTCTGTCTTGAAATTCCACTTGAATGTAAAATACGAGCTGGTACTTACTTGCCATTAGTGTTTTCTGGTTTTCAGAAGAATGCCATTTGTATTTATTTCACAAAAAGCTGAGCTCCATTTTTTAAAGAGGCTTGCATGCATCTACAAATACGACTTCAGATTTAATATGCTCTGACTTCCTCTGTACGTGGTAGTGTTTTATGTGATTTACGTGAAGTTGAAAGGAAATATCTAGTTGTTTGTGGTTTCCCGGGGGGGTGGTTTGTGTTGATAACTTCATCTCTGTTGTGGAACTGCATGTGAGGAAGCCCAGAATGAAGTAATCGACGCTCTTGAGTAGCAGAGGTTTTTGCTACAATGTGGTGCTTAAAGACAAGGACAATACTTGTGCTTTTACAATATAAAGATTGCAGTAAAATCATGTAGAATAGAGTAATTAATATGAATGTTGCTCTCTCTAGTGCCTCCCAACAGATACTGTCAAAACATCTGTCTTTATTCATTGATGTTTTTTGAGAGCCATGTTTACCCTTACGTAGTGCTTGAGATCAATCACTTAAGCACTGTTTGTCAGAAGAAATTTCCCTTTTTTTGTTAAACATAAAAGTGCTGTATAACATGTGTGTTAAGTAAAATACGTCTCGACTAAACAAGCTGTTTAGCTGCACGTTTTTCAGGGAAGAAATAAGAATGAGAATTTTTCTACCTACTGGAATATGTAAAAAGTCAATATACTTGACAAAGTAAGAATATACATTTTTAAAGGTTGCTATCTATTTTTGCATTACTCCTTTGCTCCTACTAGTAGCTTTCAGAGATGCTTTTTCTGATGTGCACAACTAGTGATGTAAGTGCAAATCTATCTGTGCACATTTTATTAAGAATTTATGCAGATTTAAATACAGTATTTACAATAAATGCTTCTCAAACACAAATCCAACAGTGCAAGTCTACTTTTTTCTCACAAGTGTTTTTCAGGTCATGGTACTGGTACATGAGTGAGGGAGGTCTGGTGTAATCTGAGTGAAGCCAAACTGAGGTAAAAGACCTAAGTAATACTGACCTGTACTTTCACTGTCCATAGTATGTGCATATCATATTTGTTTCCATATTTTCCATCTCTAATGTCTAGGCTACTAAGTAAGGAATTGGTTAGTTAATGTTGTAATCCTGACCACCACCTGAGTTCAAAAATGAGCATTTTAATAGCTGGGCTTGATGCAGTTCACCCGGTGTGTTCTAAGAACTGGATATTGCCATGCAATAAGCCCAACAGGGTGAACATTGGGATATTGGGGGAAAATAAAGAGATGAGTCTTGCACACGCAGCGAATGTGTGTAAAATCAGCAGTGATGCTCATGGCTGCTCTCTCTAGCTGGCTAACTCTAGCACTTTGCCACTGTATTAATAGAGGTCCAGACTCAATATTTTAAAATATAAAACTGAACACAAAGGTGGTGATGTCATGATACACACTGCGGAAGTTGAACGTATATTTATGAACATTATCAGCATTTGGCTGAGGTGCTGTGATTCACTTGCTTAAATGCATGAATTTTGCCATCTAGAGTATTTCAGGGAAGACCTGTTAGTGTGTTAGGAGAAGTTAAAGGTCTTGAGGCAAATTTGAAGAGCTTTTTCACTAGTCTGTCTTCTGAAAGGTGCTGGTTATTGCAGGAACCAGCTTGGTAGGCTGAATATCAGCAGTCTCTGGAAGTGGACAAGTTGAATATTTGTTTGATTTCTAATCATTGATGTGTCGGAAAAGCTAGAAGGGATGTTTGGCAGAGTTGTAATCTTTTCTTCCATATCTCTGCTGCTTGCAGAGTTTGGCCCTGGTGTCCGACAGTCCCTGATATTTTTTTTTTCTTTTTTTTTTTTTTTTCTTTTTTTTTTGTCACCGTTGCAGATTGGGTCCACCCAGGAACTCTGCAGTTAACACTCATGTGCCGTCTTTCTCGTAGCTAATCAAATTCGAGTGCTGAATTACAGTCTGAGAAGCTTTCTAAATGTATCAGTTGACTTTAGGTAACTTCGCTTTTCTCCACGACCCCTCTCCTCAAACTGCAGAGCTGCAGAATATCCTCGACTTGCACAGTTCTGCTTGGGCTTGTGCGTCACATCTGGTTGATATTAGAGGCAGGAGTGTGGAGGGGAATTGGCCTTGGGTGGAATGTGAAACGTCCCACAAAAATGAGTTTCTCATAAAATTTTGAGCCTTTTCTTTGAGAAAGAATGGCTTTGGGATTCGTGGATTTTGTTTGCTTTAATGAAGGTAAAAGTTTTAAGGTTATGTTGGCTGGAGAGTGAGCCCTTGACTGGGTTCTCCAGTGGGAATGCTTGCTGTTGCTCCGTTTTCCTGATTTTCTAGATTTTAAGTGTCTTAAATGTTGTTTTTCTGTGAGAAAATTAAGTATTAAATAGTTAGAAGTGCAGGTACTTGTATTCAGAGAACTGAACCAAGGAAGACACATTTAATAACTCTAGAAATGGGGGGAAGAAAAAAAAAAATAAGGCAGGCAGTTTTTGGATGGCTTCAGATACTTTTCTCTGTGTTCCTATTTATTAGTAAGTGGTAATCTTACTACAGGAGATCAAATGCATGGAAAAAGTACAACAAATCAAAAGACATAAGTTGTCTAAAGCTATAAAAGCATATTTTGATTCCAAGGTCACTGTTCTGTAATATTCAAGATCATTTCTGACACTTGAGTAGTTTATAAAGATAACTTGTTGTGACTGTGTGTTGGTGTCATGAGTTTCCTTGGTCACATTCACAGTGATGTTACAGGATCATCACCCTGCATCTATTTGGTCAGTAAAGGCCAGATATGCCAGAAGTCCAGAAGATACTTAAATAACTTAGAACAGAGAAACCCAACCAGTAAGACTGTGTTTGTTCTGTAAGAATATGTTTGTTTACTCATTATCGTTTCCATAACTAAAGCCAGCTGCTAAGATGAAGCAAAGTTCTTTCCTTTGGATGAAAAAAAAGCCTTGAAGAGCACTTGACACTCAAGGTTTGCAGTGTGAATTACTATTACTCTGCTGCGTGTAGCTATGGAGCATTGGTTGGGCTCCCTTACTTTTAATGGACAAAACAGTCTTGTAAGTTGAAGTCTTCTGGTTGTCACTCGAAGGAACAAACCAGAGTATTAGAAATATCTGCCTGTCCTGTAAAATGTAGTAGTTGACCTGCCAGTGTAATATTCGAGTCTCAGGTGTGGGCTGAGCGGAGTCTGGCATCTGCCATCCTGGGCAAAACCAGCTTTGGCTGCGCCTGCATAATGCTCTTGATCTCAGATTTTTTTATACTTTGCAATTACTGGAGTCCAAATGTGTTATAGCCTTCAGTTATAATTACTCCCAAAGGACTCAAGAAGCAAGATGAACGGAAAGCAATTATGAGAGGCCAGGTATTGATGATGATAAAAAGGTTTTTGACACCTAGGAGGATGTTTCCTACCTATATGGCTTGCCAAAAATTGAAATGGCAACTGAAAGAATTGCCTCAACTGTGGGCCTTAAGCTCTCCTTCCTAGCTCGGTGCTTTGCAAGCTCTAAGTATGAAACTCCTAACTTCTGGCTTAATTCTGAGGCTTTCATCCAGAGAATGCCATCAGAAGCTGATTTTAGAAAAAGGGATCAGTTCATAATTTTTTTTGGCGTCCTCTTTATTTTTTCGTTTACCCCTTCCCAGAAGGGCAGACCTCGGCGGGTGTCCATGAGCTCCAGTATCATCCCATGCCTGTTAAAGCAGGACCTGGACCGTGCAGCTGGGGCAGCATCCGAGCTACGGTGTAGCCGTGGCCAACCCTACAGGCCGTAACGTCCTTCCAAGGGTTTGTCCACATCCAGTAATTGTTGTTTCCCTGTGTACACATCACCGCAGGCCTTTCTAGAAGACAGTAAATAAAAACAGAAAGTGTTTGCTGTTCTCTAGGGTGCGCTTCTGGCTTGAGCGAGATGTGTGTTAGGTCAGAAGCTTGCACTGCCGATAGTTGGATGATACTTATACCATTTATCAAGCTGAAGTTATTTTATATGCTTCTTTTTTGACTCTGGTTGTAAATCATGTATTTTGCACTTTTACTTTTTAAATATGCACATGAGTTGTATTTGCAGAGGCTGCGGGTTTTTTTCTGAGTACAGAAGTTGATTTATTTATTATAAAAAATACATTTTTTATATGAGAATATAAAAAGACATGTCCAAAAGTAAATATTAGACACTCATCTTTTTGCTCTTTTTTCCCCAGTTTGAAATAAGTTATTTACTATTACACTGTGCGGATATCTTGGGGAACTGTGCCTAAGGGTTTGTGGGTGAGGAAAAGGTGCTCTTCAGAAAACTGTATTTTAGGGCTGTATTTCTTGTAAGAAATACCTGTTGCCAACTCCTCTACTGCTCAGGCCATCCTGTTATGTTGCTGTGTAAGGCAGTTTGTAGCAAAGAGTTATACATTTCCAGAAGGAATGCCACACATGCCTGTGAAGTTTGCACCACTGCTCTGCCTTTGGAAGTGCGTTCTTTTATCTAACGGCCTTTCATCTTTGCTACTTATTTAAAAAAAAAAAAAAAAGAAAAAGAAAAAAAGGCACCACTATCACTTTCCTTTTTAGAAAGGAAGCATATTCTTGGCTGCAACTGAGTCCAAGAATCAGGGAATTCCCAATTTATAAGACTAATTTGCTATTAACTTACCTGGTAGCCTTGGACATGTTACTGGGTTATCTTCATGGATACATATGGATACATAGACCTTTCCTGAGAAGGAGATCCATAAGGGCCAGTTTCCATGTCCTGGGTGAAACAACTGGGCAATCATGACAATAGGTTTGCTGGAGCGATTTTTGAAATAGTGCAAAATCAGTCTGGATTTAATGGTAATTAAGCTCTTTCCTCTCCACTATTTGTTTCTCTTTTTCTTAAAACGTGTAGTATAAAGTATGAGTATCTCTTAAAGAATGTGATGTCTCTGTCAAACTGCAGAGAGCAGAATACGATGGGTGCAGGTTCTGCCATGTCTGAGGCTTGGTAGAGGCCAGCACTGCATTGAATGGATCGGGGGGAGCATCCTGCGTGAGCTGTGAAATGGGGTATTGATGACTTCTGCATCCTGCTCACACACTGAGTAGCTGCAGCTTTAGGGTCCTTGGAAAAGCTGTGTGAAGTGCACTGTCCTGTCGTAACTTCCCTTGGAAATGATAGATAGGATTCACATTGCTCTGTTCTTTTAAACAGCTCCTGGTGAACCGGACTGTTTTTTCTGCTTTTATCTGAGCTACAGTGAAGAAGATGCGGTCAGAACTCCGTCGTTAGGCATCACTTAGGTGCACGGGGACCTGGCTCCCGAGGGCGGCCGCCTCTACCCCCTGCCAGCTCTGAAATGCCTCTCTCCTAGCACTCTTCTGCTTCTGTTTTTAGTGGCAAGCTGCAATTTAGGAGAAAAACACAGTGACTCAGCTGCTTGCTCTGATGGCTTTCACATGACTGAAAGCTATTATAGAGTTCTCAAAATACTGTAATTGTGGGTGGGCATATCGGCTTCCCATTTTCTTCTGTTAGTCTGCAGGACTTGGGTGTTTAGCATGTCGAGTTGGGTACAGGCAGTGAAGAGGACCTGAATTTGGGTTGTGTCTGTGAGTATGATGTTTCTGTAGGTATTCTGACCTTGTGGTCTGCAAGCCTTTCCTGTTTTTGATCTCTCATGTTCTTTGGAGAGTTTGTCCTTTGAAAATAAGGTACCGGAAGGTACAATAAATATGTCAAGGTACGTGGAGATGTGGGGACCTTGGGCATGACTCTGTTTTCTCTTGAAAATCAGAGAGAAATTCAGTTAGCAGAAATGTTCCTGTGATGTTTTCTTGTGTGCACCGATGTTTGAATGTCAGCCTGCAAGGAAGCTTGTCTAAGTAAGCTCTCCTTGAGGCTCTCAGCCTTGCATCTGTTCCCAAATTATGATGATCTTAAAGGATAAAGCCTTGTAAAACTGTGGAAGCACATTCCATTTTTCTATGGAAATTTCAGATATTGATACTGGGAGAAGTTTTTTTCCGTTAACTGTGAGTATTAAGATGCCAGAGGAATGCCAGGGATGCCTGAGGCATTACTTTTTTTCCATGGAAAATACCTGCTGAGTTGAGTACCCACTCAGCATTTCTGCTGAGCATTTGCTCAGCAAATGAGAGCATTTCTGTGCAACTTTAAATTGCGCTTTTGGAATTACACAACTAGATACTTGATTGAGTTTCCAGAGTACTTTCTGTGGCAAAGAGCTGGCATCATCCATCCTGAGCGTGAGGATCAGCTGCAGGGATAGATCAAGGGAGGGCTTGTGTGAATCAGCAGTTACAGTGGGGAGGAAGCAGTTTCCACTTAGACCCTTCCTTTTTGAGTTTTGTGTTTAGTGTTACGATTTCAGGTTCTTATATCTTTGTCTCCCATAGAAAACCAGTTTTCTGGTTTGTTTGCTGCCATTTAAGAAAGAATGAAACACAGCAACAGCATCTGAGTTTGGAGCTGGCCCTGCTTTAAGTGGCAAGTTGAACCAGGTGGCCTCTGCAGGTCCCCTTCAGCCCACATAGTGTTGTGGTTAAATACTTTTTTGTGTGTGTGGGTCTGTATGTTTGATGCTAAAACTTGGAGGTTTTTAGCTAGTTGAAGGCACTCCTGAAGATGGAATCCTTCTTACTTTATTTTTTTTTCCTTAACTAAATTAAAGATTAAATGCAGTAGGGAGGATTGGAGGATTTCTGTGGGTGCTGGGAAGGTTCTGTGCCAGGGATGTGCAAGATGGTCCTCATCACCAGTACCTTGCGTGAGTGAGATGAGGGTTGGCAGCTCCCACAAAACTGGTGCTTAGCAGCTGCCAGGCCCGAGGAGGGGCTGCTGCAGGCAGGCGTGTTTAGCCATCTCCTGCTGAAAATTGTGTTCCTCAGATCTGCTTGCGCTCCTGCTTGGGTATCCTCTTCAGAAGCCTTGCTGTTCAGACTTGTTTTCATTTTGTCCTGTGAGACTTGCTCAAAGAGTGCAAGAAAGCTGTTTGCTATGTTCTCTTCCTGAATATGTGACCCACTTTTGGTCTGCATAAAAGATGCTTGTAAAATGCTTGTACTTGCATGTTGGGCTGCTGGGATTATTATATAAGGTGTGCGCATAAAAGCTTCCCAGTTTGTCTGCCTTAGAGTTCCAAACTTGTTTTCTAGAGCAATTGCAATCACTTGCTGTCAGTTCTCCTTCTTGAGAGTCTTCTGAGTGTGTTCTTCGTCCTGAGGTTTAATGTGTTCCCATGTGGGCGGATGTTCCCCACTTCTGCTCTGAAGCTACCAGTGTTTTTTCTCTCTCCTATTGGAGGAAAAGTGACAAGATCTCCCTAAAGCTGCTGTTATGTGCTCTGGTCAATACAGTGTGTTCAATTTGTAACCTGCTTCTGAGCACCCTCAGTGGTGGAGATGGCAGCATCAGCTGAGTGTAGTTGTCTTGGTCACAGGTTGGGTATTTTGAGGCTATATGAAGAATGCGGGTATTCAGTTTTTCAAATTGGAATGTACTTGCATTATTGAAAACAGAGCAGCTGCTTGTGTCTTTTTGGAACACACTTCATGGAATCTGCGCAGATTGAGTCCACCGTCACATTGGTACATGTGTTTCTAATGGTAATATCTGAAAAAAGAGTAAATTGAGCTCTGTGTCACAGTACCTAGGAAGGAGCTTAAGCAGTATGAGCATGATGTTAGGTTGCAACTGTAGAAACATGGTGGTTCTCCTCCTGATCTCTATCTCATGAACTTGATTTACTACTCAGGTTTATTTGCAAGTAGCCTCTACACAATGGTGTTAAAATGTCCATCTAAGTTGTGTCAAATTACTGGCTGTTGTAATAAGCTGGTAGGAGGAGATGATATCTTGGTGTTGGCTGAGTTAAGCTGACATTCAAAAATATTTTAGGCTGATGTGGGAATTAGTCCTATGGCACAAGTGGGTTTGCTGAGTCAAGATGAGTGTGTTCAAATGAGCCCAATCAATATGTGAAATGTGAAAAAGCTGGGTCAAAGAAAAGTGAAAGAGCTGGGTGGGCCTGCGGAGGCAAATCTTGTCATCTGCGACGTTGGGTGCTGTGTGCGCCGCCGTCCGACCGAGCCCCTGCAGCCCGTGGTGTCCAAGAGTGGGGAGAGGGGAGGCAGAGCTGGAGCCACGGTCCGAGTTTTCAGCTCCCCCTGAGGTCTGGAGGCTGCTCTCCACGAATGCTTTGCTGCTGCTCCACTGCTCCGCTCCCTGTTGCGAGACACTCGACCCGAACAGGTTCCTTGTCTCGGGTGGAAGGGATCAGTTGCCCCATCGTGTAAGGGAGAGAAAAAGAGATCCAAGCTATCTTAGGTTTCTCAGGATTAGCTTCTGGAATTGAAGTAGATTCTTCTACGAATAAACACGCTTGACAGAGTGACCAGGGAAAATAACCAAGCAGAAGAGGGAAGGCTACTTAATAGGCATCACTGCTGATACACGTATTGGCTCTCTGATGATTGTATAGTTTGTGGGGCTCTCCCGAGTGCTTCCTGTTGGAAAATGATTTTTTCATCGTGTTACTGAATTGCATACTTGAACTTAGATGTGTATGTTAGAATGATTTTTTTTTTCAAGTTTTTTTTTCCAGTAAAATTCTTGGAGAGCACATGTGGGAGCCGTGGGTGTCCCCTGTCATCAAAAGCCCTCCCACCCCTGACCATTTGTCCTGACAGGCCGGTTAACTGATGGCTCAGTTGCTTTTATTCCCCTGCTTGTGCCTGGGCATGAATGAGAATATTAGGGGAGGACGAAAGAAAAAGAAGGGAGACCAAGTGCCACCAGGTCTCTGCCGGCCCCGGCGGGTCTTTGGACGGTGCTGCTATTCCTGTAGTACAGTGCCAGTGCCTTCAACCCAAGTCACACAGGCAGGAGGAAGCCAAGGACAGTGAATATTCAAATTTGATAATTTGTCCCACCTGCACATGAAAAAAAAGCTGTTAGTGATAAATAGCACTTTAATGTTACTATTTTCTGTTTTATTTTAAACAAGCTGTGTCTATGTAAGCATATGTCGTTACCTCAGAGTAGCCCAAACCTAGAAGCATGCTCACTAAATCTGTAATAAGTACGCCTCAATTTTGAGTTTTTGTTTTTGTCAGTGTTTCACAGTTGTTAATAAGCTGAAGGTCTAACCTACCTGAATAGTGTCTGATACCGTGTTTTGCACAGCCTGGAGTGCCCATGCTCAATATACCTGCTCAGGAAGACTCAGGAGAGCAACTGGGACCTAAATGCCGCTGTTGTGCAGCAGCGCGGTTACCGCTGCCTGTTAAATTACCTATCACTGCACGCGCTGGATTTGGGGGCCTGCCCAGTCCGTCTACAGTAAATCCAGCAGTGGTTCTGGTGGGCGCTTCCAGCCGTGCTACGTCACGGCTTGGGAAAGTCGAGCTCTTGCATGGCAAATGTATTTGTGCTGAAATTGGCCCTGACAGCTCAGGCGCGTGCAGAGATTTTTAGTCAACACTTGCTGGCAGAGATAAATTACGACATATATAGAGAGGGTGAGTTTTGGGAAATAGAGAGCAAGGCAGTGTCAGGATTCCAATTTGTAATTGCTGAAGTAAAAGCAATAGGTAAACAGTCAATATTCTGAAAATTTAGATGGAATGTTTTCAATTGAATAACTTTGTACAGATGAACGTTGGATAGTGCTGATGATAAGACCTGGGAAATTTTTGGATAGCCTTCTGTGATGGTTTCACATAGGCGTTTATTTTCCTGTCTCATAGTAGTTACTTGTTTCCATGCCTGGGGCTGCTTGCTGTGCTGGTGCACGGTTGCTCTTAGGCAGCTTTCTTAGTATGGACATACAGACTTGTCAAGAAAATAAAATAGCTAATGAAGAGTGTGCATAGCCCAGACAAATTACATGTGCACATGCTATCATAGAGTTCATTAAAACATGCAATGCTGTTACCATTTGACTTGGAATTAATTATTTATACCAAACTGTTGGGATACCTGTGGTTTTTGAATGAAAGCTTTCACGTGCTTGAAATCTGCTGTTTCTGTTGCTTAATGACATCATGAAGAAAATCGGACACTGCTGGAATTGTCTAAAATTTTTGATAAATAAGTACATTTTAGAAAGGCTTTAGAAAGTCCTTAAATACTCTCCTGATATACCAGAAGGAAACCGATGTTTAGCTGTGCCCCGTCCTGAAAAGTCAGGGAATGTCTCCCTTCTTCATCTTGGCAGAGAAAAATAAAATAAGCTGGAGGAATTTTATGCACCATTGAGAAATCGGGCGATAACTTAGGGGAACCTGCAGTTGGAGCCAGCATCATGAACAGAAACGGGGCCACTGGTTTTATTAAAAATATCACTTAAGTGTGCGTTTGGGGAGATTTTTTTGTTAGCTTTCACATGGCAATTTGTGTTTCCTCTCAAAATGCACGTGTCGGGAAGGAGCCCCTGGCACTTGTGCCGCGACGCTGATGCCGGAGCAGGTCGGCAGGAGCAGCCTCTGGGCGTGGGAGCTGGTGCCGCTGCTCTCGGGTCGCTGGCAGTGCCAGAGGGTTTGCAGCCCTGCGCCGAGAGTCGCAGGGGGTCCTGGTGGTGCGGGAGGGTTTGCAGCCGAGGGCTGCAGGGGGTTCTTGGTGGTGCCGGAGGGTTTGCAGCCGAGGGCTGCAGGAGGCTGCGCCGCTGCAGCGGCGGCTCACGGGACCTGCTGCTCGGCTGGGCGCCGTGAGGAGGTCGCAAATGGTTTCCGTATGGGCCGGCTGGTGGAGGCAAGAGGGCAAGGCCAGGGAATTCCAGCTATGTCATGGGAAATGGCCGCAGCCAGGCTTGTGATTAGCACCCGAGTGCAAATCCTCTGGGTCATTGCCAGGGTTCAGGAGGGCAGAGCACTGGTGGGCTATCAAATCCTTGCCATACTTTGTGTGCTTTAAGAAAAAGAAAAGGTAGGAAGATAGCTTTTTTTTGGTGTGTGTATATGTCAAGTGCCATTCCTTTAGTACCGCTGGCAAGTGCATCCCAAGCAACATACAGGGACAAAGAGGAACTGAAATAAGTATTTTTAAATACTTAAAACAATGAGAAAATCTGTAAAGTTAATCCCTTCTCCGCCTATCTTTCTTATGATCAGAAAAATTCTCACATGAATCAGCACTGATTCCTGTCCTACAAATTCACTTATAGGAATGGGAACTTTTCTGTAGAAGTGATTCCAAAATTGTTTTACCTTGATTCTTTTTCAGCTGGGATAAGTGTTAAGTCATCCAGTCTTGTTTCCCAAAGAGATGCGTGGGAGCTTTGCCCACGCAGCCCATGCCAGGGCAGCCACAAGCTCAGCACTCTTTCCTGAGAGTCCCATGTGAGGCCTTACAGCTCCTGGCATTGATTTGCTGATGGCTCCGCTCTTCTTTTTTTCTTTCTCCCTCCCTTCTTTTTTGAAGTAATGATATTTCCAGTTGGTCTTTTCATTTTTCATTTCCTTGCACATTTCAACTTTCATATTTTGGTAAGAAATGCCTCACTCCTACCAGTCCAGCTTCTTTACTCTTATGAACGTGACAGGAAACTTATTCCAAAAGCAAGTCCCTGCAATTATATTTCTATAGTTACTCCTTGTTTTATTAAACTGGTCATGTGAGTTAATATCTCCCCAGTTTATTCGTTGACAGCCCCAGAGCACTTGGTGTTCAATGCTCCAAGGATAGCACTGTAAGTAAGTGAGGAACGTTTCACAGACTTGTATCCAGAACTTAGCCTGGATCTGGGAATTTCCTGCTACCTGGAGCCCTCTCTGCCCCCTTTCCTGGGACAAGGCAGTGGGAAGTGGCAAGACCTGAGGTCACTTGTGCCCTGGCTCTGCCCCGAGTTGAGTGTCTGCTCTGGACGGTCATAACTGCGTTTGCTGCAGCCCAGGTTTGAAACACGGCTCTGCTTGCCGAGCGCTTGAGAGCTCACGCAGGCAAGAAACACTTGCTGGAGGATGTGCTTTAAAAGTGTGTGCAGTGATAGTACTGATGCATTTGCATTGCCTAAAGAAACAGAGCTGTGAAAGCATGTGTAACGTGTAAGGAGTATTCAGACCGAGTGCGTGTTGGTTTTTCATTTAGCTTTTTTTTGCAGGATTAGTGGCAATAGCAGCAGTATCTGGGCTTCCTGGAAATGAAGAATGTCAAGCCAGGTCTGCTAGTGGTGGAGATTTGTACATGAGGCTATTTTAACTAATGATATCTCCTGATAACCAGCATCTGCAGAGATAAAAAGCTGTTGGCCTGTGGTGACCTCTGAGTCTGCAGTTTGGGAGCAGCTCTGCCTTATTTGGGTTGGGAACATGTCTTAAAGAGTGAATAAACTTGATAAGCAGAGTGTGCAAGTCTGTTCTCTGGCATCCTCACTTTGCTCTGTTAAGGATCTGTTTGCGTAGAGGGGTTTGAAAGGTATTTGAGAAGAATCTTATCTCAATGGGTGGATGAAGAAGAAATCCTAAGAAATAATAGGCATGCAGTATGGAGTTGGAGCAGGACTGCTAGGGCAGTCCAGTGCCTTAGTGGGAAATATGTGCCAGAATAATCAGCAGGAAAATACACTGATCCTTCTGGCACATTTTTGGTACTGAAGCCTGGGGAACGAGAGGTAAGAGTTCTCGGACAGCCTTTGAACGATGGGGAAGGAAGAGGGCCATGCAGCAGCATAAATCAATAGTTTAAACATTTGGCATCTTAAAAGTCCAAAAAAAAAAAAAAAAAAATACCCAGATGTGGAGAAGAGATTTGTAACTGTATGAATACCATCATGCCTGGCATGCAGAACGCTTGTGGAGCGGGTTTGTAATTACATTTTCACTTCCTGCCACAAGCGAAACGTTTTGCTCTTGTGTAGGATCAAGCGAGGTCCTTCCTCAGGGAGTGAGCGGTGTGGGAGCCTGCCAAGCCCGGGTAAAACTGGCATCGGCTTGGGTGAGAAAAGGGTCTCTGCAGCTCGCTGCCGACAGCCGTGCGACGAAGGTGCTGCGCGGTCCTGGCGCTGTGAAGGTCCCCACGTGTAAATCATTTGGGTGCGGGCTTGAAGGCAGCCAGGTTCTTGGGGTCCTTTGAGGCATTGGGGAGGACGGAGAGCGTGAGAGTAGAGGTGTTTTGGTAACGGTGCAAAACAAATCCTAAAGCAAACGCATGAGGATGATCAGTTTTTCTCTGTCAGAAGGTAGCACTGTTGAAAAACTCTGGAGCTGATCTTGGTGATCTGTGTGGTCTGCAGTCTTGCAGCTAACGTACTGAAAATATGGAAGATAACATTCCAGAAATGTATAAAGAACTCTATTAAATCCTGATGGACGAGACATCCCTCGTAGGAGTTGGGGTCATGTGTTTCTCATGGTGAAGTGTACGTGTTTTTACTGTGGATTAGCTTCTTAAAGCGAGGCTGGTTTTTGAGGCTAATGTGTCCTCCGAGCAAGGAGGTTACTGAAGTTCAGTTGCTGGAGGCAGGCGGGCGCTTGAGGAAGCATTCGGTGGAAGAATACACTGCCTGACACCAAGCAAGAGTTGGAAAGGAGAGTAAGGGGAATGAGAAACTATAGTTCACAGGGATAGGTAGGCTATAAATTGCACCTTTATTAAGACTGCCTGCTGGGCTCAGAATGAGCCCGCTTTAAACAGGAGCAGGTTTCTCTTGGTTTCGGTAGAGCGTCTCGCTGAGCCTGCCACGCCATAGCCACCGTGCTGTAATTGCCATTGCATCACGCAGGACTTGGGTCTCCTCAACAGCCTCGGGGTCAAGGTCCGACAGGGAGACGGCCTGGAAACCCTGCGGTTTTATGGCACATTTGCTCCAAATACGCAGGATTTCTAATCAGCTCCTCGGGAAACGCGTAGGGTTTATTGGCGCCGTCTGTGATCTGCTTCCACCTTGAACCCAATAAAGACAAGGACTTTGCAGTGGCAGTTGCAGCAAATCATGGGAACGGTTTTGCCTCTGTGGTTTCAAGGAAGTGCCCTAAGCACAGGAGTACGAATATAAGGATGAAAAGAAAGAAGTCCCTCCCTTCCTCCCCGCCCCCCCCTCCAAAAAAAGGACAGCAATATTATTAATAAGATGGAAAGAAGGCAGCCAAAAAGGAGAGGAATGGAACAAGATTGCAGAATGGAGTGTGGAGAAAGTCACTGAAGTGAGAGAATTTGGGACTGGCACCTGGAGGTGCTTCTAGTTTGCAGGCCAAGTTAGCTCCCGAGCAAGGCTGCCCGGCAAGGCTGCTCGGTGCCTTCCCTTTGGAAAGGATGCTCCCGTTGGGTTTTTGCCCTCATTTACTTGTTCCCTACCCTTCTTTGAACTTTCTGAAGTGTCCTTGCTGCTTTTTGGGGAGCTATTACTGGTTTTTCTGCCTATGTTTTCTCCCCGATCACTGCAGCAGGGCTGACAGATCAGGGCTGCTGTCCGAGGAGGAGCCCGCGCAGCGCGAGAGCCGGTGGGCACTGATCATCCAAGTGCATTTGTCTGCACTTTGCTATCAAACCCAAGGTAAACATGCTGATTTTTAGTGGAACTAGTCAACACAGAGTGTGAGCTATTGCTTAGATATGCAATTTGGAGACTAAATGGCACTTAGCTAAAGTGATGTTCCTGCGAAGTTCTGCTATTAAGGCACAAAACAAATGAGGATTTACTCTAAGCTGTTCATAAAAGTTCTGGTGATGCCTTTGATGAGAGACAAGACCAAGATGCGAATTGAGCTCAGCTGGCTCTGATCAGCCCACATAATTTTCATTAAATTTTCTCTTTTATGACTTAAGATTTTTCCAGGAATGGGAAGTGTGACTGTTAAGTTTGGAGAAAATGGTCTGCTACTTTTACACTAATAATACATAATCTGAACATGTTATTAAATTTACAGCATTTTTCCTAGTGGCATCTGGGCTGTACACAGTGAAACGTGCTCTTCTGATATGAGTGGAAATTTCCTCTGAAGGAGCAAATTTGGTTTTCCCTTTGAAGTTTAAAAAAAAAAAAAAAATGCCTAGGCCTGGTAGTGAAGTGTGCCTAAGCTTTTAGTGCTTTATTCAGATGAGCAGAAGATTTAGTAACCATATTGAAAATTTGCAAGGAAGTGAGTAGAATAGAATTCTGTTAAGTGATCCCGTTTTCATAGGAAAGGTTTGAAATATATTTTTAATAAGATGTTGCCAAAGTGTTGGGAAATTGAGCAGCCTCTCTATTAGTTCTAGGATTGATTTTATTGATGTAGCCTACTAACTCTTATACTGATTAGCTTTAACCCTTTTGTGTTTTAAAGATCTCATCACATTAGCATTTGGGCAGGAGTCCAAGCTCATCTCTGTGTCTTGACAAAGCACGTTTCTTGCAATAGAAATACATATTAGTGCAAAAGAACGCGGGTTTAACGAGTGCAACACCTAAGGTCGCCGGGCGTAGGAACGGAAGCGTCCCCGCTATGCGGCGTGGCGGGTAGGTGCGCTGTACTGGCTTCCTCTTCTGCGTGTGCGTTCCTGCCTCCACACTGTACTGACTCCTGTGGTTTCAACAGATCCAGGTGGGGAGCAGGGTCTTAATACCGGTCCTGTGAAATTCCTCGGGGAGGCTCAGGGCCGTGGTGGGCCCGTTCGTGCGATGGGGATAAGCCTTGTGAGGTTTCCCACGGACACGGGGGGAATCTGGGGACACGGAACTGCTGCAGCAGCAAAAGCTGCCGGTGGGTCAAATCGGGGGCAAGCTAACTGGAAGGATCAGCGAAGTGCAGCCAATCCGTCAGGAATGAGGGTGATGGAGAGCACGGAGCATGAGGGGCGGGCGGCTGGGAGGAGTTTCCCTATCCAGGTTTGGCTCTGGGGCTGCCCCGTGCAGCTCGTGCCTGCGGGGCAGGATGCTTTGCAGCTCGGAAACATTCCCCCCAGAAGGAAGAAAGGCCAAGTGTTACAACATTGGTTATTTAAACTTAGAGCTGCTGTCTGTTGAAACACAGGCCTGTGGTGCCAGAATGTTTAAATAGTGATAGACAAAATGCTGTTCTAGCACGGAGCTTGTCCTTGCAGTTGTATACCAGCTACCAGCCCTTTGTTTTTGCTTTCAGAAGTAGGAAATATGTCAGTACTTTCACTGGGGGGGATAAGCGTTACCTCTGCTCTTTGCACGCCGAGTGTTGTTTGACTCAGCTGTGATGTTTGTTTTTCCCCAGGGCTCAGACTGGGCTCTGACATAACGGGGAGCTTGGTCGTAGGGTAGAAATAATAAGTCAGAGGCCCAGCTGCTGCAGGGTCTCGCTTTGGTATTGCAGTAATGCAGCATTTGACGGTGCTGTAACGAAACAACTTCTGCCTAACTTGAAAACCATCTTCAGCCAGATAAACTTAGTGTTTTGCTTCATATAATTTTGGGTAAATGTAATTTTGGGATCGTAAATGTAATGTAATTTTGGCATTGTAAATTAAAGAAGCAGAATCTCTTGATTAGCCTGAATTTTTTTTTTTTTTTTTTTTTTGTTACAAAAACTTTTTTGGATGGAAAACCACCTGGGTAATCACTGCACTTAGAGCTCAAGACTGCCCTGATGGAAGAGGCCATTAGCTTGCTCAGAAATTAGCTTTTGCAGGAAAACAGAAGAGTAAATAAGCCTAAAATGGAGATATGGTTAGATCTCCCAGATTTGGACCTAGTCATTTTAGGAGGATGACTGTGCAACAGCTGTAGCTCAGGACAAGTTAGACTAGCAGTGAGCGTGTAGTCCTCACTCAGTGCTCAGTCACTCCTGAGCTAGACGAGAGTTCACCTGGCTGCTGCTCGTGTATTTTTCCCTTGATGTTAAAAAGATAGACCTTAAACCTAGCTCTGCACCTTCCCTTATTTTATTTATTTTTTTTTGGTAGGGGGTGGTGTCAGAGGGATTTTTGTTCTTGTGAGATATAGGAGACCTTTGTGTCTCTTCATTTAACTCATGTGCTCCTTCTAAATAGCTAGCAAGTTATTTTGTGCTGAAACTTTCTTAAATCTTCCAACAGAAGTTAAATACAATTAGAAAATGCTTCTGTAGGGATCTAAAGTGTGTGGGAAGCTTTGGCTGTATCAGCTGAATATTGAGGCTGAACTCTCTTGTCCTGTTAAATGCTGAGCAAACGCAGAAAAAGGACCATTGCCCCAAACTGGTGGGGATGGGCTGGGTGAGGGGGAAATAGAGACATCCAGGGAGCGCTCTGGAGGCGAGCGGAGACGCGGAGCTGCACGGAGAGAATCTTTGGAACGCTTGCTGTTGGAAACCCATGGATGTTCTCCTGGACTTCTAAAAATGTAGCTAGCCAAATAACCCAAACAACTTGTCATCTATAGGCAGAAAGCCATCCGTTGCTCTTCTGCTTTGTAACTATATGTAGAAATTAGAAGAAAAAAGACTTTACATATTGCAGTCTCTGGAAACAGGAATACCTGATCGTGATTTTTAAGGGGAAAAAAACTGTTTAAAATTGACTTCCCTGCATGTGTTAAAAGAGCCATCTTTTTTTTTTTAGTATAGATCCGTAATGCTAATTGCAAAAGTGCCTCATTACAGCATGATTAATATAGTCTCTGAGAGCAAATCAATGGCAATTACAACCTTAGGACAAGAGTTATTCTGTGTATAAAGGCTTAATGTATAGATATTTTGGAGAGCAGATTAGCAATGTATTTTACCTAGGCAAGTTCTTGAAAGCATTTTGTTCTGTATCATTTCCTTGCTTGCATAAAAGCTGCCACTTCTGTAACCATCTGACTTAATAAAAATTTTCCCTTAATAACAAGAGCTGCCTGGTGGATTTGGAAGGCAGATGTGATGCTCGTGCCGTTGGCTTCGCCCGCTCCTGGCAGGCGCCGGCTGCAGGCTTGGGATATTCCTGCTGGGAATTAGTTCTCACAGTCTTAGTTCTCACTAGGTCTTAGTTCTTAAGAGCCTTACAGGTGAGCAAGGAAGTCATTGAAGAGAGTTTTTAGCGTAACACCTACTACGCTAAATATAAGGTCCTATTTTTTTAGACATGCTTTAGACAGATAAACAGATGTTTTGGTTTTGGACAGGAGATGCTACTGTTTCGATGGCTGAACCTCCTTTTCTTGCTCTGGAAGGTGGGTGCTGCTGCTCGCTTGGACGTAGATAAGGGCATCTCTGAGCTATGAGGGCCTTGCAAAGGTCCCGGCTCCTCTGGGAGCGGGGCAGAAGCACGAGGTGCTTCGTACACCCTCTTCTCCTGCCCAGCTGCCACGAGAAGCTGGACAGGGTTCCTGACATGGAGGGTTTGAGAAGCAATCCCTGAAAAACCCAGGCTTCATCCGTGGCGATGGTGGAGAGGATGCGTGGGGTGGACGTGGTGCTTTGTTTGCTGGCTTGCTGCAAGTGGAGCTACAAATCCGTGTGACGTGTTTAACTGGTCTAGCTCAGTTTGGGCTTTTGTAGGGCCTAAAAACTTGTGCTTTACAGACAAAATATAAGAAAACATGTTTTTATTGGTGAATTTGGCAGCATCCGTTGTTTCTGGGACAACATTCTCCATTATTACACGAACTAGTTATTTACTGTAACAAGTTTATTTTTCCCCCAATTCTGTGGGTTTTTGGTTTATTTTTTTCCTTCCTCTAAGAGGAGTTCACTTTTCAGTTTGTCATCACATGAACTGGCCAGAAGCTCAGGCCTGGATGTCCCATTAAGAAGATTGGGGCCTCCGTGTATAATCTCACAGGAGCTGAAATGCAAACCAGCAATGCAAACCAGCCACTTTAATTTAGCTGATTACATTGAACTTACGGTTGTTACTGGACACCTGCAGCACTGGTGTATGAAGTTAGGCTGTTACCTGAATTCAGCTGTTGTTTATAATTATGTTTTTTCCTTCCAATGAAGACTGATATTATGTTTTTTTATGTTTCTTATTAACAAATGGCTTTACTGTCTGTGAAACCATTTTTTTGTTTGTTTGTTTTTTTTGATGCTTTAGAGGATCTTTATTTAAATTTACTTTTTGCGTGTGTGTGAATAGAAGATGTGGGTTCTGGTACCTTTGCAAACACACAGAATCTCATGTTCTTCACAGAATGTCAGTCATGACTTAGTGTAATAAAGTATTTTAGGTTTCCTGGTGCCAGCTGCCTTTTTCGGTAGTGCAGTACAGCCCCGCGTTGAGGCCGTTTGGTCGTGCAGCAGAAGCCCTTTCCTAGGGCAGCTCGTGGCCTGGGGACCACGTGGCTGGGTGCAGGTTGTGGCCATCTGTCGTGCAGGACATTCTGCACTTGCTCGTGAATCGCTTCAGTAACTGCCTTTTCTTTGGTCTGAGCGCTGGGAATGTAATACGGTCGTTTGGCATCCTCCACACTAAAATTCTAGTTGAAAGAACAAAAGTATTAGAAGTAGTTTCTACCTTACTGCAGGTTACTGGATTAGAGGAAGTAGAAGTGAGTCAGGGAAGGGAGAAAAAGCCATGTGGGTGACTTGAAATTAGGTTTGTTTCTATCTTTTTTGAGGAGGAAGTTGGTAATTTGCAAAAGGTTGTTCTTAACTCTCAGGGCACAGGAGCTGGCCAAGACCTTACAGAGCATTTAATCTCATCTGATGCTGCTTTTATGGCAGTGAATAATAGAAGGTAATGAGAAGCATGTATTAAAAATAAATAACCACAATGGAAAATGATCTCTGCCTGTCTGTCCTCCGAAGCCTGTGCTACTGATGTCCTCCAAAAGGTTTTTAATCTCATCTACTGTAATTACAGAGGCAGCATTTTACAAACAATTTAAGAATCTCCAGTTGAGTTGGTCTGAAATATCCAGTGCAAACTTTTAGAGGTTAATTATGAGCTATGAAAAAAATATATTTACGCTTTTGTTTTAAATGTGGTTGTATTCGTAGCAAAGTTTTGCCTGTCTTAACCCTCTCCTGTTTGAAAGAGCCGGTGTCCTTTATCTGTGCAGACTGAATCCTCGTGGGTTGTGAAGCCCGCGCTGTCCAAGGGGCATTTTGCTTGCTGGGCTGAGCCGCACCAGATACTCCTGAGGCAAGATGAGCTTCTCGGTAGCCCTGTAGCAATGAAATGAAGTCTCAATACAAGGACATGTAAGAATAATACTTCTTTTTTTTTAAAAAAAAAAAAAAAGAAAAAAGAAAAAAAAAAGTCATTGCATTGACAGAAGCTTAATTTTAAAAGAAGTTACTTTTTTTTTGAATGGCTACTTGCTGTATGCAGTTCAGCAAGGTAATATTTGCCATGCTTATTTAAGTGTTTATTTAAAAGGAGGAGGAAGCCCCGTAAGGGGTGTTGTGAGCGGTGTCCGGACAGCGGCTGGTCCCCTTGCTGTCATTAACAAAGGCTAATGTCTGCCCTGGCAGAGCTCCAGGAAAAGCAATCCACTAGAAAGGCCTATTTACTTCAGTCAGAGAATTTGAGCTGCGGTTCAAATATCAATATTAGCTTAAGAAAGTATTTGGCAGGGCAAGCATCCCAGGCACCCGTGGGTACCTTGCCTTGCGTGTGCGCGTCGAGGCGCTTTCCTCTGCGCAGACTGGGGACACGCAGACACACAGGCACAAGCTCAAAGGGAGCTTTGTGGTGCGCAGTGTGCAGCTCTGCAGCAGAGGGGCTTTGCTACCAATTATTTTTGCAAAGCTCTGGTATTGCCCATAAACTGTGAGCAGTAAAGGAGCACTTCTGTGCTGCTGCTGGAGCTGGGGTAGAGCGGGGCAGAAGGGGCGGATGGGTCCTGGCTTCACGGCTGTCGCAGACACGGGACTGCCCTCTTGGGAGGAGCAGGGCTCTCGGTGACTCCATGAAGGATGTGCACTGTCAGCAGTGCTCATCTTCTAGAGGTGTCTTTAATATTTTAGTTCCTACTTTCCAGCTACAAGACTCTTCATGTCTCTTTTCTGACCCTAAAGTTCAAGTAATTCCGTAGCGAGCAGCAATTATAAAGCGTTTCTACATTAAACGCTGTTCTGACAGATCCTTTGATTTTTCTAATTCCCAAATCAAGAAGTATGGGAGTTTTTCCATGTAATGCTAACTAGTCCCCACCTCACCATATAGCTGATGTGCAAAGAATTGGAGTGTTGCTTGAGTGACACCGGATGCCCCGAGCGTCACGTGTGTGTTTTCCCATTGTAATTCTTAAGAGTTGATTCTATGGTGAAAAGTCAAGAAAGGTTAATCTTTCCTTAAATGAGATTAAGGCTAGGCAGTAACACGATTCACATTGGGAATATAATTAGAGATAAATGCACAAAATGCAGGATTACTTGCTTTGACCTTGATTAAAAAAAAGTAGAACTTTTTTTTAAAGCTAGGATCAGTACCAGTTTGGGAACGTACTCCAATGCAGAAGTGCTTCAAGAACTAATTTGGAGCCAAGTAAACATTAAAGCAGTCTTTTTTTTTTTTTTAATGATTATTTTTGCCAGTTTTTGCTTGCAAAGATTTGAGTGTTTTTTTAAGTAAGGATTTGGGCTTTTGTCTGACTCCAAGAGCACTGGTGGTTACTGCACTGCTTGCGGTTATAGAAGTACCTCCTAATAAGGAGATGTCCAGGTACTAGGTCTGCAGTGCTTTGGGTTTTCATCCCATGCAATTTGAGTCCTTTGAGTTTTAAAAAGTGGTTTAGGGGAGAGGCTATTTTAATGGTGCAATAAGGGATTTATTTAGAACACCATCAAGTCCATCAGACTTCCCTTATATTCTGAATTACATCTGATGGCTTCCTTTTCCTCTGCACCCCCGTAGACAGCAATACACAAATCTCTCTTCAATCCATAAGGTTGTAGCATAGCCCAGTTAAATAATGTACCTGTTAATTTCAGAATAGTATTTACTCTTTTTCTCCATGCAGTGGTACTTTGTTTTGAAGTAATCTCTCAACTCTATTAAATGGAAACACAACACAAAATTAGCTTGATTTAATTATTTTATGGTAAACTGCCTGAGCATTTTCTAGACTGATTCTTTCCAAAGTATTTGGAAAGAGTTTCTATCCTTAATAAACATTGTATTTCAGAAACTGATAATAAAGGTCTGTTACAAGTAGGAATTAAAAATGTCGATTTGTTTGAACAGCTTGTGTTGTTTTAGTACAAGTTGTTTGGTGAGTACACAAGGCTCCAGTTCCATCAGAATGGCACTGAATTACGCTGTGCTAATTATATTCTTGTGTCTTGTAACCTGACATTTAATTACAGAAATTAAATTCTGTGGTGCATCCCTCACCCCACGGTTGCCTGACAGGTATCTCTGTTTCCCTTAGTTATTTTTCACCTGCATTATCTTTCTGCCAACTTGTCATTTGTCCTAAGAATATATTTTTGTGGCAGCTTTTCCTGAAGACTTGCTTTCAAGTTGCACAAGATAAGCAATGCAAACAATTGGCAGAGATGCCCATTTTTTATTATTGTTTTAAAAGTGTTTGTGTCAGTCTTGACTGACGCAGACTTGAATTCTTTTCAATAAATTATGATTTGACCTTTTTTGTTCTCCATGGAAACCGTCCTCTTGCCAACACTACTGTTCTCCAGCAGCTATTATGCTCCATCCGAATCCATAAGCAGATGATTAAACTGAAATACAAATGCTCCTTCCCCACGAAAGAATGCTAATTAATTTTCTGCTCTAAATTATATTTGCAGGTTTGAAGATTTGTATGAGGGATTGGATTAAGTGGTAAATACATCAGCTGAAGCCTCCATTTAAACTCTGCAGTGGTGTGATAGGGGCCAGGACAGGACGGCTGTAGGGCTTTGCTCTGACTTGGGCATCCCAAGCTGTGCAGCGTATTAAAATGTAACCACATCCTCAGAAGACCAGTTAAGACATTTAAAACATTGTGTGTTGCATAAAATTTGAAGCTGGGGTAATCTTTGGGCTGAAATACTTAAGAAAATTAAAACCCTTAATCTTTTTATTTGGTTTTCCTTTGCGATATTAAATTTCCTATGAATTATTTTGGAAGCAATAAGGCTCTAAAATGCACCTGTAGATACGTGTGGCATGTGAGCATGCCCTCTGCTTCTTCTAGAGCCATCATTGCAAGATACAAGCGCAATCTTGTTGGGGAGAGTTAGTTTGGTGCCATTGGGCATTAGCTGTCTTGCCCTTTTTTTTCCTTCTGTGTGACTCTAAATGCTTTTTTGAACTGTCACAGACTCTTGCAATCAATCTACTCATACGTAATCATGTGGAAGAGCTTATTTGTCGTAGCATCATGGTACAGCTAGCTGGAGGGAAAACTCAGCGCTTTTTGCTAGCTCTTGATGCCGAAGAAGCTGCCGTGCGGCTTTATGGCGCTCAGCTTGGACGTGCGGCTGGCACGGGTGTCCCTGTGGCCGTTTGCACTGGCGTTCTGAGGGCCAGAGCGCTGTTTGCACTGCGTTACTGCCCTTTCCGCAGGTTTCGCGTGGTCTGTGCACCCTCTCCCTTCCTTAACGGCCCCTTTACAACCTAACGAGTGGAGTCTGGACTTCATGTGTCACATCAACTGGCACGGGGAGAGCAGAACTGCCTGACTTGCACTGGGTCTGTTACTCTGCTACTTAAAGACCTTGAAGATCTTTTTCTTTTCTGTTGTGACTGTTTTGCATGAGTGCCAAAGAAAGCCTGAAAATGATGGTTCTGAGAAAATAGCCCTGCTCTGGGATGCTGCTCCATGGCTGGCTGAAGCCCTAGGGAGACAGAACATACTGTGTGTATATATATATATATATATATATATACACACACACACACACATATATATGCAAATTTTTTTTCTTTCTCCAAGAGAGGGAAAAAAAAAAAAGAAAGTTTTGTGATGCTGCTGCAGAACTAACAGGTTTTTCTCATTGTCTAACTGGACTTTGAAGAGAAAAAAAAAAAAAAACCAAAAAACCCAAAAAACAACCCTTTATATTTTGTTATGAGTCCTTTGTACTGTTTTATATGAGGGAAAAAAAAAAAAAACAGTCTTTGGAGTGTGTAAAGCAGATAGGCGTTTTTCTGAGCCTTTTTGCTTGGAGACTTAGTCGTTTACATCTTGCAAGGAATCTTGTTCTCTCCCAAGTGAGAAACCCGGAAAGCCTTAATGCTGCAAGTCTGCTATCATTATGCAGCAAATGAGAGAAGAGCCTGAAATCAGAGTGACAGCAAAAGCAGAGCAGAGTGACTGTGGGCCGGATAATTCGTCTGTAACCAGCATTGATCGCAACATCGCGTGTGATGTACCATGACCTTTCCATTGAGCTGCTCTTTCCTGTGCCTCCCCGTTGCCTCCACAGAGCTGTGTAACTCTGTTGTCTTAAACTTTGAGTGAAGTTCGTTTGACCCTAATTTGTTGGGCAATGCAAAGCATCAAGAGGTCTTTGAGACAGAGGCCTATATGTGAGTGTGTTGTCAAGAGGCCCCGATATTTGAGTGATCTGTTTGGTCCTGAGCATGTGAGAGGGGCAGCAGTAGCAAGAGAACCAGTTCGGTGCTTGGATGACTAGCTCTGATACGGATTTTTCTTGTTAAATCACAGGAAGAGCTAATAAGCGAAGCTGGCGGTGCACGTTCCTGAAGAGGTGGGCTCAAGTTGTAACAAGGTGTGCACATTGCAAATATTGTACGCACCTGCCTTGAAAATCCTTCTTTTATTTGGAATAAAACAAAGCAGCCATGTGTATGTGTAATTGGGCAACCAGATCTCCTAGTACTTTGTACCAGCTGCTTAATCCCTTTCTAAATGACTGGTCAACACACCTAAATTGAGGTTTAGTGTCTTTTATGGTGATGCTGGTAGATGCCATGCTGTTGTCTGCTGATTGAAGTCAATGCAGTGCTATAACTGTGGTCAAAATGGGTTTCTGTGCTGCCCTTTTCGCATGGTTTCCCATTTACTAAGTTTTTTTTTTGCTTCTTTTAGTAGCTCCAGATAGGAAGATTTTTGTCATAGGAATGAGGTGCTCTGAATTTAGGCCTTGTATTGAGCTGGGACTAGTGGAGACTTAGTTTTGTTGCAGAGATGGGCTGTTTATGTTTTACTTGTTTTGAAGGAGAGAGTAACTAGACAGCTCTGACCTGGAAGGACGATAACCTCCTTATGTTAGAAGCTTCAATTAAGTTCACAAAACTGGGTGAAGTGCAAAAAAAGTCTGACAGAAATTCTGTGGTATTCAAATGGGTTTCTGAAGTTCAGACAGAGCAGTTTTTCCATATTGCAAAGGGTTTTTGTGCTTACTGTAGTACAGAATATTCCTATCCCTGCTCTGAAGTTAATACTGAAGTAGAACTCTGCCAGAAGGTCTTGTTTTAAAACTTGCCAGCAACTGGCTGGAAAAAAAAAAATTCTTTGAAATTTATCATGTTGCATCTAGTCTGTGACAAGCAAGATTTTCTAGGAATTTGATAAAATTTGCAAAAATATTACCGTGGTTGCTTTGGCAGTGAATTTTTCCTTGTGTTAAAATCAGGTTTTTCAGATGTGTTCCTCCTGATAGAAGTCTTAGCCTATTTCCAAGAGTAGTGAGCGGTCCAGGCAGAGTTTGCTTGGCCAGAGAAGAAAGCGCAGTTTTTTGGTGACCTTCAGTTCAAGGATTTCAAGGAAGAATTTATAACATCAAGAGCCTGTAGTTTTAGCAAAAGAACCCGACATGCTGCTTAAATTTGCAAGTGTATGATATTATTTGGTACTAGGTGTAAATACCAAGCTGTGCTCTCAGGTTTGAGAGTGGCTGGTGAGAAGAGGACAGAGGAAGGGATTTGAAGGAGCAAAGTTCTTGACATTGGAATCTGGAGAGAATTTGAGAAGGGATCAGAAAAAGTGAAGGATGCCACAGGTAAATAGTTAAGGATGTGAGTAGCTGCTGGAGGTTGGAAAAAGAATCCAGAAGCTAAAGGAATTTGGGATAGCATGTCAATTAAATCTATATAAAACTGATTAACTCAAAAAAAGAGAGACAAGCGAAGCACTTGTGGTGTTTTGTGCTTGCAACTTGCTTGCGTTGTGCTCACCTTGTACAGATTTGTTGTAAACTGGGGCACGATGCCACATTTTCATCTTTCATTGCTGTTTTTTAGAAAACAAGTTGCCCAGGATTTCAAGTTAAGTGGTGAGAGAAATGCAAGAAATTCATGAACAGGAAAGCATGAACTTGCATAAACTTTGGATGTTTTGCTGGAACTGAAGAAATATCTCCTGCCAGTGTTTTTCTTCGGGGAATGAGTTTAGCTCTTTTCAGTGTATTGACTGTCATCAGTCCATTTTCTTGGTTAGGAAGTCAGTTTAATGTGATATAAATAGTCTTTATTTTTCTGTTTGTTTGTATGGGTTTGTAAATGACATAAATGAGGTGAATATAGCTCAAATGGATTCAGAGAATAAAGAAACCGGTAGGGCCTCTAGTGCCCTCCTGCCACTGTTTCAAAAAGTCAGCTCGTTTTTCTTCAGGTAGCTGAGCCAGTCAAATAATTCAATTTAGTATCTCCCAAATATCCAGTTTCTAGAATATTTTTATTAAAAAGAAAGTATATTTTTGTTTTTGAACATTTCTATGGTTTCTTAGGTTTCATTAACTTGAGTAGGGCATTGAATGAGAAAATGTGAGTTAAAGTGATGTTAGAAAGAAATGTTAGCTACGAAAACAAACAGTGATCCTTTGCGCTCAAGTAGTTTTTACTCTGCGTGACTGCGATTATGCTATTTAAAAGCTTCAGGGTTTGAGCCTGCAAGTGCTTCAAGTATTTGACAACTGAAGGGAACAGTATCAAAATATGGGCAAGTTTTTTGAGAGCGCCTTTGTGAAGCCAGCAGCCTGTGAAGAACCAGATCCGGGTTTCGTGGTGACTGTGTTGAAGCTCTGCTAATGCTACGTAAGGGGTATGAAATGGAACAGAATAAATCTCATCTTGCTCCTCTGAGCATGACCAGCCTTCAAGAGACACCATTTAGTGTCCCGATGTTGTGATCCAAGATCTCTTTAGAGGTGAGGCCCCGTCCATTTAGGCGGGTGACGCTCGGCGTGCCCGAGGAAGCCGCTGGCCCGTTGCACGGGCGCCCTCCAAGCACTGCCCTGCCTTGGCCCACATCCCCTCCCTGCTTCTGGCTCATCTCTAGCAGCTAAAAAGAAAGGCATTTGATGTAATTGGGCTTCAAAAAGAGGAAGAAGATATCACCTCTCTTCCGGATGACCAGCTGGGGCCTGGGAGCATGAAATTTGATTAGAGCTATTGTGCGAAGGCAGAGGAGCAAGTGTTGACAGCTAATTATAATGTTGAGCGGTTAATGGTATCATGCTTCCCCGGAGGGCTCTTGTGCATTGAATCATCGTCTCCGGGCCCTTCTGACAAATCTCTGTCAACGTAAAGTTTTGTAGCCGTCTTCTGGTACGTGGGAAGATTAATTTTCCTGTTTCTATTTTTGGTCAAACTGAAGAATTAACATGGAATCCTTGGCTGATTTATTTGGTCTGAGAAATCAGTGCTATAAAGGAATTTTTGATCTTATCTGTTTATATGGATGTGCATCAAAACTATTTTTCCCTTGAAAAGGAGGCGCGTATAGTGAAGTAATTAACTTGAGCTAGCCGTCCTGCTGTGAAGTCTTACTGAAGGAGGCATTTGTTCAGAGCATGCAAGGGGTCGTTAAAAACAATGCAAAATTATCTAATTGCCATGTGAAGGACTTTGATGCTTTCCTCTTCCTGCTAGCTCTGTTAGTGCCTGGGTTTGGCCCAAGGAGCACTGCGCCTGGCTTGCGCCTTCAGCCATCCACGTGGAAGACTGTTCTAATGTTTAAGGTCGTGGGGGTTTCCTCAGGTGGTCCCTACTTAGTCTGGATGCTCCTTGGGGGCTTTTGAGTGTGAATGAAAAAAAAAACAAATCCAAAAATTTGGGTTGTGAGAGGACAACTGGCACGTGTTGGAGGAATATGTTTGGTAAGTGTTCTCTGACGTAGATTTAATTGGGAAACAAACTCCTTGGGTCCATGTCGCTGGAGGCTGTGCCTGCCGTACCCTCCTGGGGGCGGTGGTTGCGTTAAGGACCAGTCCTTGCGCTGCTTCCCGCGTTGCCTTGCGCTCCGGGGCAGCATGCTTTCTGCATTTATCGTGCAAAGCGCCGTTCCAGGCTGTGAGGAAAGGTTGCTCATGCAGAAGGTATGCAGAAGTGCAAATCTGGACTCAGTCACCAGCTACCGGACTCATTCTGCTCAAGCTTTCAGTTGATTTTAAGGTATGAAACCCTGGGCTCTTAGCCAGGCGGCCAGACGTGTTGCACCATCTGCTTTGGCGAAGATACTGCACCTTCCTTTGGATGGGCTTGGGATCTCATGGGCTCTGTTCAGGATTCCCATGGATGCCGTGGTGCCAGGTGCTGGTTTCCAGTGTCCTTAGTGGGGGGCAGTGGGAGGACTGGTTTCTTCAACGCGGCTGGGCCTGGCTGGAGAGACGTGGCTCATGTTGTTCAGAAATCAGGGCTCAAGGAAACCAATGGCTGAAGTTCCTGCTCCGGCTGCATGTGGCAGTGACATAGAGACGCCAGCTCAAAACTGTATTTAAATGTTTCTGTCAGGGCAGGTAAATGGACTTTTTATAGAAAACAAGCAGTGTTTACCGATGAATCAGTAAGATAAAAGGCTTTATAATTAAAAACTGACCGTTAGCTTCTGCAGCCAAGAGCTGCTGCTGAAATGTTGCTTCTTGGGCAGTCAGAAAGGGTCATTTCCCCAGGCTACCTGGTGCTTGCGGAGGTGTGAACCTCTCCCGGTTGCTCTATGGGCATAGTCTTTACGGCTCCTCTGTTAAGAGGCAGCTTGGGGAACTTCAGAGGCTTTTGAGGCGTCTCATAAATGTGGTTGAAAATGACCAGAAAGTTTTCCAAGTCTCGGAGGGGGCTCCAGAGCCAGGTAGCTGCAGAAATGCCCTTTCAAGGCTGCTCCTCAAGGAGCTCGGGCTGGAGGATCTCAACTAGCAAAGTGAAGATTTTGCAAAGGCGGTAAAGTGGACTTGGGACCTGGGAGCTACTCGGTGCATCTGTGTGCGAGCGTGTACCCTAGTGTGCTCTTCCTTATGTGCATATAGACATCTTCAGAAAAAGGGACTCATAGCATAAGGCTGTGCAAATAGGCATATAAATCATGCCCACGTGTATGTGAGTTGCTTCAGTTTCCTTTTGAGAAGAAAACATTTGTAGAATGCTTTTGGGCTCAGACAACAATTAGATTTGAAAATTATTACTCAAAATGAGTGGACAGTCCAGTCATTGTAATAGAACTCCTTGATCGCACAGGAGATATTTCATGAAATGCCTAAGGAAATGGGATTCGTTTTGCCCAGCATCTTCCATCATAAAGCAATTTTGATGGACACGGCAGTACCACTACGTGCCACTGCTTTTGTTGCCGTCAGCTACGCGTTGTGTGAAGGTGGTTTATTTTAAGTGGAGTTGCCTTTGAAGGATTGTTTCATTTATGTATCTCTCTATATATGTTGGTATTTTAAAATGCTCCTTTAATGATGTTTCTGAACACCTCAAAACATGCAGACTTTGCAATATTAAAGCAAAGGATTGTTTCACAATATTGAAATTCTCTGCTTATTGGGATTTCCTTCTGCCACTAGACTTTGCAGTGTATTTTCACCTATATATACGGCTAGTCACTGTGCTCTCCTCTGTGGCTGACAACAGCATATTCATGTGGATTTGGGTTAAATGCAGCATTCCTGAGCTAGAATTCCTGTCTTTTGTGCCTTGCGTTTTATTTGGTGCACATTTGCTTCTTCAGCTGAACCACTGTGAACTTTTTAACAGCAAATGACTCCTAAAATGGACTGTTCCAGTATTCTGCATGTGAAGTTGCTGTAGTTTAAGTAACATCTACACGAGCTGGGAAAAAAAAAAATATTAAAAGCAGGATCTCCCTTCAAACTTTATTTTGGCGGCTATGGGGGAATTGGAAGCATCCGCTGATTTGCCCGCGTGCCCGTTTCTCTGGATTTCCGCGTGTCCGTAACCTCGGGGCAGGCAGGTCTGCAGCAGCAGCTTCCGAGGCGGCGGTATGGGAGGAATGTGGTCGTCCTGCATTGTGGGGCCCGCAGCCCCGCGAGGGTCACCCTTGCCCAGTGTGTTTTATGTGTACCGGCTTCCTCTTAGGCTCCTGGGATGAATATTGGGAAAAGCAGCTGGGACTAGTAGGTAGCAGAGTAGATTTCACTGCGCAGTCTGTGGGTTAAAGCCAGTTAAATGTGCTGAGATGGCTGAGCACGAGCATTTGTGTACAGATAATAATTTATTTTGCTCTGGCATGTACATGGTATTGCTCGATGCCTGATGATGTAGCTTGCTATGGCAATGGCATTTTCGTATAATTTCTCAGAGTCATAAGATTCTCTACGATTTTTCTTGTTCTTGAAAAGCTTTTACTCATTTAAACTACAGTGATTAATACAATTTCACTACATGATCTAAAATCTGAGGAGAGTCTCTCAGTACATCATATATTCCAAAAAAGAGCCGTGAAACACTAGCCCTGGTTGTCCTATTGCATCTTGCAAAGATTAGTTATCAAAAGAGGCCAAGGCATTTTGTGTGTGTGTGATTTTGAGTCTCAAGGAAAGAACTTTCCAAAAAAAGTACACTAAACTCTGAGACAGTCATCTTTTAATTTTGGTGGTTGGAATAATAACCATTTAAAAAGCAGCAAAATGGGTAGTCTGAGTTGAGCAGGCAAGGTTGTGGTCTAGGGCCTCCATTGCTGTAATCAGAGCATGTAATAGAAGCTGATAGCGCACAAATTATACTCCTGCCAGCCTTCATTTGACATTCTATTTAAAAGGATCTCTGTATGTGAAAATGAGTACCAGCCTAGCCCAAAATAAAGCAAATATTGCCTGTAAGGCCACTTTGCAGCGTGCTCTGCACCGCAGCCTCGCCAGAGCTAGAAAGGGAAGAGGAAAATGGCACATGCCACAGAGTAGAGCTGTTAGAAACTTTTACCAAACAGCGTTCAGTGCAGAGCAAGATCCAAAATCCCCTAGTTGTCCAAGGTATCTTTTCAACGTAAATATTTAAAAGACAGATCTGTTTTGAAGAAGAAAACGTATGTAAATGGTATGAAATTGGTTTCTGAACCAGGTCAACTGACATATTGCTAACTGAAATCAAACGTTTGTAAAGATGTACCTAGGATAAATCAAATCCAGTGCGATCTCTGTTAATTGATTGGTTTTGCAATTTAATGGCTGTCAGCCCGGGGCCTGGATGCCAAGAGAATATTTGGCCGGCGCCGCTGCCAAGGCAAGGAAACAAGCAGTGCACTTGGAGGAGCTCGCCAGAGCATCTCTTGGCTTGAACCACCCGCGCTCTGCGTGCACTTCACACACGTGTGTGGGTTCTTTCCTGCATATTACCTTTTCTAAAATAAGCATGTTTTATTTCATAATGACCAACTTTTATGAAAATGTGAAGTGTCACCCAGAGTTCAGCTATGCAGCATGTAGGATGGAGTTCCAAGTACCTGCCCTCTCTCTCCCCTGGAAAGCAGAGTTTCCAAATACTTTATGGATGCCAAATATAAATCTAATATTGAAGAAGCTACAAAGTAAACGTTCGGTTTATTTCAAGACTATTATTTAATTTAGGTCTCTCGTGCTGTGGTATGTTAATGTCTGCATCCAGCTGTGAATTAGGGCTCTTGACTTGCCCTGCTGCAGGGCTGATCCCTGAAGAAAATATTTTAGAATCTTTTCCCTTTCGAAATGCAATTTATGTCTTCCCAGCTTGGACATTTGCATATAAACTGCCCTCATGATGCACATTTTTACTCAGTGGCTTCGTAAGTCTTTCAGACTCGCTCCATAAGAGTTAATATGTGCAATGTAAATAAGAAAACAGATGTATATGATGAAAAGTTCAGATAAATGTGTGATTTTTTCAGGTAAAGAATATATGCCAGCAGGAGAAAAATAAAGCATTGCGAGGTGCTGTGGGCCAGTTTTATAGGGTAAACTTCCCCCTTTTTCGTCAATTCAGGTATGAGCATCTCGGTTAATAGTCCTGTTTCGGCTCTGCGCTGGAGGACGTTGTGTTGGGCGGCAGAGGGGCCGCCGCGAGGTTTGGGAGGTGCCATCGCGGCAGGTGAGGTGGCTGCTGTGACACACAGCACTGCCTGGCGTTTTGTCCGTGCTGCCTCCTGCTGAGCGTCAGGCACATCCCGGGGGCATTTCAGTTGGGCACTTAAGGCCCCCCAAATTAGGCTCTGCTGCTGAAATCCTAACGGTGCAGGTGTTAGAGGGAATCCAAAGAGAAGCATAGCAATCCGAGTGCAGGTTGATGAATAGCTGCCCTCCTGCAAGTCTTAACCAGAAAAATCTTCCAACAAAATGCATGATTTAGACCTGCCTTTTGGCTGGCAGGAGCAGAGTAGAAGTGTTTCCTCTAAAACTTGTTGATTTTCTCCTTTCTGTTGCCTCTCTCCCTCCCTTGAGAATGCGCCTAGTCTCTGGTACCAATGGTTAGTGCCAAGTGTTGGGTCAGGTTTTCATTACCCTGCTGGAATCCCAAAGCTCCCCCCTCTAGAGAACATGCAATTTTTCAGAGATTTTCCACAAGGGATGTATTTGTTAAATACTGTGTGCACGTGAGCTTAAATGCAAGCACTGTAGTGCTAGAAACTGCCCGTGTCTAGTGTGACGTCCCTTGGCCAGAGAGGGGCTCTGGAGGTATGTTTAGAATAGAGCTTTGGAAAAAAAGGGCCTCTGCAAACCAGTGTTCAAGAGGCAGCAATTAAAACCGGCTCAGATGGGTCAGTTTGCAAATGCTGAGTTCTGCCCGCTCGGTGTTGCTGTGAATAAGCACTTGAGCAAATAGCGGACACAGTAACTGACGGCCATGGGGGGACATCTGTTAGGCTGTCCTGTCACTTTGCTGGCCCAGGAAAGTGCTACCTCAAATGGTAGTTTTGGATTTTAATAGCTTTTCTTTCAGTTAGCTGATCAATTTTATCTCCGTACTGTTGGCTATGCAGGACAACTCTTTTTACTAATTCAGGAATTAGAAGTGCAACTCTACGAATATGTGGAGAGCAGACTTAAAATTTATTGAATCCTCTTAAGCTTGGTGCTTAGGCTGGTGAGCTCATGAAACTTGGCTCTTCATGTAATTGCAGGACCGTGGAGTATTAAAAAAAAAAAAAAATCTCTAGACCTCAAACCCCGGAGTGAGTGGCCGGTTCCAAACTCCCCATGGGTCACAGATGTCCTTCCAGAACGCAGGCAAGGACAGCAGCCTGCTGCTTTTGAGGGAGTCCTGTAGGTGTTGGCCTTGCAGAAGATCATTTCTGCCAGAATGCAACAGAAATGCTGCAGTTGAGTGCTCAGAGTTTAGCACTCCAAGTCCGTGATGTATTAAAAGAGTAGAAATATTTTTTTAGGAAAAGATAACTAGCATTTGGGTGAATAGAGTCTGCTTCCACTCCAGGAAGAAGTGAAACTGGCTCAGCTAATGCCTATGGCAGGGTTTGCACTTGCTCCAGCTTCTTCTGCCTTCCCTGTTTTCCCTGGCACTTGGAGATATTTTCTCTTTTCGAGACTTGGCCGAGCAAGATGTGGGTTCGGTCGTTGGGTATTCCTGGGCTACTCTTGTTATTTTTAGAAGTTCTCCTTAAAAGATGAAAAATTGCATGTAGAAATATATGTGTGTGGGTATATATATATTATGTATGCCCTGTAGAAAAGAAGGCAGCACGTGGTCCTTGCTGGTGTGGGTTGGTGAATGTAGGCTGCAGGGTGGCCCGTGCCATCCCATAAACTGCTCTCGTGGGGGGACTCTACCTATTTGTTAGCGTTCTTGCAAGTCAGGGCTCTCTGAGTGTCTCCTTTTGCTTTCCCTAAACTGCTGCTTCTGTTGGTGCAATCATTATATGTAACCCAGGCTTTTCGAAAGTTCTTTTTTATTATGAGGAAGGAGATGGGTCTTTATTGCAAGAAGTTACTTTGGTGCTGTGTAACATAAAGACACAAAGGCTGTTGTCTGGTGCTGTGATCTTGAGCAGCCAGTCTGTGTGTAGCTGTGAGCTCTGCTTATTCACCCTTTCCTTGGACTCTTGACTGAGAAACCAGAAAATGAGCACTCGTTATTGCCAACGGGGTTTAGGTAGTGCTGGTATGAAACACCTCTAACGAACCCTGGAAAACATCTTGAGGGGCTTATACTACTACCTTGGCTACATTGCTGGATATTAGTTATCTTGGCTATAGCAGCCTGGAAAACGCAGGAACAGGAGATCCTGATTGGCAAAAATGAGAGCGGGCAGGTTGTGCAGCTGCCTTTGGAAGGCAACAAATTGATTTTATTAAATGGCGCTCTCAGAATCTGCTGCCCCTGTCCCTGAGTGAGTGCTGAGGGCGTTCGCCGGGCATCCCCGAGGTCTTGGTAGGGGCGTCCGCATGCCCCCCGTGGGCAGCCGCGCTGTCCCCCGTGCGAGCAGCGCGTCCCGCCTGCTGCAGGACACGGGGTTACGCAGCTGCGGGTGTCCTCAGACCTCCCGGGGCCTTAAGATGCTCCTCGTCTAGTGTAATAACTTCCCTCGCTTACCCTGGATACCTCAGGGTAGATAAGGGTCCCTGAACCGCCAAACTGGGAGAGCTGGGCTGGAAAGCAGCGCCGTTTCTCCTTTGGAGAGTGCCAGGAGCAGGGTTGCAGTGGTCATGTCGGTGGGTTAATCAGAGCCCTGTGTCTTGGCCCGCGCGGGGCCCGTGCTCTGTTTGCAGTCCCCTTTCCAAGAGGTTAGGCAGGGAACCAGGCAGCCCGGGATCCGCGGCCGCCTGGAGAACCAAGGCTGCGAGCCCGGCTCCGCCATTCCCGGCCTTGTTTGGGCACCGAGCAAGGGGAGTTAGCGGCAAATCCTATTTCTGGCACATCAAGGGTATAATTTGGAGGCATAAGCTTTTTGCTGTACGTTCCAGCTATTTTTTAAAATGCAATTTGGCGTTTCCTTAAAATACAACATGGGATCTTGACTCTGGCAGAAGATGAATACCATGTTCTTCCAAACAACATCAGATACATATGCATCCCCGGATGTGGTAGGATTCGGATTTCGTCCCCAAAATTTTTTCTTAGCGAGCAAATGTGCGGAGTAGGAAATGGAAAAATATCTGCTGGAGAAGCGTTCTGACGACTTCCTTGCTCCTGGTGCAATGAAGGACGGTCCTGCCTGGGTTGCCAGCTTGGAACCCAGTGGTGTTTATGGAGCTTTTATGGTTAAAGGAAAGAAGACATCTATATATTCTCTTAAAAATGTATCTTAAAAAGGCACCATTGAAAAAGGAGAATGTGAATATAATTGATAGCTTGTTTTCTGTTTTTGTTTCTAAAGGGGCTTTCCTAATGGTCTTATCATCTTACAGAAGTACTCCATCCTGGGCAGCAGGATATTAAGACTGATTTTGTATAGAGCTTTATAAATGCACCTGTGATAATTATCTGCTAAGCTTTATCTACTGTACTTTAGTTGGAGTAAAAGGAGTATTTGATATAGCTGACATTGTTTGGATCTTTTGGAAAGGAAGGAAAAAAAGCTGCAGCTTAGAGACACGTAATATGTGCTTGGCCGGGACTGTCGGAGAGGGAAGGTTTGTGAGTCGGATTTGTGGCAGTGGTTTCCCCTTCACTGGCCCAGCGAGGTAGAACGGTTGTGTGCAGCGTCCAGGCGGCACAGTCACGTTTGGATGCTTTTGGTGTGAAATATTTCCCCTGCCTGCCCCGTGAGCCCCGTGCTGGGCCTGCACAAGAGCTGCAGGGAAGCCCCCCTGGGCAAAAAGGCTCCTTGGAAGGTTGAAATCGTGTCCTGCTCTTCTCCTGGCCCTGCTGCAGTGTCTCCCAAGAGTTTCTTGTCCCAGTACTCGGAATTCCTCTGGACAACATGCTCGAGTATGTGCTTGCTCTATCCCTGTGCTCTTCTGTCCCGCTTGCCCGTAGAGCTGAGGTTGTCCCAGGAACGTTGGGCACGGTGTTTTTTTGTTTGCTTGTTTGTTTGTTTTGTTTTGTTTTTTGTTTTTTTTTTGGCCTCCCAAGGTAATAAAGAGGAGAAGGGTCCTGGGGCCGTGTGTGCGCTTGTGGAGTTTGCGATACCCAAGTCGTCTTTCATAATAAAATTCTTCGAGTTGGAACCTAAATCTTCAAGGAGGATTAAAGCAACCAGCTCCATGGCTCAAGGTTTTGGAGTCAAGCAGAAGGGCCAAAGTCCTGTAATTAATTAAAAACAGTGAATATTGTTCTAATTCACAAACAATGTCAAGATTTTTATTGAAATAATTTCCAGTTAGAGTTTCATCTGAATGGTCCTTCTTCTTCTAGAAACTTTCCCACAGCTTATCTTTACATTTTTATTGAGAAAAGAGACATCAAACTTTAATAATAGAGTTGTTGGTTTGCCAACATCTGTCTTCAAGCAATTTAAAGCAGAGACCCAAGAGGAATGCTTTTAAACAGCAAAATCATGTTTTTTTTTTTTTCTCTATAAATAAGTTTTTGTTCTTGTTCTGAAGGTGTGAGAGAGATCCAGAGTGCTGGAGTAGCCAAGTTGTTGATTACAGTTTTCATTTCAGATTTAATGTAGACTTTTAAGATGTACAAGTTTTAAATCATCAAACTTTTGAGGGTCAGAATCCAGAATCTGAGCTTGATTGCCGGTTCCTTATGGAGGGTATTAGGAACATGTGGACAGGGATTTGGGGTGTTGTTTTCCTTTCTTTTCTAATAACCAAGTAAGTGTAATCATAAAACTGCAATATTCCATGTGAAAAGATTGCCTGAAGGTCACTTAGCAGGTAACATCCTCATCGTCATGCCAGTAGCTGGGCTGCCACCCCCAGAGCACTAACTCCAATGTTTCCCAATGGTCGCATCAGCAGATCAATTGCCAGAGACTATTCTCTGTTAGAAGAGACAGACAAGTTGTATACATTGTCTATTTTGGATGTGTATTTTACACGTTGTATATAGATTTGTATCTATGTGTATTTGGGGGACCTATATATGTATATCTTATATATGTATATACATGCAGGCACTTATTTTGTAGTAACTGAATGACAAATGCCGGAGTTGTCTGTCCATCTGCTCCAAGGAAGGGCCCGCGCGCCCTCAGCGTTTCCTTTGGACCCGAGTGGGGAATTTGTGTTTTTAACCGTGAAGGCTGAGGTGATAGTCAAGCTCTGCGGTGCTTGGGGTCGAAAGCCTGTTTGCTGAGTACCAAACAGGCCTCTTGGGAGAACTTTTACCTCCCTTGGAAATATAGTGTAAAAAGAAGTATCTGAATAAGTTAACATATGCTTCCTGACGTCTTTGTAAAGAAATTTGAGGGTATGTGGTAAAACTTTATTGAAGATAAATATTTCTTTTGGCTCAGCCTTACTACTTATAGATAAAAATAATCTCTTTGTTTTAACATTATTTTGTTGGCTTGAATCCTCTTTCTTCTACCTCCTAGTAGTTTTCTCATGAATAGGAAAGTAGCTGTGTCCCTGGGGAACAGTCAAGAGCAGAAGGTAAAATTAAGAAGTAGAAAATGATCTTGTTGGGGCCAGCACCTGGCTGACCCGTAGTGGTCTGAATGTGGCCTGAAATGCTGTGGTTGGGGTAGCAAACGGGTGCCTGCTCCTGCCTTGCCAGTTAGCAGGTCAGCACCGAGTTTGGGACCTCTTCTGCCCGGCACCGCGAGTCGCCTGATGACGGCTGCAATGAAGACATTGCAGAGGCTGCCTGGGCCTGTATTATTATTTATTTTTTCCCTTTCTTCATTTTTAACTTGGAGACACACTATCATCTCCAAGTGCCTTAAGGTTTTTAATCTCTTAAAGCACTCTTTGTGATGGGGAAAAATATTGGCAAACAGTAATTAATCTGAAGAGCAAAACATCCTTAGATTTACTCTGCCTCGATATAGGTGTCAAATTAGGACTCTTGCAGAGGTAGTAGCCATGGTATTTTAAAAAGTAATTAAGAAAAAGTCACCAGACCTCAGTACTTTCAGAGATTTCTATTAAAAAAACACATATAATGAGTGGTGCCACTATTGGACTCTGGTGGTACTGGGTGGACTCAGTAAATGATATATCGCTTTTATTCTTCAAAATGAAAAAATTACTGTGCTTGAATGACACCTGGGAAGTAAATACTATGCTGTTTTAATAACACCAGTGTATCTGCTATGTTCTAAGAGCAACTTTGTTTTTCTGACTGGATGCATTTTCTGAGCTGGAGGAAATAAGGAAAACCAGGGTAGAGTTAGCTAATGGGGCATTTTCATGATGTTTGGTCTCTGAAAATGTAGCTACATGCTTATAATTCCAAAGTTTATCAAATCTTAAGAGAACACATGCTTTTATTTTAATTCACTGCATCTGGCCCTGCCTGGTGAAGTCCTGGTTCTTGTTTTCCCACGGCAGCCCTGGTGCCGCAGTGTTGGCGGCTCCATCCCTGCCTTCCATGGGGGCTGCTTTCTTGTCCCCATCTGCAGGAGGGAACGAGGCTGTGCTGGATCTCTGCAGTCCTGCCTGCATCTCATGCTGTAACGCTGCTTTTCCTTCTTTATTCTTGCTTTCTTTTGAGTAATACTTGTTGCTAAATCAGAGGGAGTGTCCTGCAGCAGTGGGCTCTTGGGTGCTTAAATAATTTGGAGTTGTTAAAAGGTGATTTTATTCCTTTGAGATGGTGGTGGTTACCCAGGAGGAGGCTTGGAGCTCTGCAGGGAGTAGGTTTTTGTTTGTTTAGTATGCAAATTCTTATGTAGTTTTTCAGGCAGCTTGTTAGTATAGTACAGCTCTCTGCTTTCCTGTATGAATGGGTGACACAGATACCGTTACTTGCTGAGGAGCAGAACACCAAAAAAAAGTGAATCACCAAGCATCTAAATTAGCTTTTATTTGTGTCACGCAGGAAGAAATTTTAAGAAGCTCTTATTAAATCCTCAGAAAAAAAAAAGTTATACCACCCTTCAGCTGGATGTAGGCATAAGAAGGTTATTTGAGAAGGAAAAAGATGTGTGAGTCAGAAAATAGCGACATAATGAAGCATCTTCTCAGCTTTTAACATTTCAGCTGTTTAATAGCTTGGAAACAGACCCCGGATTTGTAAGACATCAAGCGAGGGCCTCATCCTGGGGGTGCGTCTGGTGCGTCCCGTCAGCTCCGGGGTTTGTTCTTTTGTTTGGGGGGATCATCCCCGGGGCACACGCAGGGACTGCGGCGATATTAACTACCCGGCAGATCTTTATAATGGCAGATGGCCTTTTTAACGCAGAGAACAAGAATAAAATGGTGGTGGGAGGGAAGAAAGCAAGCTACATTTCACACAGAGGGTTTTTTTCTGCCTGAGAAACCCCTCCCGAGCTATTTATAAAATATTAGGTTTGTGTTACATAGCTGAAGAAATTCACAAAACATGAAAGCTCGGGACTCAAACCAGCCTGCTCAGGGTTTTCCCTTTGGTGCTCAGAAGAAATGGGAGCCAAGGGAATTGGCAATGAAACATTGCAAGGTTTCTGCAAGAGCTTAGCTAAGAACTGGCATTTTAAATGAGGGGAAAGGGAATTAAACCCAAACTCGAGTGCTGGTGTGGGACATGGTACTTGGGCAGAGCTCCTCCCTTTTCGCCCCCCCACGTCACTCGCTGGTCCAGGCTTCGCTGCCGCTCTACAGAGGTGAACTGGGAAAGATGCTGAGGGAGAAATCCCGAGTGGGAAACTGCGAGGCAAAGCCCTTGTGAGAGGATCACGTTGGTTCTCGAGGCCACACAGCATTAGGAATTTCCAGAGCAGTAAAAGACTTGACAACGTGGAGCTCCCCCAGGACATCGGGCCGGGCGAACTCTTCCCCTGCCCTGCGAGCAGCGGCGGGTGGGCACAGGGGTGAACAGGGTAGGGCAGCCCCTGTGCAGCAGCCTCGTGGCACAGCCTCTGCCCAAACCCGAATGTGGCAATATCATCCGTGTTTATGGTCAAATGCATGGAAAAACTTCTTTTCTCCTTTGTTTTAAGGTATAGTTCATTTTGGTAGCTGAGGAATGGGTTTGGTAGAGTGTCTGAGGTGACTGTGTATCCTTCATTTTACAGAAATGGACAAGTCTTTATTTCACAATTTTTTTGAGCCCCTCTCTGCTGGATGATCATGGAAGCACCTGCTCAGATCTGAATGTTTGGCCTGAAATGTTGCAAAAGGTCCCCCTGCCATGAGCAGTAATAAACCCTGGAAGGTTATTCCCAGAGCTCAATGTAATTTAGAGACCAAGGCATTTTCCTGGTGTCGATGTTCTCACTCCTTCATCACATGAACAAGGCTCTGCCTCATCTTTCCTAACACTGCAGCGTGGTCTGCAGGCCTCCAGACAGTGCTCCAAGTAGGACAAAACTCAGAATTTCCGCCGAGCAATACTGTGTCTGTGAGCGACAGCTAGATTTTCATGGCCTTGTTAGGCAGGTGTCACTATAAATTAGAACTTGGATCTGCTGCGTAGACCACATGAGAAGTGTGGACTCGAACATACTCTCTCTTCTCGTTTGGGACCATCTGAGTGTCTTTTTTTCAGGAGGACTTGGAGCCTAAGCCATGCTTTAGGGCAGGCCTGTTGAAAAAAAATTAGCTTGGGGTTCTTTTAATCTGTAGTGCAGTCCAGGTTTTCCCCTTGCTGAACCAGAATATAACAGCCCAGACAAGATGCTCAGAAACTCACAGTTTTTGCTGGCCAGGCCCAAATCTTTGGAGAGTGGCTGTATTGCAAATAATAGTAATAAATAATAGCTCCTGTCATGCACTTCATTTGACGATGGCAAGGAATAAATTCCTGTATGTTGGAGGTGATCACGTGCTCCTGAAGAGCTGTCCACCCCTGTTCTTGCTAGGCAGAAGCAGGGAAGATGGTTCTCACAGCTCGGTGAAAACTGCTCACTTTATGGTAAAGCACTATTAAACTTTGTCTTTTTTGGCACATGTACCAATTTGACAAAACGTACCAATCATTCAGCTCGACAAAACACGCGGGTTGGAGCATTTTGGAGTCCGCAGTGCCCTGGCGAGGGGCACTTTGTAGTGAACCGCAGTGCGGCGCCTTTGGAACAGAGCAGCTATTCACATTCAGCAACATTGAAAGAGTTTTATGAGGTTGAGTATAAGGAAGTATTTCCAAATTACCCTAGAAATGCTTATATAATTACTTTTGAAAGTGTTCTTGAAAATATTAGTTTGGAACACGTGATTGATAGACAGATAAAACATGTTTTCCCAAATAGCCCCCTTTGAAATAGAAGTGCAGTCAGTTGTTTGAGTCATTAGATCTCTGCAACAGCTCGGAGGCTCTGGAATGACTTTGCATTAGGAAAAATAACAGTCATGCCTCGGTAAGTCCCTGCCTGGTCGCAGAGCTTGGTGTGCAGCGCTCATGTTGGTAGCTTGGTGGTACTTTAACCGCACTGCGAGCCTGTTGGAACGATGGTGAAGGGCAGGACTGCGGAGCGGCCGGACTACTGAAGGCATTGAGGCAGTTCCCGGGATCACCGTGCAGTTCCCAGGATCACCGTGCAGTTCCCAGGATCAACGTGTAGGTTGAAAAGCTTTGCTCTGCATAAGAGGATATCCTGAATCATGGAGAGGCTGTTGTAAGTAACTATCAATCATGTGGACTTAAAATGAGAGATGATATTAATGTTTTAAAAGTTGAACTTTTAATCCTGTGGTCTTTGGGGGGTTTCTAATTGCAAAATAGACTTCTTGCATATACTATTAATATTTTTCAGTAATTTAAGTACAGAATATTTCATTATCCACAGGAAACTTGGCTTGAGATATATGACTTATTTTGTAGTACCATTAATTAAAAACACAGTAGTTTTACGTTACCTTATTCCCTAATGAATTTTTCAATGGAGATGGAAGCCAAAGGCGGGTGATGTCCTGTCACATCCCCTTTTAGCACAAATGAGAGCTAAGAAATTTTAGGAATAATTGCATTTCAGCTCTGGTCTTTTAATTATGTAAGAAGAGTTAAAAGAATTGTCATGGCACTGTGAGTCTTTTGACCAATGTAGCCCTGTATGCAGTGAAACCATGCTGGGAAGAGAAAGGGAAATGCATCTCAGTTGAGACTCATTTTGATATCTGATTTTGCCACTCTGGCTGTTTAAGTGATGTATTTGTCTGTAGCATCATTTTTCTTCTGGTAGTTGCTGTCCTGTAGTTTATTTTTTTCAATTCCTAAGGCTATTTCAGGTGTTGCGAATGCCAGACAGACAAAGATTCCAATAAACAGCTATTTGGAGTATTGCTTTAAAGGGAAAGTAGCTGTATAAACCTGCACCACTACCCCCTCAATGTGTAAAATGACTGTGTAGAATCTTGCTGAACTGCATAGTTTTCATGAGGGGTAAACCATTTAGCAGGATTTGGCTTAAAAGTCCATAAGTATATTTAAGCTGTAAGTTTCTAGGCAATCTGAGGGAAGTAGAAGTGTTTGTGAGTATTAGTTACAATAAAATACTAATAAATCGGTAGCTTTTACTGGAACAGATTCTGTTGCAGGGATTTGGACCCTGCAAAGAACAAGTGTTTGTCTATTTTTTTTTTTTTCTTCTTGCTGTGCTTGCATGTTGTTTTCCTTAAAAGAGTTAGTATTGGCCTCCACTGTGTTTACTGATATATGATTGTCTATGCAGAGATCGCACTTCATTAGTGGTTCAGGATCCTCAGCTGTTCATTCAGAAATATTCAGAGATTTTAGCTTTCAAATGAACCGTTTCTTTCACTGAGCTGCAGTACTGAGTTAATGCCTTCGGGGTAAAAGAGTGAAGTACAGAGTGACTATGTTGTGTATTTAGAAAAGTTATGGAATGTTGTTCATCATTGTGTGTCCTTAGAACCTGCCCTCTATGACTGTGCTTTCCACGAGTGCTAGTGGAGTTGTGTGTGCATGGAAAGCTGCTGCCTATCGATGATCCAGCAGCGATTCGGGGCTTTGGTGATGGTAGATCAGGTGAAGGTCTTGAGTAAGGGATCTGCTAGTCAAATAGAGCATGGAGTGTAAGTGGCTCTAGTTGTTGTGCAAAGGCCCATAAACCAGAGCATTGGCAGTACGTGTGGCTGAAAATGTCTCCTTGAAACTGGGACACTGTTGTTTCCAGGTGAGACCAAGATGACTCATTTGATGATCTGTGATGATGTTTTGTATAACTGAATTCAAGAGAATCACTTACCAGTTAGCGCTGCCATCCCAGCGGCACGTGCCGGGTTGGTTAGTTCTGGGGAATGCCTGTGCCCTTACGGTCTGAGGTTTTCCTGGAAACGTTTGCCTTGAGACTCCGACCCAAACATGTAACTTTTGATGAAGTTCTAGCTGTCTAAATACGAGGTTTTACCATGGGAAGAGCCTGGCATCTGCCTGGCCTCACCTGCCAGCGACAGGGCAAGAGGGCCGAGGGATTTGGGGTCACGAGCGTGAAAACACACGGTGGGAGGCGAATTCGGTGGGGACTTGTGCTGGTGGCCCAATAAAAACGGGGCCGCTGGCAGCGAACGGTGAGCGTGACACAGTGTGCGGTTGCTGCGCCGGGCCGGCCGGCCTGGGGCGACGCGGGCGGCGCGGCGCCTGACGTGCACCCCAAGTGCAGCCCTGGCTGTGCCTGCTGGGCCGGAGGGCGTAGGGGGATGGCGATGGGTTTCTTGGATCCTTCATTTATCAGAAACTAAGAGAAAGCTTAAGCTTTGGTTTTGCTTTGCAGGCCTTCCATCACGTCTTTCAACTTTGAGCGTGGTACTGCTCGATTAGCTCGCTACTGATATTTAAAAGCTACTAAGCACGTTCATAGCTCCATGATGGCATCCGGCATGTTTGAATTATCATATTACCAGGTTCCAGACAAGGCCTCTCTTGACTCTCTTTTTATCATCTTTTTACATAGGTGTGATAGTAACTTAAATGTCTTGCTCTCTTTAAAAAACTGATTGAGGTTGGAAGGGACCTCTAGAGATCATCTAGTCCAAAACATAAGTGAGGATCAATAAGCCTTCTGTAAAGAGCAAAGTTCCTCGAATATGTGTCACCCCTGGAAATGACGTAGCCAGTGTGGAGTTTGTTCTTGTCCTTGTCCATTTCTGAATGAGAAGGTGCTACTTCTGTGTCGCATTGGGTATGTTCAGGTGGGATGGGGAAGAACAGCAGCAACAACAAAAGTTCTAAAATTAAGTATTGGACTCTCATCTCCTCTAACTCATATCTTAGAGAATGTTTAAGGATAAAAAAGCTTTGTTTTCCGATAATGGACCAGAGAGAAATCAACAGCATTTGAGCAAAGCAGGTTTGGGAAGTGGAGCTCCTGAGCTCGGTGACTTGTTACCGTACTGGGAGAGAAACGTGGGCAGTGAGCGAGAACATGCTGCTCTCTGATGGAAGGCAGAAGCTAGCGGTTGGTTACAGGGTTTTTATTGATACATGGAGGGAACTAATAATTCATAGTTAAGTTGCCAAACTGGGGAAAGGTCTTAATTATCGTTTGGGAAGAGTTGTTCCTCAAACTACCCCCTTCTTGTTGCTGTTGTGCGGGTGTGAGCTCACGCCGGGTGTGCGGCTGCACCACCTGAAGGGCTAAGGTGGTGGCAGTGGGCCAGTTGTGCAGGCTGCAGATTTTGGGGGCACAGTTTCCCGTCAAGTTTGCCTTAGCATCAAGTTCTAGCTGGATGGGAACTGTGTTGATCACTCGATGAGAATAAACCTCTGCCTATTCCAGCTTCCCTGATGTACCTGAAGATAGTTTTATCAGGAAGGTATTGGTGCTGATGTTGACATATTTTGTAATTGTGTAGTTCTTTGGCAGTATACATGATGATGACTTAAAATACTCTGCCAACTCTTGCTTTCTCTGTGCTTTCAGTAAGTGAACTTTTCCAGCGTATGTGTAAGGTGAAAACTCAGAAGGCCTTATTGGAAAAAATATCTCACGACTTCTTATACTATGGTTTAGTTTTAAGACTGTGCCTCTGAATAGCTTGAAATGTGTGCGTGCAGTTATCTCGGGGAGCAGCAGCAGGTAGGTTCATGAACCTGCAGCAAACAGCTCGTGGCTTGCACGTGTGTTTTGGGCTCCTTTCCGGAGGCACGCGGGAGCACCGGGTGCCGTGCCTGGGAGGCAGCGTGTGTCCTAACGCTGCGCCGAAGGGCCCTCGGGGCCTGCGACCGACGTGGCCGAGAGCAGAGGTCCGGTGTGCGGCTGGCGGGCCCGTTGCCAACTTCACCCCTTTGCGCCCGGCCTTCTCGTTTGTCATTTGCGCTGTTTTCTGTGTGTTTAGAAAGCAAATGAAACTTAGTACGGGAGAGATTTGTGTTTTTTGAGAAATACGTGGCTCGCTATCATTAGCTCCGAATCTTCGCTTGTATTCAGCAGTTGAGGGTGAGGATTTCAGGCAAGGGGTGAGTGCTTGAGGGTCTTTGGTGGTGGATCTGACTAACAAAATTCCAGCAGAATTTTTGTTGTTGTTTTGTTTTTGTTTGCTTTTTCCCCCTGAATCATGTTTCTGCAAAACTGATGCCTAAGAGAAGAGATATTGAAGCGAGAAGGAATTTAATTTAATTTACTCACGTGACAGTTCTTCCTGCTGGTTTATATGGGATTATTTATCAAAACACCAACTGCTTCAGACTGTAACTTTACGGGATATGCCACGTGCTTGCGAATTCTGGCTGGAGCACAAAGCTACTTGACTTTCTTTTTTTAGTGGACGCACTGCTTGTGGTTTAGGTTGTAGCATGTTCCTACTTGTGAAAGGGGGTATTAACAATTTGACTCCTTGTGGCATCAATGTGGAAGATAACGTTAACTTGAAAAATGTTTAGTATTATTTTGGAAATTGAGATAATTGTTCATGAAACTGGAATAAATCATAGTGAACTTATTAATAGTGGTTACTTTTAGAGTAAAGTGGGTTTTTTTTTTAATGTTTTTCCTTTCACTGTAGTTTATTTAAGCAACTTTGTAATAAAAACTTGCTCTAGGCTTTCCTGTATTTAGGTAACTTGTCCATATTTTCTTATTTTTATGGAATAAGTTGAAATTAAACCATGATTTCCTTTCACCCCATGTAATTACTTACAGTTCTTTGTCTCACACTCCAGTCCTGGTGGGATTTTGCTATGGCATTCATTGGTATATGGAATAGGCATTAAACGAATGAATATGTTGCCCTTTCCTGGTAGATAATAATCAAGAAGGTGACCCAGAATATTTCTGGAGTTGAATTTCAAGCGTTTTTCTTAGTTTTAGCATGCAGGTTTGTGTTTCGGGGGGAGGGATGTGGCCCTGCTCGGCACAGAAGACCTGAAGAATGTGGTTTGCTAGGAACAGATGGTGTCATTTAAGTTTTATACCGATTCTACTTAAACTTTTAAATGAAGTCCTTATGCTTTTAAACATTTAGTTTAAACTTGCTGATTGTTAGCAAATTGAGAGAAGTTGGTCACAACTGATTACCTGTTTAGAGACTGAAAGAGGTAATTGTCTCAAATCTAGAAACTTTGTAGTTGTTAACATCATTAGTGGATTCCTGTCATCTTCCAAAGGAAATGGTGAAGTCGGTTCATAAACTTGGAATCATAGGTAGGTGTAGGCTTTTCCAAAAGGCAGGAAGTGGTAAAACATGCATGTGGTTTCCCTTAGTTGGGAAATTAACTGCGACGCTTCATCAGTGAGGCTGCTCCAAATGAGGAATCGCTCGTGTATGTGTTGGACTGTGACACTCTCAAAGCAGATTTGCGAGGACAGAAGTGACAGTTTTGCCAGCTGCTTCTCTGCCTTCCTGCAGCTGGAAAAGCTGTTGTTGCTAGGAACTGCTCTTTGTGTAGCTCTGGTTTCTAAATTGCTGAAAGTATTGATCATAATTTAGACAATTCTAATCTATAGATGGTAATATATAGATCCATGGTAATAGAATATCCATATTGTATATTCACATAGAATTCTCTATATGTGGATGTTCTGTATTATAATCTATATGTCGTCTGTGTATATAAGCTATATTAGAATCTTTCTCTACTTTAGGTGGCAAGTTGTTTTTTTTGCAGCTCTTACAAGTGAAACATTTGCAAGGAAGCAAATGAATAAGCACATTTTAATACTCCATGCACCCTGTTACTTTCTTTGGGAGATGACTTGGTAGCGAATTTGGTGCTGAAAGGATGAGGAGGACTGTGTGCCCTCAGCACCTCTTGCTCTTGTGACATGCAGCATAGCGAGGGCGCATCCCTCAGAGCGTAGCCTCTGTGGCTGGAGACCCGATAATCTCAGTTTGCCGTGGCGAGTATTCCCTGCTGCGCTCCAGCAGAACGCTGGCCAAGGCGTCAGACCCAACCGGAGCTCCCTGACGTGGTAGTGGAACGGATTGCAGAGAGCTCACGGGGTTGGTTCTGCTGGCAGTGCCGTAACCGCAGCAGGACAGAAAGGGCAGGCTCTGCAAGGGCTGCAAGTCACAGAATCATAGAATCATCAAGGTTGGAAGGGACCTCTAGAGATCATCTAGTCCAACCCCCCTGCACACGCAGGGTCACCTACAGCAGGTGGCTCAGGACTGCGTCCAAGCGGGTTTGGAAGGTCTCCA
>VZSV01000116.1:2407742-2457017 GCA_013398735.1 Nothocercus julius
ACTCCAGGTGTGGCCTCCCCAGGGCTGAGTAGAGGGGCAGGATCACCTCCCTTGACCGTGTCCTTCCCATCGTTCTGAAAATGTACGTAATGTTGTGCAGTTTTTATCCCTGTTGATATTAGCCAAGACTTTGCTGCTGTGGAGCCTCGGCCTCTCTATACTTGTGAGCTTTTTAGAGCAGGGGGTAGGAGCAGCAAGGGCAGAACCTGGGCAGTCACTTTGCCGTTGGCACCGGGGGCTTTTCTGAAGAAAGGCTCCCCGGTTACAAGGGTGTTCTCGAGGGCCGCCGGCTGAATTCCGGTGCGGAATAGCCCCGTTTGGGGCGTTAGGTGGGAGCGCAGGGCGGCCTCCTCGTGCGCAGGGCCTGGCCAGAGAAGCTGCAGATGTGCAGGGACGTCTCTGCAGAGCAGAGCGCTCAGCACTGTGTGTTTGTTTGAACAGAAAAGGGTCTCCTTTTGAGACATGTGAATAAACTTCATCAGCTCCAGGGAGCTAATGAATTGGCACTACATAAAGGGGTTGATATATTAATTCAATCACTAATAAGAAAATATTTAATAACGAATTCTAGGCTCATATTAATGTGTGAATTAAAAGCAGATGCTGAGGATAAATGAATGCATGGATTAGTATTGTTTTTTGTTGTCAGAATTTATGTTGATGGGAAGTGGAGGAAATGTACCCTTAAAAAATATTTTGTAGCAGTTGTTAACACCTTATATTCCTTCCCATGCTTTACTGTTTCTTGTACCATAGTTTAAATGTGCAAGCTGTTAACAGCAGGATGAACGTTCAGCAAGTTGAACAACCACCTGCTCCCATAACTGAATCATTAGTTAAATTCCCCCTGCATTTCACAGGTTTGAACACTGACAGGGGTTCAGATTTACAATGCAAGGCACTAGGCGCGCACAACTCTCCGCAGAGCGCTCCCGAGTTCTTGCATGCATATGGATCCAGTTTGGCTCCAAGTGAAATACGCTGTAAAAGGGGAAGTCCAAGGCAACCTGTAATTAATAGGGCTGGACATCAAGCACAGCAGAAATTACGAATCCTACTGAAATTGTCAATCATCAAGGAATAAAAAATGCAAGGATTTTTTTTCCCCAAGTAAATACTTTTCTTGATCCTGTGAATAGTTTAAGGAACTTGAAGTGGTGCTTGGGTTCAGTTCTTCCAACTTCTATCGTCTCCTAACCTCTGCAGTTGACACTGCGTGTATTTCCAGAATCATGTTTAGGTATATTCTGAACATGAGCTGAGTTTCGCCTTTTAGAGAATAAAAAATATGTGAAGTACTTGAATGTAAACAAATTGTGGACTGGTTAAAAACAAAAACCAGCTTGATTTGGTTGGAGGTTATTCATCTGTAAAAGTAATTCCAAAGCTTCAAGGCACTGGCCTTAGCAAGTTTGGCTGTCAATAGGTTCTTAACTGCGCCTGTAGTTTAATGTCATTACGTTTTGTACTCGCCTGCTGGGCGAGTGCCAGTCTTGCAAGAGTTTAGCTCTTTGGCACTTGTGTTAATTTGGACGTTACCCCTGCCTAGTGGGCTGAAGTTCATTAGGGCTCAGAGCAGAGGTTATGTATCCCCCTCTCTTTGTCCCATGTCAGTGCTTTAAGAGGCATAATATGATTCAAAGAAATAAATTAGCCTGTTTTAATGGCCGATATCTTTCCCTCGGACAGGCGGTTTGCCCAGCGGTGTGCGGGTGGTTGGTCCGTGTCTAAGGCTGCCTGGGCAAGTGGTGGATATTAAGCAGGGGGGAACGAATATCGGCAGCGAGTAAAACTTAATAGTGTGGAATGGTTCTTTTCTGTGAAAAACCAGGTGGAGACGTGAATAGTTAACCCTGTGCCTGGGCTGTAGCTAACAAAACAGGGCGATGTGCACGCAGCAGTCCTGAGACTGTGCTGAAAGCTCGTGTTTTCTTAACCTCCGTTCAGGCCTCTGTGTATGAGTAAGGAGAAGGCATCTGGCTCTGACGGGATGATGAGTATATCAGTAACCTGATAACATCCTCGTTTTTCTCTCTCTTAGTTCCTTCTTTAGGCCCAAAGTGTCATCGTTGTGGTTTTGGCCAAGCAGCCTCTGCAAGATGTTCATGTCTTGACTCCTGGGGCTCCAGATTGGGGTGCTGGAATCGAACGCGTTTCAGCAGCAGTCCCGGGGTGCTTGGGGTTACAGCTTTTGCCATCAATCCTTCTTAGACAGAGCAAACGTGCGCGTGAAAGGGAGAGCAACCCTCGTGCAGGTGGTTTGAGGCCGAGTGAACTCGGGAAACAGGCAGAGATGCCAAAATGAGATGTCCCTGCGCATAGGGTGTGCATTCCTCCGAGCCCTTAATCTGCGGGAGGGGAAGCAGAGCGCGGGCTGGGGGCTGTGAGATCAAGAGCGTGCGGAGGTCGGGTTTGCCCACGAGCCGCCCTTCCTGTCTGCCCGTTGGCCACCCGGCGTCTCCGGCGTTGCTTCCTCTTCCACCCCCGGGGAGCCCTCGCGCCTGCTCGCGTTGTCCCTAGGGACATGGCCACGTTTGGGCCGTGAGGGCCACGAGCCTGATGGAGGGACACGTTGAACAGGCGCCTTCGAGCGGTGTCGCCCTTCCCTGGTGGTGGCACTTGATCCAACACCTGTCTCGCCAGGCAGGGGTGAGGCAAAAATGATGGAGAGGAACATCATCCTCCAAAAAGGAATAACGGTGCGAATTCAGGATAAGACAAGCCCCAAAATCCAGACACTACTGAACTGTTCATTGGTTTACTCTATATGTTTGTAAAGTCCTTTCTTAATGCTGAGAGAAATTTTAAAAACAGCCATTTAGGGGCCTCTGCACTTTGTAACACGGCCACGGTGTCATCTGTGAGTGTGCGTTGGGTGCACCTGGTAATTCAGCAGTTGGCAGCTCTTGATACTTGAGTAGGTTTTATACATTTTCTGAAGAACTGCAAAAATCATATTTGGGTTTGCTTGCGTTATTTCTGCAAAGTTAATTTTTGGAGACTCGAGTCAAAGAACATGGCATCTCTTGTAGAGCAGTCCATGGATTTAACGGGATATGGTTGTGAACAGAAATTAGGAGCCAAACCAGAGCTCTGGAGCTGCTCTCGCATGAACAGCTTCAGTCAGAAGCAGGTGCCTATTTCTAGTTTTGACCCCAGTGCTGGCTGCATCGTGTTGATGAGCAGGTGCCTTTGGGTTGTGGAGCTGCTCGACTGGAATGGGACGGAGCCTCTCACTGCGGTGTTGAGCTGCGAGGTTGTGTTTGGCCTCCTGCTCTCAGCAAGCAGAAGCTCTTGCGAAGAGACTCTGCCTATGTTCATGTTTGCAACCTTAGCGTGTGAAATGGCTTAGCATAACTCTGCCCAGGTTATTAAATGTTTAAGGTACTTCACAAAACGAGCAGTCACTGATGTGGATTCATTTAGTAGGAAACGTGGCTCATGTCATGTGGTGCTTTACGAGCTTTTCCTTGAGAGAGAGAATTCTCATTTAACTTGCTTTTGTGCAATCCCTTGGCCTGGTTCAACTCGGTTTCTCCAGGAGGAAGCATCAATGCAATCACAGGCCAGAGGTGCCCGTGCCCTTTGCTTTGGGAGAGACGAACTTTGTGCCTCTGTTAGAGGCATTTAGCAGTTCCCAAGGTATTGAGGTGCCTGCAGGCCACTAGGACAGCCCATTCCCCTCATCCAGTGCTGTGCCCCTGAGGCTCAGGTCCCCTTGCATGTCCCCAGGTGGTCAGGTCCCCAGCGCTGAGCCGGGCAGTGTCAGTCCCACGCCAACAGCTGTTTGGTTAGAGGTAAAGGGTACTCTGGGGCCAGCCTGTTTTTAGTGTGCATAAAACGTTCATTTCTGCACTTACCGTACAATGATACTCTTTAATCTTCGCAAGCTAATGGAAAGGAGCTTCTTTTAGTAGACATAGCTTTAAGTTTTAGTTACAATGAGCTGGGTACAATACAGCTGACAAAAATGTATTTGCTGTTAAATCGAGATATGAGTTTTGATTAAAACCATTTATGATGGTGGAACAGAAATTCTTTCTGCTTTTTAGAGACTGAAAATACCCATTAAGTGCAAATTCCTTTTCTAGAAATGAATTGCAATAGCTTTTTAGATTATTAAAGTATGAAATTAATACAAAGACGTCTTCTATGCTTAAAACATAAATATTATGTTTCATTCTTTCATCCACATACACTTTTATTAAATTATTCCAAGCTGAAGACTAAAGTGCCAGAACATTGCCTTAGTCTTGATTTGTTATGAGAACAGTCTGTTGCTTCATACGCTAGCTGAAATTCAAATTATAATTTATTTCTGAAGCTAACTGTTAAAGTGGCGTAGTGTATCTCATTAAGCTCGTCAGTGCTGCAGTGCTGTCTCAAAATTATTTCCCTATTTTCTTCTGTATTTCTAGGTACAACCATATTGTTTGGAACTATAAATGCAGAATTATTGGGGAAAAAAGGCATTTTTTGTGTGTCTTTTGCACTTCTTGCCATGTTGCTGGTACTACAGCTGTCTTGGGAGGTGTGCTGCAGCGTCGGATGGGCGAGCTCTGCTTTCTGCCCCTGCACGAGATGGGCTCCTGCGGAGTCAACAGGCAGGACTGCGCGTGGGGCACCCATAGGGTGAGAGGCCCCAAGATACCAAGTTAGCTGAGCCAAATTCAGGACCATGTATTGGCTCTCTGCAGGAGGATCTGCTGCTGGTCTCGCCCAGAGAGGCAGGAGCGGCATGAAGCGCTTTGGGCATCCTTAGAAGAGCCCGTGGATGCCCAGCTCGGGGTTCAGCATCCGCGTGTCCTCTCAGAGCGATGACTCGGGGTGTTGCTGAGGGAGTAGATGTGGGAACGTGAATGAAATGAAGCTGGAGGCCCCAAGGGAGGCAGCGCGGCTCCGTCGGGTTTGCGTTCAGATGCTGCTGTTGGGTAGACGGACTTCCTTGTTTCGGGTATATATGGAGTGCATCCCTTGGGAAGATGGCAAGAAGTTGGAAAGCACTGAACAGGGTGTGGTGATGTTCATGTTTTTGGAGAAGAAGCTGCAAGGCCGCGGGTGTGCAGCCTCCCGTGCACCCCGCAGGGCCCTTGGGCCGTCCCGCGGAGGCCACGGGGCCGCATGAGCCCTGCCACCCTTCACGTTCGGGATACTAGGGATGATCCAGCCATTTCCAGGATAAAAAACAGGCTTGGGCATAGCCTTTTGCATACATAGGGAAGGTAGAGCTGGGCTTTTGGAGAGGAAACCACCGCTCTCCTTTGCTTTAAGAGCTCTTTAGCACCTATGGGCTCTGCGAGGTTTGTTTGCACCGGCGATGATCGGTCCCTTTGGTGGTAAGGTGTAGGATACTTTTATTTCTCATTTGGTAGAGTTTCCAAGGAATGAAAGAAGCTAAGGGAAAACCTCCCACCTTGAAGGTCTTGAGCAGATCTCCCAAAGTCACGCTGTTAGGGCTGAGGAGGAGAAATCTGTGATCTTAATTGTGCATTTAATTTAGGCTAACTTAAATGGAATAAAATGGTAGTTTGTAGATGGCTACAGGTTTTATATAAATCTGTTAAATATGTTTTGACCCCTTTGTGACAATAAATCACATAGTGTGGGGTTGTTAGGGAGATATTTGCTGTAGTTCAGAGTATGAAGACGTTGCAAGAAAACATCTGGCTTTCATTTCACTACCTAAAGAAGCAAAGGAAAGATACATAAGCCTTTGGCCTAAGGTTAATTCCCTCCCTTTTATATTGTGCCATGCCGGTTAAAAGCGGGGTGGGGTGGGGGGGGCGGAATCTGTTGTCTTTATGAAGCTCAAATTCACTGGTATTTTGTGTTCTTAAAGAAAATGTATTTTGTTAGAGGTGCTTTGTTGGCCTTGCTATGGAAGGGAGCTGGACGTGTCGCCGTCGCGGTGAGGATCCACAGCAGGGCTTGTGGCCAGCCCCAGATCTGCAGCCGGGATGGCACCAGGGCCGAGGGCACGAGCCAGGCTGCGCCTCGCCAGCCTCCCGGAGGGATGTCTGCAGCAGCCTTGCCGCCTACAAAGCAGGAAATCTTTGCTTTTCTTCCTCTTTCAGCTGGTGACAGGACCGCTTTTGAAGCGGTGCCCTGTGTTTCAGCCTCAGGTGCACAATAAAATTGTAGGTGGGCATGATTAAACCCCAGTATGTCTGTGAGGTAAGACCGTGATTGTTCTCATTTTATGTCCACGTTGGGTGGAGGTTTTCTAATAGGCTTTTTCTGTGAGCTTAACTTTTCATTTTACTACTTGGATGAGGTTAACATTGGTTTAATTGGCAACACAACGGTTGCTTTTTTTGCTAGCAGTGGGCCAAGCTTTGCCGAATTACCTTGACTTGGCTGTTAAATGGGTTGGGAGGATGTTTTGCCTTCCAGCACAGGGAGGGCTTGTCACGGCCCCTCCGGTTCTTACCAGAGAGCTTCTTTTAAGGCCAGATGACCAGAGTGCTCTGCCCTGCTTGGTTGTCCCTGTGTCCCTCCACTGCTGCGGTTCATGGGTTGCAATTACGGTGACTGACGTCCCTCACGGGGCGCTGAGTTCAGGAGCAGCAGGTCACCAGCAGTAAGTTACACATGCTGAGATTATTTGAAACCACTGCAAGGGATTGGTAGCTTAGTATATTTGGTTCTGGCAGGGAAAATTAGCAAGCCAGGGCCAAAATGCGTCTCTAGGTTGGCTTAAACAGTGAAGATGGAAGCAGAGAAGAAAAGGGAAGGCTTTAGTGGTAGTGAATCGATGATGATGGCCATTTCTCATGCCATTTTAGCAATTTGTAGCTTTTAGACTGTGTACGCTGCTGTCTGGCTTTCTGGGGCTTTATTTTTTTGCTAAATGCCTGCAATTCCATGGCCTTAAAGAGAGTTTGTACTTGTGATAAGCAGCAAATAAAGAAAAAACCCTGCTGAGCCCCCAGATAAGGCTTATGTTCTCCTCTGGAGCTCAAAATTGCTGGCTTTTAGTATTTGCCCGGTTAAACACTTAAGAAACTCTTCCCTTTTGTATATGCTACAAATCTGTCTGGTTTGTTTTTCTAACCGCATAGCTCGGCGCGGGGGAACGGAGGTCACCAGAGCAGGTTCTGAGCCGTCCGCGGAGATGGCGGCTTCGAGTGGCTCTCGCTCTTACCTTCCCTAATCACCTCCATAAATCCTGAGGCAACCGTGAGAAACAGCTCCGGTCCCAGCCTAGTTACCCCGGTGCTGTTCTGCATGTTGTGAGCTTGCTCTGCCTGCCACGCTTCGGTCTTCCCATCATATCCCGACATTCCCAACGGCAATGATAACACTCATCTTTCATGGGCTTGTTTTTCCTTCTTGACCGAAGTGCATGCGTGTAGGATGCGTGCAAAAAAAGCGTGGTTTAAGTGCTGTGAGCACCACGTCTCATAATTTATCCCTGAACTCAGTCTGGCTAGCTGGCTCTTCTGTGCTGTTGTTGCAGGTTGCAGAAGATTTACCATTTGCAAAGCCATTTATCACCAACTTGCATGTGCAGCCCCCGGGCTGCCAAACAGAGGGTATGGCTGGAGCACTTGTGTGCGAGATGTGGTAGTTCCACGGTGACTTGTTTTCTTGGATTGAATACAGTCTTGTGGAAATTTCAAGTTATGTTGTTCCTCCTTCAAAACTGAAGTCTAATTGTACAAAACCTAATCTATCATGCAATCACATTTCTCCTGCACTTCAGTAGTTGGAGCATCAGTGGTCACAAATGATGCCCAAGGATCAGGGTACTGGCGCCCGGTGCCAGGGGCATCCCTGGCGCTTCCCTTAGCAGGGAAGGGGGAATCTGGAAGCATGCAACCACGCTGCGGGTTTCGTTGGAAACCATTTATGAACTGGCTGCTGCTTTTGTCCTTTGGTGTGTCCTCTGGTATGTCACAGCAGAATAGGACAAAGTGCCCTGTCTATGTTAGCTCATCTGAGCAATCTCTTCCAGAGCAGCAGCGGATTGAGGCTGGAAAGTTAGCCTCCAATTTTCCCTTGGCTTGTTACTTCTGGAGCAGGATCACGGTTGTTACGGCTAGTAAATTTTGATAACAGGCTGAAAATAAAGACAGGCTTTGTTGGAGTTACACAAATGCTTTGGTCTCCTGTTCGTGGAAAGTCTTGTGTTGTGATGTTAGAGTCCTGGCAAGTAGGTGGACATACTAACATAAACAGCTTCATGTGCACATCTCCAAAGCACCACAGCTACGTCTGTCAAACTGCAGTAGCCATTTGGAGTAGGTCTGTTTCATTTTTTAGGAAGGATTCTTGTTTGGTGCTTCAGCACATAATGTTATATTGGGAATTGAAGGAGAGGGAGCCCTCCTTCTGCTGGACTGGTTGTTTTTGCCTGGTTATGAGGTACTAGAAATGAAATAACAGTGAGGAATGTCGTTGTGTTTACTGCCTTGGGTATTACAGGAATAATGTCTGTGAAAGAAGGGGCATTTTCTGTGGTTTGGTGCATGGGTTCAAATTTCATCTGGTTTCCCGTAGGTCTGGGGAGCGCACTTAGCGAAACAGGAAGCCTCGTGTCCCGTGTTATTTATAGATCGGAAACCTCATCATGAAGATTTATATTGGAGTATTTCACAAATATTAAACTCAGAATTGCATGTTTTAAGCAGAGGCCAATTGAAAGGGTGGTATATTAAAAGAGCTGGGTAGTCTGTTATCACTTGTCTTTGTGGCTAGATGTGTGTTTTTTTTTTTTTTTTTAAATAAAAAAGATACTTGAGAGACGATGATGTTGAGAGATGACTTGGCTTTTAAAGGGGATTGGAAAATACGGTCATTATTGTGAGGCAGTGTAGTTTATAAAACGAAGTAGCTTTTCTTGGTCATGTAGATAACGTAAAGTGCAGTCCATAGGCAAAATGTGTGAGTTGATTTTGGTAACGTTTCTGTCAAGAGAATAAATGATCAAAGGCCGCTTTTTCCTTCTGTGGTCCCTTTGTTCCTTGCTCCCAGTGGGGATCGTTGTTTAAATGTGGCCGTGTCCGAGGTTGCTCTTGTCCAGATAGTGTTCCTGGTGGGGCTATATTCAGCATTTCAGGCCCTCTCCGTGAGCCAGCCTGTCAGGCCTTTTCATGCCCTGGTTCCTTTTGGGCCTCCTGCCCTGGAGGTTGGGGTCAGGGCTCCTCCTTAGCTGCTGCTGTTTAGGATGGATTTAGCACCAACTCCTTCCACGTGCATGAGGAATCCACAGCAAGGTGAGAAGAGTCTCTTCAGCTTGCCTGCACGTTCAGCATGAGCCTTCTGGAAGCTCTGTGAACCCTCTGAAGACTGTGTTTTGGTCGGAGGTTGCTATGCACAGCTTATTTCATGCGTTTGAGGTTGTAGGTTTGGACCCACGGAGCAAGGGTGAGCGGGGCCTGGGCAGAACCGAGCGCTGGGTGTCAGAAGCTTAAGGAAACAGGCGGCCCGGGGAAGAGCGATGATGCTCCATAGGCAGCAGAGCACTTCTCTCCAGCGAGAGAAAACAGCAGTCTTGGGTCAACTTTAAAACAAAAACGAAAACAAAACACTTAGGATGATGATCAGCATTGCAGCTGCAAAGCAGTTGTAATTACTGTAGCAGATAGGCACCAGGCTTCATAGAAGGGTTCCTTTCAGCGCATGTGTTTCTGATAACTTCTAATGCAAGCAGTCAGGCCTTTGAAATAAATTTATCTTTTAAGCAGTGGTTTTAATAATGCTAATGAGGATTTTGGTGACGTAGAACAGTTTCTGGTCTGAACTTTGACAAATTCTTTTTTCAGAAATTCACAGTGCTTCAAGCTCTTGTGAAATTTCTGTTTAAATTCTGAGATTCTATCTTCATGTGTGCAGGGAATGGTGTAAAGCCCTCCCATAATCAGAAAGGGCTTTTCTGACATTTTGTCGCTGTTTGTTTTGTTTTCCCCCCTGAAGAGAGTTTCAATAAGGTTGGAAGTTTTCCAAGGCTCTGACACAGGTGGTACTTTCTGCTTTAACCATGATGCCATCTTTCCACATTTTCTTTTTTTCCTAATTAACAGGAAGGGGTGTTGGATTCATTTTCACAGAAGAATTTTATGCACTCAGGCAAGACAGCATGAAAAAACAAAACAAAACAATGTACATTGTAGGCAATAGTATTTTTCAGAAGTTGACTGCCTTTTAGCATAGTAGTTCGTACCCACTTCATGTTACGCTGGAGAGTAGTGACTTGATGGTGACTTCATCTTGCTGTCTCTGCTAAGAGTTATCCAAATAAGAACTTATGTGATCAGGATCCTTATTAAATAAGGATGCTCCATTATGTGTTGGATTTTGGCCTGTTGCAACCTCTGTTACAGAAGCTGTGCTGGGCACGTTGCTTTGCTGCAGTGCTGCACATGCTTGTGCCAAGGGCAAAGCTCCAGCTAGTGCATTGTAAATACTTGAGCAGACAAGGCAAAAGGGTGATGATTTTTGCAATACATCCATATGGAAATTGATTGCCGGGGGGAAAAAAAAAATACACACACACACACACACACACACACACACACACATACACACATAGCAATGCCCTGGTGCAAATGTAAGAGAAATGCCTGGAGACTAGGGGCAGCAGGGGCTTGTGAAGATAGCAATCATCAGGGAAGGGAATGATTGAAAGCTTTAACGGATACTAGGGATAGAGAACGAGCATGAGGGAGGGAAAATTGGGCCAGAATGGATGAAATTTTAAGTCTATTTTTTTTTTTTCTTTTTTTGTTTTTGTTTTTAGGAGCGTGTAGTTTGTAGAGCCTAATCGGGGAAAAGGAATATATGTCTGTCAGCCTTTATGTTTGCAAAGGAATAAATTCTGTAGTTAGTCATAAAATAAATGTTATCTAGTTTACCACTAACCTCTTTTTCCCCCAAGCAGAAGTCTGTTAGTTGAATAACTGGGTGTTGCTAGATGTGGTTCTTCTGTGTCCATAATGGATATTCCAGGCAACTGGAAAATGTAAAACATAAAAATCCCAGACTTATCAGAGTCTTATTCTAGTGATTATACTTGAGTTGAGTGGTTGTATGACGTACGATAAATATCTGCTTTAGCCTCCAAATGCAAAGAGCGCAAAATCTGGCGATACCAAATGGGGAGGAGAGATTGATGGGCCAGGGGGTTGTGCCACCCTGCGGGGAGACCCGGCTGGGCTGGAAAAAAGGGCCAGGGTGCTCGCGAGCACAAACGCGAGCAAAGGGACGTGCAGAGTCCTGCACCTGCGAAGGAGGTACCGAGCCCTGCGTGAGGGCACCTGGCTTTAGGGTCAGGGGATTGCAGATGTTGGTTAAAACGGTTGCTTGTTTCATCTTAATGCAGACTTCTTCCGGCTCTGAATTCAGTGTCAAAACAACAAGGAGGAAAAAACTTATTTCTTTTTTAAATGCTTCACTGTAAAAGGAAATCCTGAGATCGGGCAGAGCCTGTAAGGCTTTTTGGATTAGAGCTTTCTCTAAATTCAGTAAGGGATAAGTCATTGGGATCAGAAGTTTTGGAAGGTCTTTGGAGATTTTTTAATCCAACATCTTAATGCTAAGCTCAGTACCTTAGTAAGAGACGTTCCCCTGGGAAGGCCGGGATGCATTGGCAGCTCCAGCACAACGGGCGCTGAACATGCGTCTCCCGGCTCCGGAAGCGAGCCGGGAATTGGCAGCGTCGCGGGAAGGGTGTTTGGCCCGGGGAGCGAGCGTGCCCCTGCGCACACGCAGCCCGGGGCTGTGCCAGGAAGAGCCAACAGCCTTGGGGCAAATAATTATTTTCCAGTTGAATGTATTTTGAAACTCGTAAATATTTGCGTCATTCATCATCCACGTATGTTCTAAAATTAAGTGTTCCTGAAACTTCGGTGTGTTATTTTGGGAGAGAAGACTAACATTCTTATTTAGATTAACTACTGTTTTATTAAGCCAATATACAGAGATGTTGGAGGTATATACAAACTAAAAGAAATGTTCATTTTGTTAAACCAAGCTGACAAGCCGTGATTACACATCATCTATTTTTGTGATGCAAACTGGATATTAATCTAAACAGTGTGGACCTAACCAGGCTTATGTTTTGCTCACTTTTGATGGGTGCTGTGAGTAAGTAAATCAGATCCAAGATTTATTCAGTGATGTCCTGTGAAAATAGTCCAACTCAAGTCAGCGTTCACTTGGCAAAGTGTTAGATTTTACTCATCTCTCTACATTTAACTGTAAAATAAGGAATACTGTAGCAGCTTGCATGCATTTGGAATGGATGGTTAAATATGCAGTGGCCTATAGTGTGTATAAAAGCAAGTGTCCCTTGAAAATTATTTCAGTTGATACATCGAATTCTGAGTATATAAATACCGAACTGCAAATACTTTGACTGCTGCATTATAGACCTTATGGTACAGTTATAGCTCAAACAGGCTGCTACTATGCATCCGAGCTCCAGAGATATTAAACTATATATAGATTTTGCTATTCCTAACAGATTGTTGTTGAGCTACCTGACACATTTTTTTATGTTGCATGCATTCAGAAGAGCTGAGCTTTACATAATTTCTGGTTAGTGTTAGTTATGTGAAAACATATTAAAATGAGTGCCCTAGTTAGGAAACTCTGTCACATACGGAGAGGCGCGTTGAAATATTTCTGAGAAGATCCAGGATCCTCATTCAAGGAGAGGCTCTACGTAGACTTGATGCTGCACAAGGAGCAACTTGGCTCCCTGGAGAACATATTGCAGAGAAGGACAAGGAGGCCTGTGGAGGCTGAAGTGACTCAGATGCCTTTTATATCCTAATATCAGGAATTAAATCGCGTGGCCCCTGGCTGCCGGAGCTCGGTGCTCTGGGGCGAAAGTGCCGCTTAGCAATGCAAAGCAGAGGTTTGACTGTACTTGAAGTGGCGTGGAAAAGACAGTTATAAACTGCATTTATTTTGAATGACAAAAGCTGTGTGTAATTAAAGGAACCTGATTTTGAGGAGGTAACCAAAAAGAACCCACTCATGCCAAAATGTCCCATGATGCTTCAAGAAAACTAAACATATCTGGGGATTGAGTTATAACCTATTGTATCTTTAATCCCTGCTTAACATTTCAATAAAAAGAACATTGCCCTATTGAGAAATTAAATGCTCTATATTTACATTTTCTTTATGAAATGGTAAGGAATGAAGTCATCCTGCTGCATTCTCTTTTGCTTGACTGACATTTGATTTCACACGCTTTAGTCAACTCTCAGGTTGCGCTTTCCATAAGAAAAAGAGATTTGTTTTCCCTTGCATGTTTAAAGCCCATTGCTTCCCTTGGATCTTCCGCCAAGGATTTGCTATTTTTTTTTTTAATCCGTGATATTTTTTGTTGTTTTCTTTTATGGTTTCTTCAGCCAAATTTTTCTATTTCTGTATTTTTTTATTTTTAAAGACTCTGTATTTATCGCGTTGAGCTGCACCCTGAACAGAGGTTTTGAGCAAGGCTGTCATCTTGAAATTAGCAGAGCGCAAGGGGAGGCTAAGCAGATGTTATGAAGCACTTTGATCTGTTATTCCTCGACGTTCGGTGGTGCTGATGTGGACGAGGCTCCGGGAGGCCGGGCATCCCGCGTTTTGGAATAGTTGGGAGTGGTGTTTGCCGCATCAGCCGCTGGGAGGAGGCAGCTCCGTTTTGGGCCAGGAGGGGACATCAAATTCCCGCTTAGCCCCCGCCAAAGGAAGGGGTTTTGGTCAGTCCTTGTGTTTTGGGGACCTGTGGGATTTTTTAACTACTGTTGGGTCAAAGCAGTCAGCGCTGCCTGGCCAAAAACTGTGTGTGAAAGGGCACCTGAGGTGCCTGTTTTCTTACAGGGTGGTGCTGACCATCAGGGCTCTGCTATTTCTCCACCTACTGCCATGTGCAATTTCATAAGGTGCAGGAGAGATGGGATCTGTGTTTGATATTTGCATAGCAAAGACCAGAAGTGAAGGCACCTAATCCTACCCCAAAATCTGCTAATGCCTCCTGAGGGTCATGGGCTCCAGAGGAGCAGGAGCAGGGCCAGGGCCCAGCTTCAGACAGCTGCATTTTGCCCCCCCTTATGTCCAGAGCCGGGAATTTGGTGTGGAAGGGAATTCTGGGTCCAACTGATTTTTATTGTTTTGCAAATGTTCTTAGAAAGGAGCCCTGGGTGCTGCTGGTCTGTGTGATCTTGGCGAGGGCCCCCTTGGCTCTCGCAAAGCAGAGCGTGGCCATGGGCACCATGGTGGTAGCCCCTGCAAAGGGGCTTTACCTGCCCTGTAACTCGGGCTCTCTGCAGAGCCCTTTAGTTACTGTTTCCCTCACGTAAATTTAGTGTTGTCCTATTACTAATAATTACAGAAAGAAGCCTGGCATGATGCAATATTTCTAGAAGCATGAGAAAGAGGGAATAGATGTGAAAACCTTTATTCCTAAACAAGGGAAGGAAGGTCTATCTTTTTTTCTTTTATAAAATTATACTCTGCAGAGTGTGTTGAGGATTAAGTGGTGCAAAATCTCTCCTGCCTTGTTTGGGTAGACTCAAATAGTGCTTGCCTTAGAGTTACGTGGACAGTGCTGTAGAATACAGTGAATCGGTGTGTTGAGGTGCACGGGTATTTGTGAAGATGAGACGGTGGAAGGGCTGCTGTGGGTCCTCCCTGCTGCTCCTCGGGAGCTTGTGAAGAAGAGCTGACCCACGTGCAGCCGGCACAAAGCCCCCGCGAGATGACAAAACACCTGCGTTTGGGTTTCTTGGCTCATTTAAATGTGTTTGGCCAGATCAGTGGCTTCCTGTCAAACAAAATGAAATCTGTAATACCCGAGAATCTAGCTGAACAGCAGCGCTGTTTTTTGCGCTGATGAGAATGTCTATGTAGAACATAAAACTCCTCTTAAAATGCTGATAAAAATGTAACAGAGACACAAATACTTCTATGCTGCGCTTCTGTGTATTTATTTTCTGACCCCTTTTTAGTCATGCGGTGTGTACACACCCAGGGGTAAATATATATGAAACACTGTATTTAAATAAGATGTCTTGCTGTGAAATCATGAATAGGCGCTGAAGGCCAGCGGAGAGTTTGCCTGCGTCTTGCCTGGAGCACTCGAGGAATTTTGGGGTTCCTTCTAGTTTTGTGAATTCTGGAGATTTCCCTGTGTCACTTAGGATTAATAACTTTTCTTTAAAGAAAGTTTTTATATGTTCTCTTTGCAGTTATAAGTCTTAGCAATAACAGCAAGAGCTGAGCGCGCTCTCCAGTTCCCAGAGCCAAGTTTCCTAACGGCCTCTCTTGTGCCTGCAGCCTTGGGGTTTTCAGATGCGCGGGATGAGAGAAGGGGTTTTTGGGAGGCGCTTTCAAATGTTTCTAGCCGCGGGCTAGGAAGGGCTGCAAGTGCTGCCGATTTTTTAAAATTCTTTCAGTGTGTGCAGCAGGCCTGAGTCCGCGGCGCCCGCCTTGCCAAAAAGCCTTCGGCATGAAGGCGACGGGACCACCCTGCCCGGGGCGAGGTGTCCAACTCTTGCGCAGCAAAAAGATCCTGAGCAGAGGCTGCTTGTTATGTCAAAGCGCATGTGGTTTTTTTGACTACAGTTACTTGGCAGCCTCTAGCAAATATTAAACTCCGCTTGAGCATGGAAAGGCCAGGAGGACTTAAACGCGTAGTAAAAAAAAAGGTCTGTGTTTGATTCCTGCTGCTCTGCGTTGCTGAGTCTCCGTGATAGTGGAAAGAAAGGTCGATCCGTGCCCTGGAGCGCGTCCCCGTGCTGGACCGCGAGCAACCTGCCCGTGTCGGGCACGGCCGCTGCTGCTGGCTTGCGCGCAGGGACTTTTTCCTGTTGCCAGCTGAGTTTCTAAATGGGAATTCGATGGGAATTCAAGTGGCTAGCGGTAAAAACCCCAACCCGGCCATTTGGAGCTGGGAGTTTCCACAGCCTGTTCTCTGCTTTTGCAGATGGGTCTTGGGCACGGCGTGTGCCGCGCCGAGAGGTTTGCAGCATTCTTGGTTGTTTAAGGAACAGATGTTTGCAGCATTAGTATTAGATACTGTTTGTTATGATGGAAGGGTTATTTTTCATTTAATAATTGTCTTTTAAGGTCATAAACTAGTCTTTCAACTTGAACCTGAGTGTACCTTAATTGCGGGAGCAGTCCCTACAAAAAGTCTCAGTGCGAAGTCCCTGGTACTTCAATCTCCTATTAGTTTTCTCTTGAAACAAAATATTTTCTTCATTAAGTGCTTCACTGAATTCAAGAGCTTTGGGTATTCCATTTGTTTAGAAAGTTTTTCTTTTCCCTGTGCTGCAGTATTTCCTGCTCTGAGAGCAACCCCAGCGCCAGGTAGGACCTGGAAGGGTTATGGGAGCACACAGAGCTGCTCTTTGGTGTTTACCAGCCGTCGTAGCAGCTGCCCTTGGACTAGCTATGGCTGCAATGCAAGCAAGGCTTAGGAAGGGAGAGCTTGTGATTGAAGCACTGTTGGATTTCAAAGCCTTTTAGAGTCAAAATAAGCTGGGAACTGAGTTTTGAATCTCCATACAGAGTATGATAGGAAAAACAGCTGCAGAATTTCCTAGCGCTTCATGTTCGAACGCTCTTTTAAAGTAAGAAATTCCCTTTTCATTGAAATGACATAAAATTGGCACTTCAAACACTGAAAGTAAAACACATTTTTGTTTTTTCTCGTTCTTTTTATTTTTTTCGTGATGCACGCAGTTCAACTTTCAGCTTTACTATGCCAAAACTCCCAGAATCTCTCTTAAAATGAAAGCCAGCAACTTCATGCAAATACAGGACTCCGGAGCGCGAAGTTTTAAGCCCCCTAATGCTGTGGGACTCGCAGCTCGGGATCCTCGCCGGGTGCCGCTCGCGATGGGGCGCGGGGAGGTGACGGCGGCGCGCGGGAGCCGCCGGGCAGCCGGCGCTGCGGAGCGCGCGTGGGCCGGGAGCCGCCGCCGCGGCTTTGATGTGCCTCCGTTTGCCTCGAGGAATTTACAGCTGCCTCTCGGGTCTGCGTTTAACGTGCTCTGTGTTTGAACTTAGGCAACAGCCTAAATATTTGGGTGTTGTATTTTAACCGTCCTGTTTTCACTGGTTTTTGGAATATAAGTTTCCCATAAAGTGCAGCCGTGTTCTTGCCATGTTGATTGGAAAACGAATTTATAGTCTGGCGTAGGAATAATGATGTGTCCAGGCGGGGATATGAAATAGCACCGAGCTGCTGCGCGCTGTGCGAGCTCGCAACGCGAGGGCTGCTACGGAAATGACGAGCATCGTGTTTGCGAGCCGGCCCTGCGCGCTCGGGCACGCGCCGGGCGCCTGTCCCGGATGCCCGGAGTCTGTGGGAGCAGCAGGAGAGCCTGGCAGGGGAGCCCACGCCGTGCAGGGGGAGTCACCTGCAGCCCACGAGGGGACGGGCTCGGAGAACGGCCAGGCCTTGGGACAAACCTGGGCAAGTCAGCCCTCACCTGCTGCACCAAAACGCTTTCCTGAGGACCTATTCCTGGAGTTGGTGTTCCTGGGGTTTTATACCAGCTTGTCCCCCAAACAGGGCTCGTGTTGCGTGGGTGGTCGAGCGGCAACGCGTGGGGTTCTGAGCGGAGGCTCAAGATGGAGCTCGCGGCCTCCAAGGCTTTTTCTGCCCGGGTTTGAGTAAGGTGTTGAATTTGTTATGATTGCTCTGCTCAGCAGCGCTAATGAATTCCAGCCAGCTGACATGTTTGCAGAGGTGGGTTTTTGCCTGAGTAGAAATTTATTAAATTTACAGGATAAATATAATTAAAGCCCAATAATTTCTAACGTTTTGTTTACAGTGGGAGTGCAGATTTCGTGCATTGATAGCTTTGCATATTTGCCTGGCAATTTGTTAGAGTAATTTACTCTGTAATTATTTCATGATTACTAACGCTTTGGTGCCGTATCACGTTCCAGTGAGTCAAAACAATGTTGTTGACTTTGTGGCGCTCTGATCTTGGCCGCCTTTGTGCTGGTTGGGATAGGGACCATAGGGGTCCTTGAACCACAGAACTTGGTGGACCTTCTTTGCTCCAGTTTTGTCCCTCTCCACGGCACCGGAGGGCAGGCAGTGTGAGAGGAGAGGTGGGGACCACGTGTGCTCCTGGTCCGCCTGCATGGAGCGGCGTGGCCGCTCCTGGGTCGCTTGGGCACGGAAAGAGTATTTGTCCTGCCATGGGGGCTTTCCACCCACATAGGGAGGTGGAAGTGTCGTTCCCGGAGCATTCCTGGTCTCTGGGAAGTGTCCATGGCACCAGGTCACAGGGGGATGAGACACACGGGTGTCCGCGTTGCATCTCCTTTCCCCTGTGTCTAAGGCTGTTCTTCAGCCCGTGAGAAGTAACTGCCCTTGTCCCATTGCCGTATGGGGTCCTGGCTTCAGGCTGTGCTAATTTAGGTAGCAACTTCTTCGTAATCATCTTCAGCATCTGAGAATCATTATGGTTGGAAAAGACCTTCAAGATCAAGACCAACCCTAAGCCCTGTATAGACACCTGTTTCTCCCCAGACGTAGATGCCTCTGATGGAGCTGATGGTCCAAAAATGGACCCCAGTTATGTGAACTGAGTCCTGTTTCATTTTCTGCTTTTGGCGTTGTCTTTCATTCTTCCTCTTCTGGTATAAATGTTTCAGCATCTGCACTTCTGAGTAATAATTTTGAACTTCCTCCTGCCCACATTTCCTGGACTTTTTGTTCACTGATTTATTATATTCCGAATCCTGTTTAAGAATTCATGTGGCATATGATGCCCGGGAAAGTTAAATGTCGGGTAAATGGCGCTGCTTTGTTAATTTAAATTCCATCAGTGGAGAAGGTGCCGCAGCGCAGACACCGGAGAGGAGCACGGCCGGTCTCCGGATGGAGTTAGGAAACCTCTGTCCGAGGTTTGGGAAGCTGTGCACCACGTGGATGCTTAATGGTTGGTTGGGAGGTCTTAAGTCATGTCTGGCTTCCATTTTTAGTGGAAACTAATTCAGTTTGTGCACATGTATTTGGGTTTCTGTTATGCCCTAGTGGTATTTTTTTGGTGTTCTATGTATTTCCAATGACTTATATTTCTATGTTACTAAAAAAAAAAAACCACAAACAAACAAAAAAACTTACGGATAAGTGCAGTCTGGCTTGTAATTTCTTGAAGAAAAGGAATGAAGGGCATAATACCAAACTAACAGCTTGTGAGTATGGAATGCTCACAAACCAAGGCAGAGAATCATCACTGATTTTGGGCACAGGATATAAAATGAAGGATGATTTCCTAGTATAGTGACTCTTTTAACAGATTAGCTGCTGGCCTACAAAGAAATCAAGGCACTATTCTTGTCAGCATCTAGTGCCTGCTTAGCCACTACTGCAGGGGTCTGCGTTTGGGGTTTGGGTCCACTTTGGTTACAGCAGCTTCATCTTGTTGTGTTATAGTTGTTGTTAATGGTAAGGACAGGACTGGACAAGGGTTCATGTAAGGCATTGGTGGCTGAGACAGCTGTCAGTCTGGAAAGAAAGTGTGACTGAGGGAGTACCCTATTTTAACTGATAAAATAGAGAGTAAGGAAATCAGGAATTACAATGTGCATAAAATAATGGAGGAAGAAAAGGGGGAGAAAAAAAAAAAGGTCCTCTTGAACAGTTTTCAATACAGATGGGCCTGGGCAGAGAGCTCTCTTACCTTATGAGATATGTTTGGCCAGGAACATATAGTTGGGTAGGAGACTTGATAACCATTGATATATAATGCAGTACTGCAAAGGATAACTACAGATATAGGCTGTTCCTGAAGGCAGTAAATAGTACACGATCCTACCAAATAGTAAAACAAATGGAAGCAAAAAGAAGCTCTCTTGGCTTTGGTTTTGCTAAATAGCAAGCATGTTGTAAGGACAGCGTCATGGAAAGTAACTTTTCCATCTTACTCTTAGCACCGTGAGTTGGTTCAGCCCATGGAGAGGAAGTGCAGTTGATGTGGTCTCTGAGGTTATCTATTTAAAAGTGTGAATTTAGATGAAATGAGGCCAATTGTCTGGTGGACTTGAGAAGTAAGAGCTCAGGGAATTGGAATTTCTTCATTATAAAGGTTAACAGAAGTGCAGAAAAACTGTAGCAAAGATCTCATGATTTAACTGGGTGAATAACCATGTAAAAATGCTAAGCCAAGGGCATTTTAATAAGAGCAGGTAAGTGAAGATGATACATGCAGGAAGGTTTGGTGTTGGAATTATGCAGAATTCTGTATTGAAAATTACGAAGATAAACCCAAATTAGCAATGTATAGGAATATAGTAGTTAAATGCAGTCTAAGATGAGCAGTTAAGCTCCTTAAAATATTTTCACTCTTGATTAAACGTTACTGTTTTAAATTTGGCACATAGTTCTTTATTTCTTACACCAAAACTGTTGGTATAATGACATATATTCTTTGCTTGCTACTCAGCAGAAACTACCTTCATAGCGTTAGGCTCCAAATGGGCATAGATTTTTGCCCTAAGTCACGTATTTACTAAACATTTAATTCAATTTGAGTATTCACCTGGAGAGGTGATTAAATGAGGGAGGTCAAGCAGCTGCTGAAGTGTTGAGTAACTCAATACCTTGGACATGTTGAGATTTTAATAAACATCAAGGTAGAGGGTTTGAAACTGGAGCTGGGAGTTGAGACTCTACAAAGAAGGGTTCGTCTTTCGGTTTTAATGATGAAACCAGAGAGACCGCTATCCGCAGGTTGGGCACGCCGTAGAACCCAAATTGAGCTCTGTTGAGCTTTGATTCTGTATGTGAGAATATCCTTCAGGTACAGATTAAAGCTCACTATCTAAAAATAGAAAAACTCTTGTTTTGGAGGCCACTGACCCACTTAAAAGACCACGGAGTGTGAGTAGGACTCAGGATTTATAGACTTTCTGTGTTTGCAAGCCAAATGAAGAGATCAAGCAAAACTTGCATGCACTCCCTGTGTTATGCTTTTAGCCTGCTTATTTCTCTACATTATTTCTAGGATTCAGCCTTTTCCTTAGGTTCACGGAGCTGAATGCTGATTTGGACTGATATTCTTAGGTCTGTGTTAGAGCAGCATTTATTTTGCCAGGGTTGCAGGTTGAGCCTCGCGGCCCGGCAGCAGCGCAGGCTGCTGCTGCAAAGGTCAGTCTGCAGAGGCTGCGCTCCACGCGTGGCGGTTTCTGCTTGCTGTGACGGGCAAGGGCCGTTGCGGGAAGAGCACCAGGCAGAGGCTGTTTGTCTTCAGTTAGAGAACGCGTCCGCAAAACTGCAGGTGCAATTGGGCTTTGGATGCAAACCGACCTCTCCTTTGCTGTTGAATATTTTAACAGCCTTGTCTTTTTCTGAGGAGCAGTTCCCTGCACACATCTGCAGAGCCCATTTGTTTTTCCTCCTCCACATCTGTCCTTTAGTATTTGCCTTTGCGCTTCCCGATGGAGATGGGGCCGTGTGTCGACGTGCTGAAAACGCTTCCTGCCCCGCTGACCCACGTTGTGCTGTAGTTCCCGTGAAATTTCCCCACCTGTTGTTTTGTACACTTTGAACCTGGCCGCTTTTCCACTGCAAGGCTTTTTCAGTCGGAATATCATCTTGGTCCCGCTTTTTAGCATTAGCAACCTGGAGTCTTGGTGCGTAATTTACAATTTTGAAGTTGCAGCAATGATGGATAGCTTTGCACCTCTGATCCAGGAGATCAGAAAGGTACCGTCATGTGATGGAAAATCAGTTATTCTCTTTTTTTTTTTTTTTTTCCCCCCCACATTGTGAGATTTATGTGCTCTGCTAAAACACTATATTTGTCCCACGCGACCTTCAGCTGGAAAGTGAGTCTGCTTGGATTAGCAGTTGAACCTAGAATCAAAATCTTACTCAGTACCTGAATGTCAAGGATAACTCATGCCATCGTGAAAAACAAAATGTGAGGTTCCCTTGGCTATGCATTTATTTTGCTTGTAAATCTAGCGTGTAGGTGTTTTTCAAATAAGCAAAATGTTATGTAAATATTTGTCCTTGCATTGCATACAAAATATAGGCAGAAAAGACGTTAACTGAGTAAACAGTTAATGGGGTGTTAAAGTATTAGGGAATCCTATGGGTAGGTGTTTCAAAGCCTCAAGGATTTTCATGTGTTCCTAAACTAAAAAACTCTTTGTTAAGTACTGACTTTAAAGTATTAACCATAATTATGTTTCAGAATATTGGCTGCCACCAATACGGTACTGAGGGGATTCTGCACTAGCACGGAGTGCCTACAAGTTGTTGATTTTATTACTGGTATATTTTTCCCCATGAATACTTCATTTCCTGGTTTTGAGAATAAGTTTTTTTGGGGGGTGTTTTGTTCATTTGCTTTTATCCTGTCCCCTCTCCTGTGCCCTGATCTTCTGGCAAGCAGTTCCTGTTGTTATATGCTGTATGAAAAAGGACGTATTTCTGGTTTCAGATGCACTTCCTGGTAATTTCATTTGCCATAGTCAGATTCATAAAATGTGAGAAGCAATAAAAAACAGTTCCCTTGTTTTCTGCTTGACATAAATGTTTTATACAATTTCACGATGTTCTTTGTATTCCATTCTTTCCAAGCTGAAAGTCCCAGCTGGTTGGGCTGTCGGTGCACACAGAGCGTTCCCTGTTCCTGAGCTTTCTGGGCTTTTGGTTGTGGGTTACTTGGGGTTACTTTTGCATTTCTCAGCTATGATAAATGCATCTTGTGTTTCATCATTAGTCACTCTGTAAGGTGAGATTCCCTCTTACCCTTTGCATTCAGTTTTACAGCATTGAAAAAAAAATCAGCATTGTCTTCCAGCTTTAATACCTCCTCATACTCTTTTCCGAATTGTTGAGAGAGCACAGTGAGCAGCACAGGTCTGAGCGCCGGCCCCTTTGCAACACCACTGCTCATCCCCTGTCCCGGTCCTATCTCCCGCCCTCCTACATTTTAATGCTATTAATTTGCCCAGAGACCTTTTTATTTGTCTAATGGCTGCTTAATCTCTTCACATGTCTTTGAGGGAGCTTGCAAAAAGCTTTTTGGAAATTTCAATCTGCTCTAAAAACAATACTGCAATCCAGGTACTTTCTGGCCCCTTCAGGTAATTCTGTGAGTCTGAGACAGTCCACGCAGCTCCCTATTCTGTTACAGGCTACCAAGAAGCCTGTTAATCCTGATTACTAGCACAGTTTCTGCTAATGCACGTGGGATGGAAGTCAGACTCGGTGTCTCAGCTTTTCAGGAGTCCGATGTCTTTTCTCCTCCAAGCCACTCGTGAACGCTGCCTGCGTGTTTGGTACCTTCCCTGTCTCTTCTGCCGATGGCTCCAGTTTGCACCACGGCTGTTAACTGACAACTAGTTCCTAGTTATAATGCTGGTTATCAAGGAGGGACAAGGAGTATTTGGAAGAGTAAAATGTTTGAAGTTTATTGAGAGGTAGTTGAAAAAAAAAAAGGGATATTTATCACATATCTACACATAGGTGTAGAATCTGTGTGTTGATTGTTGGTGCACTTAAGTCATTCATTTTAGCTTTATATTTTTTTAACTATGATTCTGCAGTGTTTCTGCATCAAAGCAGTCTGTTTTACCATTCTCATGTAGTGTGGTGTTTAGTGTAATTGTATCTTGCTGATTATGCTCTTTCTGCAAAATTTATATTGAAACCTGTAGCGAATGTCTGTGTTAAAACAGGCATTCCATAGCTGTTTTTCTTTTAAAAATAGTCTGCAGAAAACAATTTTCAGTTACTCTTACCTTCCTCTTTATGTAGCAGTTGTAAATTTTAATGAGATTCTTAATGAAACCTCAGTATTTATTTAGTAGTGACTTGACTCTTAAAAGTTTTCTGTTGCAACCTTGACCCCTGGCTGTAGCTTTTTCTATCCAAATGCTGCCGTACTGCCCAGTGACCTTTACTAATGTCAGATTGGTCTGATTTTTATGTCCCTTATACTGTAGGTTATGTTTGTGTGATACGTTCTAGTTCGTGTACTGTCCAACTTAATTTTAACTTGTGCAAGAAGTAGTTGCTTGCCTGTCAAATACATGAGGTCAACAGCTGGATTTCATAAATAACGTAGTTATAATTCCCTTACTTAACTAGTTCAGTTCAATCCTCCCATTTGATGCCCTAACCAGCTTCAAGCAACCTTTAAAAATAAAAGGTTGTGTCCTCCGATATTTTCATGGTCTATTTGCCTGGTAACTGAAGTACTGAAGGCTGGATTGCAGGTTAATCTGCGTGATCCCTTGGTGTGTGTAAAGCGAATATCTGCGGTGATTGCTGAAACAGCTGTAGCAAGGTTCTTAATTGCTTAATTAGGCTGTATCGACTCAACTTGCCGCATGTCTTTGATTCTCTTGCTGAAGTCTTAATAACATCATGTACTGTGGTAGCATGCCATGTAATTCAACACTAATACCTAATGGCAAGTATTGAGTATATCAATAAACATATTTCAGAACGTGGTCAGGAATAAAAGTGCCTTTCACTGTGTTTGAGCTTGCAGGCCTCAAAGAGTGCTAGTACTAAATATTTAATAATAAAGGAGTGTTTTCTCTACAAGTGATGAATATTTGTTTTTTTCCTTCCAATTAGGGGGGGAGGTAAATGGTACTGATCTCACTGCTGCTTTCGAGATTAGGTATTCTTTGGATTAAAAATCAATTTAGAATTTTCCAATGGCTAAAAATATCTTGGTGAGATTGAGAGAAGGGAATGCTGAGTGCAAATTGAAGTTGTCAGAACTCCATGTACATTCTTATCTAAACAATTATTATTTTATTTGATGGAAAATCATTATGGTATCTATAATTCCATTCATAAATTTATGTTTTAAATTTCAGTTTGTTTTCTTGCGCGTTCAGTGTTTGATATTCAAATGTTGTTATTGTCAAATCAGGATGGAGAGTTACAGCGACTGGAGTCCCTCAGACAGACCAGTCACCCTTCGTGCAGGGTTTGGAGATGCTGGAAAGCTGCTCTGGATCATGCTGGAAATGTTGCCCGGGGCCCTTTGGGAATCCCGCTGGTTTGTACGGTGTTGTGTTCCGTTTCCTCGGGGGTGGTTGTGAGGAAGATGCTTCAGTTCCAGCCAGCGACTGTTGTCGTTAAACCTGGGGAAGATGTGTCAGGAGGTCAGGCCGCGGCCTGGGAGGGCCTGTGGCTTCCACCTCCTCCTCGGCCTTTTCCCCAAGGCCGGCGCTCACTTGCTCCCTCCTCCCGGAGGGAAAGAGCCACTCTTCCCTTCAAAAAAGACAGGCACAACCAGGAACCTGCCTTGGGCTCCTTAAAGCCACCCCTGAGACTGCCCTGGAGCCGGGAGCCACGAACACGGGGAGCCGGGGCTGCCGTGCAGAGCTGCAGCGGCCGCGGGCCGGCGCCGGCGCGGTGCCTGACAAGGTCATTGCAGCAAGGCCGAGGCGGTTTTTGCACAACCGTAAGTCAGTTTTACCCTCCCCTGTGTGCCTCGTGTGACATACGTTTGTATGAAAGAGTAGTTTATTTCTGGAGTATGGGTTTTAGGATGGCCAGGATTTTTGAGAAATGCTTGAGTTCAGGCATTGGTAGCAATGAGCACTCCCTCGCAGTTGAAGGGCTCCCCGGTGCTCTTCCCTTGGCTGGGTGGTACTTCCAGCCTTTTTCTGGGAAGCCGCCGGCGCTGACCTGGTGGGCACGGGCTGGTGCTCTGCTCATCGCTGTCGACGACCTCTAAGCAGTCAAGAGTCGCACGTTGGCATCGTGTGTTGGGCGCGCTCAGAGCGCGTTTAGGATCGAGTGATTGCTCGGATCAAACCTTCGTTGGGAAGAAAAAACTAAGTTTTATAGCTGTAATGGATGTGGGAAGCTCAGTCTGGAATGTGTACCCGTGCCAAGGCTGGCACCAGATAATTCTGGAGAATAAAACATTCCACTTTTTAAATCAACATTAGGACAACTTCTTGAGAGTCTAACATTTTTTCAGACCTGTTGCATATATATCTTAAACTGTTTTAGAAGTTTGTTACCGTCTTTGCTAAACAATACAGGCAAAAGCATTTGTGGAGATCCCTAGAGCAGGATTCCACATCCGTTCAAAGTCAGCACTGGAAGAGTACATGGGAGAGAGATTTGCCAGACAAGAGAATGGAGTTGTTGTGGCTCTTAAGCTTAATTTTAATACGCTATTGAAATTTCTTTTGCACTTTATTTCTTCTGTCTTTCGTTTATAAAATTTTATCAGAAGAGGTTGATTGCTTGGCTTGCACTGCTAATTTTGGTTTTATTTTTCCTGTGTGGGATAAGGAGTAAAAGTGACTTAATCCGCAAAGGCTGCAAGGAATGTTGGATCTGGCACTGTGAGGAAAAATAGTTGGTTTGCACTGGGAATGGTATGGAAACCAAATATTTCTAATGCTTCCTAAAAGAAGATAAATTAGCAACTCTTGTAGCGTGCCAAATGACTTGCAACCTAACTTTCAAACTTTTATCATAAAAAATTAATAAAAGTAGTTTGTCAGCCCTTTTTTGCCATAAATTTGGGTTGTTACTGCTGAAATAACACAGCCCTGGTTTAGTTCGTTTTTCCATAGCAAAAACAGAATTTGTCAGATAATAAAAGTGCAGACAAAACTGGACGCTATGCAGGCTCATTATCTTGCAGCGTGCAATTGAGTGCCGTGACATCAAAATGTCAGTATATAAACCTCGTATGTGTTCTGGATTGACCCCTGCTACTCCTTGTCGTGACGTGCGTACGTACACGGATCAGCACGGAGCGCCTGCAGGCACCGGGGCACCCCAGGGCCTCAGCCTCCAAGCTCTGAGACACACGTTGATTTTCCAAGTCCCTCTGCTCAAGCAAAGGAGGCTATGAGGAGCCTTCTTTTCTAATGACAGCAACAGATTAATTTTATTTCAAGCTTTGGCAGAGCTTTTGGCAGAGTCTCTGCTGTAAAGAACCTACCACCTGAAAGTTGGGATGGGGAGAATTGTTTTACTTTTAATTGATTGGTTACAATATAGAGATGCTCCTTTGTAAAGCATCTTAAGTCTGTTGAATGAGCAGTATTGTGTGAAGTTGGACTGGGTTGCTCCCATGCTTTTTTATAGTTATGATAGGATTTGGTTGTCTTAAATATGTGTTTGACATATGTGGTAAATGCAATTGATGGTTACAGAGGTTATGGCAGATAATTTAACATACTTTCGACCAAAATTTAATGCTAGCCCATATATGTCCTTTGTAATCTCACTTTTGTACGTGTACAGTATTATATGTGTTATGATTAGTACACGATTAGTACATTTCCTGAGAGGAGAATGCTTAAAGGTTGTATGGAAAAAGAGATCCCTATTGCTCTTGTGTTAGTATTTGGGTTTCTGTGTCGCCCACTGTGTAACGTGTTATATCCTTTTCTTCCATAGTTATGTACAATGTTCCATGTTCCCACTAGAAAGGTAATGAAAAGATTTTTTAAAAATATATGAAATATGATGATTATTCTATTTAAATGTTAAATTGTATTTATAATCGTCGTGGTAGTCTAAAAATACAAGGGAACTGATACAGCTGGTTACAAATTTTGAGTCTCAGAGGCTTTAAAGTAGTGTTTGAAAGCATGAAAGTTTTTCTTCTTTCCTTTTTTTTTTATTCCCGACCATGCCCATTCCTAAGTAAAATATGTTTTCCTACATAAAGTGGCTCTGTGAAATATTCTTATAGATCATAACTAGAGCTGAGATGCACTGCTGTACCCTAAAGTCTTGATGTGAAACTTGAATATTTGAATGAGACCATACTTGAGCTGAACGAAAAAGAAGTGCAGGCTGTAGATGGTAAGAACAGGCCATGGACAAGGAGGGAACTAGTGGCATATTTTTTCAAATAACGTTTTATTTTAAAACTTTCGTGTATTATTTTTTTGAATAGTTGCTCAAGCTCATATTTAGAACTTCATTTGTGATGAAAGCTTAAAAATGAGTTAACTTTCCCCTGAAACCCCAAACCCTGGTTCCCTGATACCTGTCTTACTGGTTCATGTTTTCAGGAAGTAACTTAGAGTAGTAGCTCTGATTCATGTGCCTGGGATGGAACCAAAAAGAAATAAAATCTTAAAATGAGGGTTGAACCAGGCCCTGAAGGACACGTAAAAGATAATTCATATCGTTAGCTGGAATCAGATGACAAAATTTAGCTGCTGATAGTAAAACCAAACAGCTTTGTGGACCTTTAGAAGGAGCCTAGGGGAAGCCACCTCCTCCAACCTCCAGATTCTCCATCCTGTTTCCTGCCAGTCTCTCCCAAGACCCTGCTTTTCTTCATCCCTGTTGCCGGATGAAGGCGAGAAGCAGACGAGGAATTTCACTAGCACTGTGGAAGCGAGCAAGCTCTGTAATAGGTGGATAATTTACCACAGCAGTGTTAGGGCAAGGGGTAGTTACAGGCTGCTGAGGCTCTTCATGAGAGAGAAGTCTCTGCGAGGGAGCAAGATGTGATAACTTCAGTCAAAGAGCTTTCCACTGCTGGTTGCCAACCGGACCCTAGTTCATTCCTAGAATATGAAACTTTTCATATTTACTCTTGTTATATCTGGCAGGAGGCCTCAAGAAGTCCCCTGGTGGTACTGCTTGACTCCGGTGTCTTTATAGCTCCTCTGATTGATTTGACAGAGCGTTCCCAGGCCGCAGCCCTCGCGCCAGGCTGGGCTCTATTCTCAGCAGCAGAATGCAAGACCAGGAAAAAGAGCAGTTAGGTGCTTAGTCACTTGCCTTTTCTCTAATTGCTGTGTATTAATGTTTAAATCAGTGACACAGTGACAAGGGACAAGTCGCTTTGAATGTAAATCAGTGTTCTTGCTCAGAATTTCCTAGGTCTTTGTCAGTGGAACCAAATTTACACCTCTGCTATGGGAGGATGAAATGGCTCAAGGGTGATCGGTAGGAAATGCTGGATTATGCTTGGGATGTGTAATAGTTTCTGTGGAAAAATATATGTTGTTGTTGTGGAAAAATGTGTGTTGATATTCCATATCCATTGCCTACTAGGTATGTAAGGTTTCCTGCTTTACTGCATCTGAGATAATTTAGAAAATTAAATTGCAAAAGCAAGGAGGGAAGAGTACCGAGACGAGCAGTTCTCACATACTGTATGGTCCCATTCCTTTGGTAGTTTGTTTCCCTAGGTACCTCGATAGACTTTTTTCCCCCATTGCTTTGTGTGATGAGGTACAGATGGCTCTGCACCCGAATCACTAGGTGCAAGGAGTCTTTAGTAAAGAAGTGCTGTTGCTTGCGTTGTGTTAAGGCAGCAGGAATGTGCCAGCTAGTTGTTAAGGGAAAAGAAATACTTCCAAAGCTCATTCGTGGTGGGAAAATCTTGCTGTATTTTCATTTCACTTTCCCACTAGTTTTGGGCAGTGAAGCTCAAGTATTAGTAACATAGATTTGAAGTAGAATAATTTAGCAATCCTGGGCTACAAAGCCCTCAGGAAGATGTCAGTTGAAGGGCAGTATCAGTTAACATCCAGCCAACTGGATTGGGTTGACTGAGGTCGACTGCTTTATATAAGAAAGTTCTCTCTCTCCCTCTTTCTTTTTAGTATGGCCAAATATGTGTTGAACAAGTTTTTAGCTTATATTTACAGTTTCTGAAGAATTTCTAACCCCTGAAGGCAAATGTAAAATTCAACAAATACTTTTCTGTCGCTTCTCATCTGAAGCGCCAGTTGTTTTAAGCACCTCAAGTACAGCCAAAATGAATCTCTTCTACTTGAGCATAGCCTGCTTTGCTTGGCTCAGCCTGCCATCTCCACAGCTTTTGGTTACTTCTTCTCTAAAGTCCTTCAACTTCATCTTTGTCTCTGGATGGGATTTTGGAAGTAACTGTGGGACACAGATGGCATTCAAAAATAATGGGACTTGGCTACCAAACAAGGACAAGATCCATTGGCAGTCCTGCCGTTTTCTGTGCACTGTAGTTGATGGTAGTGTTCTCTTAGAAATATTGCTCTTCTCTGTGACTTGAACTGTCTTCTCTTCATATCCCTGTCATCTTTTAGTTTTATTTAGGTTTTCTGAAGAGTTAAGGAGGGGATAGGGTGCCATGTCTAACAGAAGAATCTACGTCTCTACTAAATCACAGGGGTGTTAAAGTGATAATTCCATCTGACTTTGATAGGGCAATGAATATAGAGCGGTATTTGTTAGTACTTCATCGCTATATGGGTTTGCAGTGACAAATGTGCTTTAGAGCTATAGGCAAGGCCTCGATGTATTAAGACGCTCTCTGCGTTTTGGAGGTTGCCTAGTCAAGTATGTAAAACAGCAGCAGCCACTCCACCTAACAACTGTTAGATAAAAACAGTTCTCTGTAGCCATGATAGGTGTTTGGAGAGGAGCATAAGAGGAGCCCTGCAAGGTGCTTGTGGCCCCTACCATGTGCTACAAGTCGCCAGCCCTCCCTGAGACAACAGGTCTTTATATTTAATAATAGTTCTATTAGTTCCATATATTAATTTAATTCCAGTTTCTTCCTTCAGTATGTCAACCAGTGCAACTGTTGGCAGCCCTTCAGCTGCCTTATGCCAAGACAGTTTTAAACAAGAGGTTGCCCATCTCTGTAGAAAATTTTACTGTTTAGAAACCCTTTAGAGCTCTAGGATAAATAACCTCTCATCTTGGCAATATCTTGCTGTTCACTGGGTTAACTTCTTTTGTAGTGTAATGAAACTTCAATTTTAGAAAGACCAGAGGCTTTTGCCGAACTTAGAAATGTCTGGAATGGCAACTTCCCTTCACCAGCAGCATGGATGCAAAGAAAAGTGTTTTGTCTTTTTTTCTGGCATTTATCTTTGACTGTGACTTCTGTTCTTGACCGTCGTATTGTCCTTTAGTCTCTGTGGAAGGATTCTTGTTTTTGGGGAAAAAAAAAAACAAGTTTATCACTACTTTTAAGCCTTTGTTAATTAGTGCTTAGACTTTTTTTTTTTTTTTTTTTTTTAATTCTTTTTTCAATGCGCACAACTGTGTTTTTAAACCTTACCAGAGTTCATGATCCTTTCTGTGTTGTTTGGCCTTTTCAAAGCTTTTTAAAGATGCTGTCTTAGTTTTTCTTTTGTTTTGTCTTGTTTTATATATATTTATATATACATATATATATATATATATATGTATCATATAGTAGTACTTCCTAGCTGTGATGACTTGACTTTAATCCTTCTAAACTTTTTTGATAAGTAGTATTTTCTCTGAACCTTCGATGTGGTGTCTTTAAATATTTTCCTTGCTGCCCACAAGGGTCTTTAGTCTTTCAACTGCTGCTTTTAGCTGTTAACATTTTAAGAAGCTTGCCATTTTCCTGCAGTTTCTGGTTTTGAAGTTAAACCAAAAATCCACTAAGCTCCATTCTTGCTCTTCCAGCATGGATTATGGGATTCCCATATATTGTGGTCGATGTTGCAGAGTGGCCCTTTGATGGTAACATTTTGAACCAGGTACCACACACTATTCAGGGTGAAGTTAAGTGTCACTTTTCTGCTTGTGGTTTTCCTGACTACTCGCTCGGTGTAGCTGGTGCTAATCATATCCTTTAGATGTAGCCTTTGCAGTGCCTCCTGACATGACGTTTATCTAGTTGCCATGGAGGTAATGAAAGTCTTCCATTACTGTTGTGTTTTCATACTTCGCAACATTTCTGATTTCTTCCTGTATCTACTTACAGGCTTCTATTTCTGTACTTGTTGTTCCTACCACTGGCACAGTAATGTTAGATATGTTCAAAAAATACCCAGAAAAACACATATATGCGTCTTGATCCACTTGAACTCTGCTTGCACTTTAAGGAGTTTTCGAAAGATTAAAGTTTAGGTAAGAGATGGTGCGGGTTTATTTGCCCTAAAGTTAAATTATAGGACACGTTCATACAGGGTTACTTTCAGAGTGTGATGTTGTAATCTGCAATCTCAGCACTAATAAAGCCTTCTCCTTTTCCTAACACAGAAAATAGTATTAAAAATGAATTATTGGTAGTTCATTTCTCAGTGGTGATACTGTGGTGTTTCTCCTATCTCCTCCTGCTTTGCCTCTGCCCAAGCAAGCCCCGCTTGGGAAGCATGGCCATCGCCGGTCCATCTGCAGTGTCCAGCGCTACCGCTGCTGCTGTTTGCTTGAATAGGGAAGCACAGGACGACTGGGGGGAGCTGAACCTGCTTCCACTTGGGTCCCACGTTTGGAGCTCTGTGTGACGAGAGGGAGGACAGTGCGTCACGCCAGGGCTGCCTCTGCCTGTGTCTGCCAGAGGGAAAGACCTTTGGACACAAACGAGCCAGCAAGTGGAGAAGGAGGCAAAGCGGAGTGACTTCAGAATTAACCAAGATCCAAGACTATCAAGAGCTTGTTTTTCTTAAACCACAGGGCATGGATGTACTTTCCAAAATGCCATAACTGCTAAAAACAGTCTACAGGCTATTTCTCATGGGAAAGAGGTTGGTCTTGTCGCTGCTGCACACATGGAAATGCGCTGCCCTGGCTTCTGCTTTTCCCTGATTTTTCCTAGTTGGAAGTTCCAATTCCTAGATTGTCGTGCTCATTATTGAAATCCATGTCATCAGTCTTGGCTTCCAAAATCTAGGTTTAGTAAGAGGAAAAAAAGACACAGGAAAGAAAGGAAGCTGAGCTGGACTCCTGCTGAAGATGACTGAACATCTCACTGAATATGTGAAACTTTTTGTTTTCCACTTGTGAACTTTGTTACAGATTTTTTTCCATAACTCAAATAGTGTTTAAGTGTAAAATGCATTTCTTGAACAACACTGCAAAGTTACCCAACAAACAACAAGCCTGAAAAAGCTTGTTATGAAGCCGTTTGTTTGATCTGCCAACGTAAAAGCAAGATGAAGAAAGCGAAAGAGGCTGGGCTTTTTAATCTTCTAGTGCATATAATCTTCCCTCACCATGGTTTTATTAGAAACACCTCCAGAAAAGTTAGGCTTGAAAACATATTACTAATAATACAGATTTGCTGGAAGCTCTTCTAGTTCTGTTGGTTTTTTAACTCTTTTTCTTCTCTGTCTGGAGCTTTGTATTTGGCTTTTTCACAGGCATCTAGAGCAGACCTTTCTTCTTCTTTAGGTTAAGATTTTCTTTTTTTTTTTTTCTTTTTTTTTTCCTCCCCTCTGAAAGTACGTTAATAAATTTGGAGATAAGGTATTTTTCTAAAATTCTCGGTATTGTATTATTTTAATATCAAAATGACAGCAAATTGTTCATTGCTGCATGGTGAGTAATAGAGAGGAAAAGATCAGAGTAATAAAGAGGGGGAAATAAAGGAAGGGTAGAATTAGATACTAGTTTTTCTGAACTGCATAGAGCAATTCCTTGGAAATTGTGTTTTCATTGGTGCTTTGAATGTTTAGCTGATTTAAGCATGGAGAAATTTAATTGGGGATTAACGAAAGGCCCTTTATATTACAAATGAACATGCCTTCAAGCTAATTTTCTCTCTCCTCCCTGGAATCTCACAATGCTGAACATCTAATGAAAAAGTTGGAAGCCAGTGAGGTGAGTTCCTCCCTGCCCTAGGACATAGGTGCATGCGGGTGGGCGCGCAGCTCTGCGCCCGTGCCGCTGGTGGGAGCAGTTACGGTGCTTCTGCAGTGACCCTGCGCTAGACCAGGCTCTTTGCTTCAACTCACTAGGGTCTAAAGGAGGCCTGTGTCTTATCTCGGAGGTGTTCTGGTCTTGTTTTGCCAAGCTCTTTACGTGGGTACAAGTCTTGGTTTAGAAGCCAGACTCTAAATCTGCTTCGTGCTCTCGTGCTTGATGCCTCTCCTTATTACTAAATGCAGCATGGCAGGACAAGAATGATCTCCTCCATCCATCCCTTGCACTTCTTTGGACCACATGGAGCAACATAGGAATCAAAACACCAACAATTAGCAGCTGTGCATTGATTTCCATTTTTCTAATCTTTGCTGGAAGTGATAAAAATAATTGGCAAGGGCTGTGTAATTTACTCTGCTATCAAGCTGGCTGAAGTCAGATTTTCGATAAAACAGATCTTGTCTGTTTTCTCCCACGTATCCTTCTCTCTGCTTGACACTGAGCAGCACTGGGAATTTGAGTTCCCGTGGATCCTATAGTGCTGAGAAGGAATTTCAAAGGAATTTTTTTATAGTCGAAAGAGCATTCCAGAGCCTGTGAGCTGCGATTGTATATGGTGCGCGCGCACCGTTCGGGGCCTTCGTCTTCATAGGTCCCCGGAGGAGCATAAGTAAGCCCCAGCAAGCTCATTTGTTAATTCTCTCTATACAAGCATTTATTTTCCCTGCCCCTTTCTCTTTTTTTCAGTCGGTAAGGGAACCCCTCGGTTCTGATAGTGAGCTCTCGGTCTCAATAAAGCAGTTATACAGGACTTGGGTGGAATTTCTGTGAACTTCACTATGAGGGAGAAAATGTGGAACATGCTTCCTCCAAGCAAAATATGAGCAAAATGTTGTGATTCATTAAGCTCCTTCCTCGTTGCCTGTGAGTGGGAACCTCACAGTTATTCAGTTGAATAGTGCGTGGCCCTGAGGGGGCAGAGCCAACAAAAAAAGATGGCACGAGTCCAAAGAGCAAAACGGGTGTTTTCAGGAAAACTAGAGCTCTGCCCCACGCGCATCCCAGCTCGCACATTGTTTGTTATACTGAGATTTTATATTCCTAATTCCTTCAGTTTTGAATAAGAAATGAGCATTGCTTTTTAGTGTTACATGGTGCTGGGAGGACACTTGGTAGAGCAGGTTGCCTGCTCGAGTGCTTGGGTGTGTTTAAGGTTTCTAGTTGAAGTGTTTCAAGTTAGGGGGAATGATTGGAGAGTCAGTTAAGTTTGGGGATAAAATTTCTATCAACCTTCTAGTATGGGACTTTTCTTTGTTTCTGACATACAAATGACCAATTCCAGGAGTTCATACATAGTGGCCTGGTTATTATACTGTTTCATGTAAGTCATGTAGTTGTCTGATACCCTGTTCATACACTTTTACTTGGAAAATTCTGAACTTCACCAATTTGAGTGGAAAAACATGTTGTTTGGGGCTGGTTGTAGAAGTGACACAGAGCTGAAGTGCTTCCAGGAGAGGGCAGCAGTGCCATTTCCACCACGGATGCTGCTTCCAAGCGGTGACAGCTTTGTCCCACAAGGTGAGTTCTTCTCTCTGTAGGCAAGAGGAGGGAGGTCTGTCCCTGGGCAGTTCTGGTGGGTACGTGTGCGTGGAAGCAAAAGTCCAGCAGTTCCTCTCGTCCAGCATCATTAAAATTCTTTTGAGTTCTGCCTTAAAACCTGCTTGCTGTATGGAAATGAGTGTCTGCATGGCGCGGGTGAGCTGGGTCCCAGTTAACGCACACAACCTCTGTTGGCATATTGCCCTTTGCAGCAACTTGTGTCAACCCTTCTGTGACAGAGCGTGGGCCCTGAGCTGGAGCAGGAGCTTGACATGCCGCTGCCAAAGTCTTGCTGAGCTTCTTCGCTAGCATGTGCTGCCTGCCCATGTGCTGCGCTGCAGCCTGTATCATTACCAGTCTGGTTTTAGCCAATATTATCTTTTTAAGTCATAGGAGTGGACTGATAAATGCAAATCTTGTTTTGCAACTGATTTTCTGCTCATCCTGGCAGAACATCCACATTTTCCTGTGTCCTCATTGTTGGCACGGGATGTTCAAATGTCCCTCTGGCTGCATGGGTCATGGCATTCCCCCCAGAGCTCTCTCCAAAGGGAAGAGGCTGTGGAAACGTCTGCTCGCCCCTGCAAACAGGAAGGCTCGTGTTGGCATCTCAGTGCCAACCCAAACACCCTGCAACCTGCTGCGCTTCACCTGTCCCTATGCCAAATAACACTGCCAAGCAGGGCATCAGTGTTCAAACCACGCCGAAGATGTGCCCGGCAGTGCCGAGTGCCCTTCAGAGCGTTCAGGAGGTGATATACGGCACGCTTCACAGGATTTCGTGTCTCAGCGCCCCCGTGTTTACAGTGTCTCTGTTATCTGTTAGACAAATAGTGGAAATGACAAAATAATTCCATTTCCCTTGCTTTTATTTAGTTGTGGTCACAACCACTTCAGGGTGACTGCAGACCGTTTTGGTAAGAGGAAATCCGTGCAATGTGGCTTTGGCTCCTGGTAAGTGGTTAAAAACGACGAGCTCTGAGCTTAATACCTTCAAGTAGCAGTGAGAACAGGGCTATAATGACCCTTTAAGTTCTCAACTTGTACTTGCCTGGTATGAGGTCCTGTCCCAGCGCTTGGGAGCCTTATCAATAGCTGCTGGGGAAGAAGTCAAACAAACCAGGGTCTCTTCAGTAGGACACTTAACCCTAGGGGCACTCAGTAACTCCCATCCTGCTCCTGCCCACACTTGTGTCTGCATGTGCTGCCAATGGAAGTGCTTCCATAAGAAGCATCGTGACGAGGTGCTCCATAGCCCCGTCAGGCAGGAGGGCTCCTCGTGCTCCTGCACGTGCTGTGCTGGAGCAGAGGAGTTGGGAGGGTTGACGTCGGCCTTGCAGAGCGCTGGGCCTCGAGAGCAGTGTGGCAGCCACGTCCTGCTGAACTGCTCTGCACGGAGGCTCTTGGCAGCAGGGACTTTGCACCTGTGCTAAAATTTTGCATCTCTCACTATAATGATGTTTATGAGCGTTATAAACTGGCACAAGAAAGGGTCAGGCAATTGTGGAAAAACTGGTGCGTGATACAACTGGAATGACAGTAGGCATGGTCTGCATTGTAAAAGCACGAGCCACGTGAAATCAGTGACATCTGATACTCAAGGCCGTTCATGAGAGCTTTTCCTGTAGTTGCTGCCTTGGGTTTGGTTTAGCTTGGCCTTGGGAAAGGAAGGCTCTGCGGTGCCGGGGCAGGGACTTTGCTTGGCCATTGCTGCAGGGCGACTCTGCGCACTTAGCGCTTGGTCAGGGCGAGGAGATGAAGGCCCAGGGCTGGGGCAAGGGCTTAAACAGTCATTGTCAGCTAGTTCCAGTGCAAGTTTTTGACTGCAATCTTTCGTATTTGTGGACAAAGCGTTAGGAATTATCTGTGGCCACATACTGATATGAACAAAGATGCTCTAAGGGCGGCAGAAACCAGAAAGGTATCAGCAGCAGCCAGCTGGATTGGTTAAAATACACATAAGGTAGTTATTCAGCTTGGTAAAGCAAAACGGTTGTTTGGGCAATCTCTATCTGAGCAATTCTCTTTGTAATAATTAGATTTCTTCCCCTGCTATGTTACACTTTAAAGATACTATGTTGGGGCAATTTTAATTGGTATTAGTTGTCCTCTATCGATGGGGCTCTGAGCAGCGTTTGAGATGTGAAGCACTGTGAGATGCCTGCAGTGCTTGTTTTCTTGAAGGCTGATTAAGCAACTAAATTACACCTTTGCCAAAGGGAGGGCCCGGCTTTGCCATGGATCAAAATCAGTATTTGGTAAAATGAATGTGCTGCGTTGACTGAGGAGTTAATATTGAGACATCTTAATCTTTCCCCGAAAGAGGGAAATCGTACATTTAAATTGGAAAGCAACATTCGGTAGAACTGCTATAATATCCTAATGTTTAATTCCAGTTTCATGTTGTTTTTCCAAGGATTTTTCAAACGCAATTGAGTGCTGGTCGTATTGGCTATTGAAAATCACTGCTAGGCTTTCTGCTTTCAAGTGTATGTTCTAGGATGCTGTCAGGCTACTGAATTAACTTAAAGCTGGGTGTTGCGGTAGATTCCTGAACGTAAGAATCCCTGCAAAATCTGAAACATGCAGAATAAGCGTTAAAGCCTTGTTTCTCTGCTGCTGTTGAAAATCTCTGTCCCTTCTGCATAAGAGTAGATTGGAAGACTTCCTAGAGGGATTTTCCTGAGAGAAATAGGGTTGTTTTCACAAGCAATATTTATTATTTTCTTGCATTTTTATGTCTGTTTTACTGCATGTTAAGGGTATAAAATGAATGCTTTGGATTTGAAAAGAGTGGGTGAATAAAACCGTTGTTTGCCAGAACTGTATCTTTCAAAAACATATCTGTCTAAATATTTTTTGTCCCTTGAGGGAAAAACGAGATATGCGTCTGAAGGGAAAAAAAATTAAAAAAAAAATAATAAAAAATACACTTATTTTATGAAATATGAAAGTCATTTAATGCAGTTTCACATTTGGTGGCATCTGCTCATGAAGCATTTTGCTCTGTGTTGCCCTGGCCGGGCTGCTTGTGCTCCCATGTGCCATTGTGTATTAGGGAATAGAGCTGGCACAGAAAAAAGAACCAGAGGTTTTAGGCCTTTATAAATACTTGTGAAACCATTTGCAGAGCTGAGCATGTTTTCTGTCAGGTGCTGTGCACACAAATTTGGTTCCAACTTGGATGCTGTTTTCTTACCCTTTTGAAGAACAGAGCTGGAATGCTATAATTATACTGATTATTGTAATTATTATAGGCTATAATGGGTCAAGGTTCTGTTATAAACGTAATGCGTTTAGGGCAAGTTGTTTGTTTATAGCAGAGTATCGTGAGAAGGATCTTAGCTGTGTTTCACATAAACAAACAAAAATAAATCTCTGAGGTCGGCTTGTGGCTCCAAGTTACCATTTTCCTCTGGGATTGCCCCAGTTGTTTGGTAAACACCGTGTTGTCTCATGTTACTGGCTCAACTGAAAGGCTGCGAAATGTGAGGCTAGCTAGAGGTTGCCACTGCTGCCACAATAAATGGCACCCAGCAAAGGGCACGCGGCGCTTGTGCGGTAGCTCTGCCAATAGGTAACTCGTGCGCTGGGCTCGCGGGGCTGCAGCGAGCGCCGGGCTCGGCCGCGCGGCTCCCTGCCTGCGGGCTGAAGCTCAGTGCCTCGCTGCTCCAGCTTCAAGAGTTTGGGAGTGAAATCCTGTTTTTAAATTGCTCTTTCAAACGTATACACTTCCTGCAGCATCTCTGCAAGCACCTGAGTTAGTTGCCATGAGGTTCTGATCGTGAGTTAAGACCACTGCAATTGTCTGAAACACAGAATAAGCCCAACCAGCTAGTCCTCATCAGATCTGAGTTCTAGCAGAAAAGGCACTATTTGTGTTTGCCAAAATGGAAAAAAAAAATATTGTGTTTCAGGAGCAAGCTTGCTCACTCCGGAGAGGCTCCAGTAGCGAGAGATTCAGAGCTATAAAGTGATAAATGGTACCAACTAGCAGGTGGCTCCACCATGTGTCGAGTTTGCTGGTCAGATGGTGTGTTGCCCACATTGTGCCATGGACCACTGTGTGCTAGAGCGAGGAGGTAAAACCAATAGGATTGTATCACTTTAGCTTTCAGTGATGGCAATAACTTCACTAAATAAATATTGAGGAGACTGGACATCAGTACGTCTGCATGGAGACCAATTTTTTTTTTTAATTTAATGCAGTAAATAAATCTTCAGTAAATGATCAGTGAGGAAACACAATTCCTTTGTTTGTCTGTGATGAAAGTTTCTCTAAAGATGTGCATTTCTGTCACTGACCAGAAATTTGTGTTGTTAATGAACATGGCCCAATTTTAGACTTGGGAGGTGAAATAGCTCCTTAAGAGCATGGCAAATGGTGGAGCTGGGGAGGAACAAAGTGGTGTCCTCGGGAAGCAGGTTGCTAGAAGAACTGGGATGCTCTGGTTGCCAAAAGCACGGGGCAGAACACCACCATAAGCAGATGGATGCTGGTGATGGCTTGGAAAGACGGAGCATGAGAACTTACTGCTTCAGAGTTGTAAGTCAGGCATGAATGTTTAGGTTCCCGTAGACTTGGGGTGAAGATGAAGCTTTCCCAGCTTCTGATGCAAAATGCTCAAAGGTGAATGATGGCACAAGCAGTTGACTTTTCTTGGAAAAGTTCACCCAGATCTGCCACCCAAAGACTCATAAGAGTGACTTTCCTTCCTTGATGTTATCTATAAAAATAAGTAACATAGCATGGGTGTACCGTAAGACGTGAAGTCTTGACTTCAAATTCTGAATATTGCTGTGAAGGTAGTTACCTCCAGAGTGCTTCTGTTACTCGGTATGTTGTAGCCCTCTGTGTTGATGTCTCCTCCAGGAGGACAGCTAAGCACTGAATGTGTTGCCCATAAAGGCAGAGTTTCCATCCAAGGAGGTTTTCAAGTCAAGCCTGGAGAAAGCTCTGAGCAGACAGGTCTGTCCTCAGAGTGGCCCCTGTTTTGGGCAGGAGATTGGATGAGGGTCCCCCAGGGGTCCCCTCCAACCTGAGGTATCCTGCAATTTGGTGATTTTGGATGAAGACCGGGAGCGGATAGACACCCTATTCCTACTGTTATTGGATGCAAGGTTGCTGCATTATACACAGAATAATGCTTGGAAAACCCAGACATTTGTTCTGACATCACTTTATTACCCTTCCAAAATAATCTTCCCAGATATCCCTTGTGATTTAGTGTTTCTATTTCTGCCCACATAAATATTCTTAGCAGAAATTCATGCAATTAACTGAGTCATGCACTTTAGTCACTTCGTTTTGATTGTGTGAAGAGATTTCCTTGCACATTTTCTCTCACTTATTTTAATTCTTCTCAAATGACACATTTTCTCTGTGAGATAAACAGAAATGGACAGTGAATCTGGGTTTATTACCCACTAATTCACACAAATCAAAGTGCCTTCTCAGTAAGTTTGGCTTTTATTATGACATGGGAGCTCTAATGTTTAAATGTAAACCAGCTAGGATGATAACTTCCATTTTTTTTTGAATAATGTTTTGCATAAGTTGTCCACATCTGTTTTGGGGGGGTTTTGTTTGTTTCCTTTTAAAGAAAGTAGTCAAATACCTGAATAATGTATTTTATGTCTGATTGAAAGAGTGTATATCAAATACAGTTACACGATTAAAAACAACTCTTTCACTGCAATTACATTTGAGTGGCATGTTTGAACACTTGCATACAATTTGAAAACTTTGTACTTTATACCGTGATTTTGTTTTCAGAGAGGTACATTATATATAATTCAGAATAGTCACTTGAAATTCAGAGGAGTAGCAAAAGATCGTGTGTTAGGAAGCAAATGAATCAATGCATGAAAGTTCTTATACAATTTTTTACTTGTTACCGCACTTGTTTACAGTGGAATCTGATGGCAAACAGAAGTGTGAATTTGATTCTGGTCAGATACCTGCGCTTTAATAAGTCTGCCTAAAATTGTTGCTGTTTGCCTTCACTTCTGAAGTCTTTTTGTTATTCAGTATGTTGCAACATGGTACATTAAGTAGCAATCAAGGTAGTAAGTAAAATTGGTTAAGTCAAAGTTTGTGAGATGAAAAGGGCAGGAGGAGTGATTTGAAAGTGAAATTTCATTGGGATAGCAGAAGTTGTTTGGCTGGTTGGGGTTTTTTTTTTTTGCTGCCATAGGGGCAGTTCCACTCAAAAATCCAGTTTGAGTTCTATAAATATCCACAAGCCATCAAGACCTCGGCTCTATTTGAGGCGGGTGGGTTAAACAACTGCATAATGTTGTAGGTATCAATCCCAGCTTTGAAAGCAGCGTGTCCTTTTGAGCTGAGCAGACTAAACCTTTCCTTTCTGCAGCTGCAGTTTATTTCTGGCTACCTCTGAACCGTGGCGCGATGCTCATTTTAGGGTGCCGCTTAACACAGCACTAAAAACGCCAGTGATTACGCATCATTTATTTTGCGTGTGTGAATGATGTTCTTCAATGTCTAATATAGAATATATAACCTTTTTTAAGACTCTAGATAAACTGTAGTAGTAATGGTTCATATAAATCAATAGTGAATGAATCTAAAGCGTCTGTGTTAGGGGAACAGACTTTGTGAGAATCCTGCTCTAAAATCTCTGAATATGAGACGATGTCTGGAAACAGAGGCCAAGAATCTTAGTCAACAAAGCACTACATCACACGAAAATGTGACCCGACTCAAGAATGTCCAATACAAGATACAGGAGAGAGCAAAGTGGCTTTTTGGGGAGGCCAGGAGGGTAGTGGGAGAGACGCATTAAAGTCTTATCAGCGTGTTTTGTCCCACAACTAAAATGATCGTTTCTGCTTTAGCGTATGTGTCTTAAAAGCTATTAAGTGACTCATGTAAATCAGAGATGTTGAAAAGCTGTGTTACTGTCGTTCAGTGTCTGGCGTTTTTGTCTTGGGAATTTGCATTTTTGACTTGGCACGCGTGTTTGTTCTCCCTTTTCTGCCCCTTGCAATATGAAAATTCTCACCTTAAATATCTGGTTTAGCCAGATAAAAACTGCAAGGAAAAATGAGTGTCCGTGCTTATTATTCCTGCCAATGAGAGCTCATTTCAGAGCCTTCTCCCTGAGAGAGGGGCAGAGGGCCAGGCCCGTCCTGCTGCCCTTGGTCCTCGCGCTCAAGGGACCCTGTCTGGTCGAGGCTCGAGCAGTCCCTCTTGTTAGAGAGAGGAACTTCTCAGGTTGCCTAGTCTGTGCAGCACTGAAGACTGTTTTTCTTTACCCTTTTTCTCTATCCTTTCCAACATAGATTTAAAATCTCTTCCATCCTGAGCTGAAAACATCTGGTCTTGAAAAGGTCTTGAAACCAGACCGTGTGGCCTTGGCGCAGATGGGCAAGGGCTGCTGCAGCGCAGAGGGAGAGGAAGGTTATAGAGGTTTGTTACCAAACTCCCAGTTAAAAACTTTTTACAAAGCCATTGGTTTTAATTTTTCAACATAAACTCCTGCACTGCATAGTGTCTTAGTTGATATTTACCTACAAAAGAATATAATTTTGTACATGCGTCTTAAACTCTTACTCTAGCTGACGAAAAGAAGCGTTTCTGCCTTTGTCCGCATCTAGGAGAGCTCTGTGGCACCGATGGATATCAGTCAATAGCGAAAGCCTTAAAATGCTTCCCGAGAGTCCCAGCAATGTCTCGGGGAACTCCCAGAGTTGCCCAGGTTCCTTGGTGACCGCACTGGCGGCGCTGCCCCGCTCGTCACCTCCGCACGACTGCAGCTCGCTCCGCGCGCGCCACATTTTCTGTCCATGCCATAAATACTTCTGTGCACATGTAAGTGTCTTGTGTCTGTTGCGTTGGGAGCAATTTGCAGATGTCTGGTAGATCAATTTACTTTGTGGGCCCTTATACGCTTTCGCCAGATGACTTAAAGTCTGTTTTCAAAGTGATGCTTGAGTACACAAAGCAGAGGTAAACGGCTTGCTGGGCATCTTATATCCGTAAAAAAGAAACAAATGTATTTTTGGTTGCTTACAAATGCATAGCTTTTTGAAGAGTGAATTTCCAAAGGAAGGAAAGTTGAATATGTTTAATGAGTTATGCAGCCTTCTGGCTGTAGGCCTTCTGGCTTTGCTATTTATATATATATATATATATATATGTGTGTGTGTGTGTGTGTGTGTGTCTGTGTAAATTCTTACTTTCATTCAGATGCAGTGAGAGAAATGCACAACTGAATGTTAGCACATTTTTTCTTTTTTTTTTCTGGAGAACGGTCTTAAAAGTTCATTGAAAACGCATGTGTGAGTAACACTTTCTGTGTCTGCCTTGCACGTAATATTCCATCTACTACGGAGCACTACAAGCATTAAAGAGAACTTAGATTAAAGCAGAAACAAAGAAGGGAACTCTGGCAATAAAGAAAATGTAGCAGGATGCTTTTAATGAATTTTCTTTTTAACTGGCCCTGTTCCACAGTGATTTTTCAGGCATACATTTCAGCAGTAGGTAGAGAACTGTACACTGTGCAAGCTTGAATGCCAGGAGGCAAGTGTGCGGGTAACAACTGCAGGTCTGCTCAGCTTGAGGAAGCAGTGGTCAAAGCAAGGCTTGCACTTAGTGATGCCAGTGGGTTTAACCACAGCAGGTGTGAAGTGTCCCCAGATGTGCGCCGTGCTGTCCCCCCTCTTCTCCACCTCCCGTCTATGAAGAAAAAGAAGTAAAATTAAATAAGAGGAAGATTTGCTTCCTCTTATGGAATAGTCGTGCAGTGCAGGACTGTGCAATAGCAGCATTGGGAGATGTAGCCAAGGGGGTTTTGTAGCAGATGTTGGGAGAAGCGACTGTTCTCAGTGGAGATGGCTGTTGAACATCTTGGTGCAGAACTGGGTGACTTCAGCGGAGGATCTTTACGTAAAAGAGCAGAAGTTTTGTCTCTTTCGGTGATATTTCCCTCCCATAATAACGACTGGAGAGCACACAGCAGACAAAACCCATGTCCTCCAAGCGCTCAGCACGCAGGGATGCTGCATCATGCCCGCTCCCGGGAGACGCGGGCTGGGCGTGCGGAGATGAAGTTTCTGCTGGGGCAGTTCTCCCTGCTTAGTGGGAGAGGAAGAACACACGAGCAAGCGCGCGTGCCGGTCGGAGCACTCGGTGGTTCCAAGCGCTCTTGGCTATTTTCTGGTCTTCATGGGGTATTTTTCTCCGCTTGGAGTCCATATAGCAGCATTTTGTAGCTGCACCCCCCGGGCTCTTTTTATTGTTAGTTGCTCTGCACAAATGTTCTTTATTTCATACCCTAACATCAGTCAAGAAATGGGAGAGGGAGTGTGAGAGAAGGGCTGCCTCTTTCTGATGGCATGTTTGGGGAATCCCTGTCTTTGCAAATAATTTCATGGAGTCTACAGTTAGACTAAACAGTATATTAGAAATGCATCATATGGAAGATTGCCTCTGCCTTGGTAAACAAAGAGGGAATAGAATTGCTCTTTTTTTGATGTACCATCTAGTTTGGCACAGTATATTTAATTCTTACTAGAAATTACTGTTGTACTAATGGAGCTTTTCAAAGCTTTTTCTTCCCTTTTTGTATCTACATTACAGAGGGGATACTAGGGACATATGCACAAAAGCAGAGCTCAATGCTAGACTTTCTGCTGCTGTTTAACGAAAGCAAAACATTTGTCCTTTTATTTTCAGTTCTGCCGAACAGTTCAGAGCACATCATGGTTTTATTAGCTGGCTGCTGGCAATTGTAGTCCCTTTCCTTCTACTCCCGTCCCTTCGTGTTTCCCCATTGGGTTCATGCTCTGCCCAAGTCCCCGTGGGATTGGGAGTAGGATCCTGCAGGGAAGGGATGGGATTTAATACAGAGGGGAAGAGCAACTCGGGCAGCATTTTGGGGAGAGAGTTAAAAGATTAGACAATAAATTTACTTAACAGAGACTAATCTGCTGGGACTGGACTTCATATCCTGTTTTGGGATAATATATTTTCTTCTGTGCTCTGGAATGAATCTGTCATCTCGAGTCTAATAATGAGAGGCAGAGGATTTTTAATCTCTGACCCCCTTCCATATAATTTAATAAAGGCGGATTTCTTTATCTTGTTTGGAAACCAACTGTTATTAAACTGGCTGTTACAGCTATTCTAAAAATACAACTCAGGATTTTGCATTTTTAAAAATGTAATTGCGTTTTTATTTGATAAGGGACACTAAGGTGCTGGTCGGTGTTTGTCATAGTCCTGGTTTCAGAGCCCGGCATTGCCGGCGAGCCAGAGCGGAGCTGCTGCCAGTCCCAACCTCCCCGTGTCCCTGGCCTTGGCCTGAGAGGTGGCGGCTCCCACACAGTCGAGCAGCACATCAGGCTTCCCCTGGTCGAATATCTGCTTTGTAGCATCAGTTCTGATGTTGTCTTTGGGTGGAAGGAGCAAGCATGCCAAGCGGGATGTCCCAGGGAGCTCCAGAGAGTGGCTCACAGGGCAGTGCTTGTAAGGAGCCCTGCTCTTGACAGCCATTGGGACGTTATTTTGACACCTTCTTGAAGCTCCAGTCTTCACTGGAGGCATCATCACTTGAAGACAGGGAGAGTTTCCGTGGTTAAGTTCTCTTTAATCTTCCAGGTTGTGTTCTGTGTTGAGTTCATGCTCTTGGATGCCCAGCTTTGCTTTGGAGTTGCTGCTGAGGGAGGTAGCTGGAGAAACTTGGAGTGTGATGGCACAACATTTTTCTTCCACAGTTTATACAGTAAAAGAGGCTTTAGAAAACCTGGGCATAGCTAATGCAGCACACAACCAATATGAGGGGAAATGGCCCCTATTAACCTAGAGGAGACACTGTTATCCTTTGAAAACACGGAGCGGAAGTGTGGGACACTTGCACGTTGAAGTCCCAGCGCTCAGCAGAGCTAGCGAAGAGTCTTCCAACCGTGTCTGGTGCTCGGTCCCGGCCGCCCATCGGAGCTCAGCGTGCGGGACGTGCACGGGCTAGAGTGGATCTCCAAGGCCAGGGGGACTTCTCTGTGGTTCACACTGGATTAGTAAATTTGTAGGTGAGCAAAATCTTAGATTGGAAAGTAGAATTAATTTAGGGATGCCAGTCCTTTATGGGACACGATGAAAATGTTGGATATTTTGTCAGGATCGCTCATTTCCATAGTAATGGCAGTCGTAGAGTTATCCAGCTCCTAAATCTTTCTTTTACATCTTACTGTTACCTTGGTTTTGGGCCGCTTTCCTCTTTGAAACAAAACCCGGTAACTCTTGTTTTCCATTAGTTGTAAGAGGCCTGGTAATTAGAACAGTAAATTTTGTGGTGCACTTGGAGCACATTTTTAGCTGTGGTACTGCTGTTTTTTACAGCAGAAGACAAATGGTGACAGTGGCAGTTTTAGAGCTAATTCTAGTATAGCATTTTTATAATTTAAACAGCAATTATAAAAACATACTGTTTTGTTTAAGCCTGATAAATTATGGATCATGGATGCCTTTACTATGTACTATTTTGTCTTCAGAAAGATGTTTATTAATGTTTTATATGCAAAGTATGTTTGCTCCTTCACTTGCAATGTATAAGCAGAAGAAAAAAGAAGATAGATGAAAATTGACTGTTCAGTAGTAGTGCTGGGAGCAGAAGCGCAGGTTGGAAGGATGATGGTATTTTTCACTGGGAAAGGTGATTTTCTGTAGCGTGGAGACAGGAACACTGGATTAGACCATCTGGAATGTTTGGCTTATCCCCATTAATCTTGAAAGTCAATCTTGTGACTGCCGTGGATTTATTTTTCCCTCCTTTTTAGCACTCTGAGTCATTAAATTGTCTGCTTCATTATATGCATTTGCACATCACACTCCATAAATCTAAATATTAACTGCTATCCTCATGAATGTAGCTATTATTGCAGGGATTGCTCTATGTGTGTGTCAACTCATAATCTTTTTTTCTCCCGTTTGAAGGTTCCCAAGTTATCATTTGTTTGCCAAGTACTGAAGACCTAGAGCCCCACTGGTGGCCTCGCGGTGGCCTGACAGGTCGCTGCGCTCGGGAATTTCCCCTCCCGGTTCCGCAGAGTTGCCGGGGCTGCTGTGAGGCTGCGGACGTGGCTGTGGGTCGCAGCGGCAGCCGAGGTGCCACCCGAGGTGGCCTGGCCAGGCAGCGCTGAGGATAAACCCTGAGAGTAAACACATGACTTCAGTCTCCAGCGCCTCTCACCAACACTATAAATTCTTACTATCCACACAAAATTAAGACCTATCTCTGACAGAAGTATTTTATTTTTATTCCCCCCCCCTTTTTTTTTTATCCTTTTAAGGCTAAGAGAAATTGAGCAAAATTGCCTCCAAGCTTAGAAACACGCAGGCAGGTTTTATTCTGCCCTGCTTCTTGGTCTGCCGTGCTGGAGGTCAGTGTCACATTGAAGCACGTGTTTGGTTGGAAAGGAAACAGCAGTGTGAGCTGCTCGGCGTGCACCCTGCTGCTCCCGGGGACCGTGGAAGCCATGGGGGTTGCAGGGTATTTCATAAACCAGGACATCATTTTAGCATTACGCAGGTTTCTTTGAGTGATTCTGTGGCAGGAGAGATGAGCAAAATGGTTTATGTTTTACAGTTTTCCCCTTCCTAGGAGGTAGAAAAAGCAGGGTACAGAGATGTCTCTTGATGCTACGTGTCACTTCTCTGCTAGTATTTTCTCTGCAAGGGATGTTTTTGGACTATTGTCTTCTCAGTTTTGAAGTTAGTGAAACTGTTTAAATAGCTATAAATCATTCTTCAGGCTGGCCAGGATTAAAGGAGGTCCTGGGCTAAACTGAAAGTCCTGGAGTGGTAAACTATTCTGAGTATCTTTACAAACATTTCCTCGCAAAGTTTGTGTTTGTGTTGTGGGTGTTTTGCAGCTGAAGAGGTTTTAGCATTTGGATCTCCTAGTCCAGAGCTGGAAATAAATTTGCAAGTCCAGGGAAGATTGTTTCTGTTTAACTGGTGCCTTTTAGGGAGGATTTTTCTCATGGTAGCTATGATCCCCACGCCGTAATATAGCACCAGGGCAGTGGTGCAGGTGGGAGAGCGTTGCCGTCGGCTCAGAGCGAGGTTTCCAAGAACACAGTTGCATATTTATTATGGTATAGAAAGACAGTTATAAAATCATATGTATTTGAGCATTCTAGTTAGAGAAGCAAAACTGTCTTTGAACCCCTTTTTTTAATGCTACAAGTGGTCACAGCAGTGTGTGCAACTTGGGAAACTTCCCCTGTGGAACTGGTGCTGAGGCCTTCAGTGACTGATAAGGAAAAGGGAGGAAATGGTGGGTTCGTCACTTTATCCTAATATTTTTAGAATAAAATGCTTGCTGAGGATGTTTGCGTGAAGAGCAAATTAGAAAATGAATAAAAATAAATGACAGAAAATTTTAGCTGTGGTGATTTATGTTCAGAATCTAACTAAAGGAAACACTTCCGTTTTCGTGGTGGAGCCGAGCTGTGTCTTCAGGATCCCACCAGAATTATGTGTGGTTCAAACTTTAAGGATTTGACATACAAGGAAATCCTTGCAAATTTGAACGTTACTGGTGTCAGACCCCCTATTTCTGCACTGCGGAAGCCGCACGAGCAGCGGGGAGCCCCGAGCTCTGCGCTGCGGAACGGCTCCGGCGTCTGGAGCATCAGCACGGGTTTGTTCTTAGACACCCGTGTGTTTCCCGGGTATTTACGGCACCGGAGGGAGCCGGAGCCGCTCTGCAGTCGGCAGAGGGCACCCGATCCCCTGGCCGCACCGCATACCTGTCCCAAGGAGCCTCCGTCCCTCACCTCCCGCCCGTTTCCCAGGCCGCTCTGCATCTTGCGTTTCTTGGCGGGGATGAAAGTTCCTCAGGTTTCGGGCTTTCTGCACGCTTGTCCTTTAAGGCTGTTGGACAGTAAGGGGAAATCACTTCAAGCTTGCAGTATAATATTAAAAAGAGTTATTTCAGGTGAATAATCTGCTCTAATATCTCATTTCCAAAGGCTGTGGGACTCCTTGCTGTATATTTATAGCGTTTGCAAGCTTGGCTGACCTGCTTTGTGCTTGCAGAGGGAATAACATTATTCAGCTGTGACATAAAATTGTAAAACTGAGGACAAAAAGAATA